>VXAV01008496.1:359119-369180 GCA_013399715.1 Alectura lathami | reverse complement strand
AGAAAAAAAAAATCATTTCACTGTACAATTCTCTGCAAACTTGAAATATAACAACTCAGTGATCAAACAATTTGCAGTTGTGAACACTAAGAAATGGGAGCCTTTGAAATATGTCAGCATGTCAGAGATGCATCTCCCCCCCTACTCCCATCCTTTCCACCACCTGAGCATATGTAAAATTTTGGTACTGCATGTTCGAGTTGTTCCCACAATAGAAATACAGAATACAGAAAAATGTATGCTGTTGCAAAGCACAGGTGTGTGTAATAAATATTTTGTGTGCTCAAGAGCCTAGAAATAGATTGCATGCTGCATGTGTATTACTGTCTTGTGTCAACATAGCTAGATCCATCAGGTGCTTGAAGAGAAATGATCCTGATGGACACAGCTGGTTTTCAAAAACTGCCCCTACAGATTTATTTATAACAGTAAAACTGCCATGTTCCAGTTCAGCTCTTGACAAAAGGATACGTAACAGAGCTCTGCTAATGGGGTTGCCTCTACAGTAGGAGTGCATCAGCTGTAGAGCATACAATATTTGTTACTGATACAAATCAACCAGTGCAAATCTGGCACCGGGGAGATCTGGGGATAAAAGCTGGGTGTTGAGGAATTACATCCAGCTCTTTCTAAGGCAGCGCTTTCTAAAGAATTGCAAAGGGTTTTGCTCTACCTTGCTTCAAACTTTGTGCAGTCATCCTCATAAAGCGATTAGGATGAAATTTCTTCTCTCTTCAATATTGGATACTGTTGCTTTTCACAGTACTTAGTGAACTGTTTTGTTTAGTTACCAGATGTCTTGAAATTAAAAAATAAATAAATAAATAAAAAGGATAATCTGAATATTCTCATGCAATTTCAACTCTCTCTTTCCTGTAGTCACTTTACTTTTAGAGGATTTGCAGTTAGAACTACATGTTGAACTCTCCTTTGTGCTTCTTCGGACCAGACCCTCAGCTAGTACAAACTAACTCAACGTTCACAGTGTAACAAAACCTTCCCCTATTTATACCAGCTGAAGATGCAGCCTTTGCTTGCCATTGACATTGTTGCTCTACAGTAGTGCTTTTTCTGGTCCAAGTCATTCCTGACATTACAGTAGTTTGCAACACTATCAGGCACAAAAGGGAAGGACTAACCACCAGGAACAAATCTTTTCTAATTCTCTAGAACATGAGCATGTAGCTAAAACACGATCAACAGGAAAAATGTGAGGTCTGGCCATCAAGATGTCCTGTAGTTATCCTAACCTGCTGCCTTGGGCCAGACTTCATTGTTCACTTCCCTCAGATGCTCTCCTGCCTCCTTCCTCACACCCTAAGCACTGTCAGTTTGCTGTCAGCTTTACAGTATCAAGCATGTGATCTCTCCACTGGTACCCTGTTCAGTGTCATTTAAGCTGCCCAGTCTGCAAGGCCACCAAGGTCAAGGAACTATCAGGAGTAAGGTTTCTTAAGTGCAATGTGTGAGACACCATCTGACACTGTTTATAGATAGAGTTAGCCTCTTATTGACCACAGGATAGAAGTTAAAAGCATTGCTTTGGGAGTTCAAATGTGTTAACCTCTGAAGTGATGTTTGAATTAGGGTTATAAAGGGCCTAAAGTTTTGATCAGAGGCTTGGAGAATAAAAAGGATTTGGAAAAATTTTAGAGAAGGATCTGAGTGTCTACGCTGAGTGTGCCAACTGCTATATTATCGTTGATTTATTTGAGTCCATCTATCAGGTCTGTGCATTATGTGATACAATTCCAATGATGTTTCCCTGCTGCAGCTGACAAAATACAGACTATACACTTCAAATGCAGTTGTCGGTCTTTAAAACAGGCAGTTGCAAAACAAGCTGGCTGCTCTAGCGATCAATAATGGGAAGGGCAGTGTATGTTGGACTAACTCCCAAACAATTAAATACTTGCCAGTGTAAAGTCAAAAATGACGCGAGACTATGCCAAAAGCTTGTTCACTGTTTGGCAACCCACAGAATTACAAACACACATGGTTTAACAATCAGGCAAATCTAACAAAGCTGGAACAGCAGAAACATTTTCTGAGTTGTTCTGATGAACACACTGAAGAGATAACAAATACACCGTCCCTTGAATTGTGCCCACATGCCATCTGGAATTTCTAATGAACTGTTTTCCTGAAAGCTGACTCACAGAGGAGGAAGCTAGATGCCCGTGAAGAATTGCATACACAAACTCTGAAGATGCCACACCACTTTAAGAGGAAAAAGCAACGCCTCTTAACCAGAAAGCAAGCACCAAAGAGCTTAAGTAATTTAGAGCATTGGTACGGCATTTTACAGGCTGAAAATGAACAACACAGGGACAAGAATCTGAGCATGATGACATGGCCAGGAGACAGGCCAGCGAGGTGAGTAGTGCAGTACTGTGGCAGCAGCCAGGAGCAACCCAGAGGCCCAGAGAAATTTGTGGTAAGGTAGCAGGGCTGAGGCCAGAACAGCATATCAGAATACTGGTTAGGGCTTTCTCAGCAAGGTCCAGGGCTGGGTCAGGCAGGTCTGTTACAGGTTTGGATATAAATCCTACAGCATCACTGGGGCAGGGAGTGGCAGGCCAGGGCTGGGCTGAAACAGGCTCCCGGGCCATGCACACGAAAATGAGTGGAATCCCCAGGGAGGCAGGCAGGGCCAAGGTGGGCTATTAATGTCATTTTTTTCCCTGGGAATTTCACTGTTTTTCACTGTTAAATCAGGTCTCTTTCCATATCTTGTTTTCACCACAACAAAGTTTCAAATATGTTGACATTTTAAGCACTGTGTGAAAGAATGGTTAAAAGGTCCCTGCTTTACCCTCTTCCAATGGCTATGCTAAAAAAAAAAAAAAAAAAAAAAAAAAAAAAAAAAGTATGGACTTCCTTTTACTGCTACTACACAGTCTTGCAGTAAGCATGCTACCCCTCTTCACCAAAATAACAAGGCTCAGACACCTACACTTTGATTTATGGGTGGAAGGAGAGTCACTCAAGTGCTTACAGCCAACATCCCCCTTGCCATTAATGGCAACCAACGGGGCATGTTACTTTGTCATCATGTATCATGCAGTCACACCACTGTTCCCCTCAACTTCTCTGCTCAAATGAGGGCTGGACAGTGCCCTGCTCTGTTCCACAATGGAGTCTGCAGCCAAACTAGATAGGTGATACTTCAGAAATGGTGTACCATCAATCAGTGGTTATTGTTGATATGGACAGAAGCAGCTGAGACCCTAACAAGCAATACAGAAAAGTAGTGAGAAGACAGGCTCCGTCTGCCATTCTCTTTTTGGAACTGTTCTAACAGCTACTGCCTTGTTACAAAAGTCCTCAGTCCTTCAAAGTGTGGAAAACATGGTAGATTCTGGTATTATTTCTCCGAAACTTAACAGCAAATGCATTGTACTCAGCTACTCTTGCTGCTTACTATTCGACCCAACTACTGCTTTCATCACTACAAGACAGGAATTGATGAGGTGTCTGAGGGAAGAACACGGCTAGGAAGTTTTCTGCAGTCACATCTGGGTAGCACAAGTTAAAAGAAAAGTCTTTTGCCAGATTCTATTTGACAAGGTCTGCCAGGACCACCGTCAGCTCCACAGTGCATAGGTTAAAGGTGCAGACTAGCTAACATCGGGCTGCAAATAAAGAACAGATCACCTGAGAGCTTATGAGGAGATTCTCTGATAGGGCTGTTCAGATGCCACTTGGCAAAGGGAAGAAAAGGCTACATGCTTTTTTAAGTAAGAGGATATAGTTGAAGAAAGACAAAGAATAGTGATTGGTTTCTAGGATTAGATACCGTAAACCATATCTAGCTACCTTTCATCTGGATATCTCTGTTTCTTGTGGCCCTCAACGTAAAGACTGGGTGGAGTTGAAACATTTGGAAAGGTTTTGTGTTCTGAGCTTCAGCTCACTATGCCTGAACCATTACTGCAGATGCTCAAAAGCCTGGGCCCCTAGGAAAGTCCATGCTTCCAGCACCAGGGTGGCTGGAAGGGTAGTCCAGAGGTCAACAGTGGTCTTCAAGGCCATAGACAGCTGAAAGCAGTTGAAGCCTGTAAAGAATGCCAGAGAGATGAAAGGACATTATACCAACACCTTTCCAAACCAGGCGGCGAGAGTCCAGCAGTGTGAGAAACATCAGCAATATGGCACAAATACTTGTCAGACCCCTGCCTCTCCAGTGTCTGAGAAAATCACAGCTTTTAAGAAAGTGTTTCTAAGTGCAAGGTAAGAAAACACTTCTCTTCGTGGGCAGAGTGGGAATGGAGAGCTAGAAACACTAGGCAGCTTGTGGTGAGGTAACAAACCAAAGTCTGAGTCTCAAATAAGCATCATAACATTACATGATTCTTCCTGTCTTGCAGCTGCCCCATCCTCCACCCTTTGACCTTCCATCAAAGACCTTTAAGGACAGCTACATCCCTCAAGGTCATTAATTCTTAGATTTGATGGAAGATACAATTTTCTCCTTGTTGCAAGTTGAGTGAGTCTCCTGTGGAAAAGGGAGGCCTAAGAGATTTGCAGCACTAACAGGGACAATGGGCTTGACTGAAGGTGAAAGGTGAGCATGTACAACCACAGGTCTCACAGGTTTGGTGTCATATGCTCCCAGGATCCCTTCTGATGCTTTCATAATTCAAAGACAGGAACTTCAACACAGGGATGTGTTCACATACAAGAAAGGAGAAGTGAAACCCTTTTGTGTAGAGGAAAAGATTAGCAGACGCTCATTTTAGAGCTGCTTTCCTCAGCCAGAACGTGAGTCCATTTAGATGTGGAAACCAACTGGAACCACAACAACAAAACAATCTTGAAGGTGAATTGGCATCTCATTTTCTTGTGTAGTCAGTTGAGACAACTTGAAAACTTCCTCCAAAAGCAAGGGGAATCCCAAGCACAGATGATCATCATCTTCTAATGAGAAATGAATTTAAATCACATTAGCAATTTTCTCCTCAGTGTACTGGTTTGTCTGAATCTGTTTCCAGAGGAATTATATGCAAAGTCCATATCATGAGTTCCCAAATTTTGGTATTGCATCAGCTTACTGCCTTCACTGATTTACTCAAAAGAGAGTTTCAGAAACAACAAAACCTTTAGTTTGCCATGAAGTTCAAAATTTTTTACTTTCAACTATATTTAAGTATAACTAATGTTGTTTTTTAAATGCAGCATCATAGTACCTGAGGCTACTGGATTTTTTAATAATTTTCTTCCTTTTTTTTTCTTTCAAACTGTTGTTCAAAATGTAGTGAGATATTTTTTGTGTATTTTTAGAATGATGAATCAGATATAAGGAATGTGCTTTTACTTATTGAAGCCAAGACCTTACAGGGTTTTTCTTTCATTTCTAAGAATAAAATATGTTACACTTGTTAGGTGAGAACCTGTTGCTCCTTCATCAAATCCTCAACTGTTAAATACAGAGACAGTAAAATGGGCATGTTTAAAATAGGATATAAGACCTATACTCACCTATCTCCATCTCCTTCTATTCACATGCAGACTGTATCTCTATAAATTATCTGGGATAATACTCTCACCATATTTTATAATCCTCCCATTGCGTAACTGAGGAAATGACACAGCAGAGGTAGTTATTAACCTTGCTTTTAAAGGTCAATTTAGAATGCTCCTGTTAACACAAACTTCTGAGTTAGACTTACCTTCAAAGACATTTATGTTTTTAAAAGATAGAATGTGTGCCTGGGGCAATGAACATTACTAGAAACCAAACATTGTGGTGCATAAAAATCCAACACAAAACAGGTTGGTTTCTCTGCCTCTCCCTGTCTCCCCCTCCCTAGCCCTTTCCCACTTTCTTTTTCCCTTATTCTCTTTCTGTCTTTCTTTCTTAACTGTGGTACATGAAACTAATGTGAGAGTAACTGGATAAAGAACTGCGTATCTATCAGCTTGTATGCTTCTAAGCCCTACAAAAGATGGCATCATGCAGTGTATAGGCATAATCAAAGAAAGATAAAACAAAGCAAATCCCCAGGCACGAGTCATTCTTAATACTCTCAACTACCATTTCAGAATGCTACACAATATAGTTCCCTTCCTTAACCCTATAATAAAATGTGTGCCAAATCCCTGTAGACCAGACCCTATATATTCCTAGTCCAAGGCCATGCAACTGTTCCATCTGCCATGCCGTTATAAGTGAAAGAACTGTTCCAGACAGGACATGTAAACAAATTGTCAAAATGTTAACGTAAAGAAAGTCTCTGACTACTGAAGGAAAAAACAAATCAAGAAATCCTAGACCTAGAGATGATACCATAGATATATTGCCAAAAAAATCCCAGCCAACCATGAAGAAGGAAGGTAGTGACAGAGGGGTAAGCAGTGTTTACTTCAGAAGTGTCAAGAGGTGCATTCTTAAGCATAGTCCTACAACTGTTCAGCTGAGGCATGCTGGGAATGTGGGCTTCCTAAGAAACTTTGACTATCTCACTGGAATGTAGATCCAGGGTAAGCTCTGTATCCTCCTTCTTCCAGACTTAATTTTTGCTCTGAGGAAAGGAAAGGCTGTCAGAAAATGTATAATGTTAGGACATTTTAGTTTGTAGCAGAACAAAACTTTACTCAATGCTTTATAAGGAAATGCACTGATTTGAAACACAGTCCAACTCAAATTGCTTGCTGGCACACAGATCGAGAGAAACCCTGGGAAAACGAGACCAACTCTATGTGCCTGGTAATAGAAAACCAAAATATAGTTGTAGAGGCTAATTTTGACCCCAAAAGTTTTTTGAGCTCTCTCGAAATGCTAAAACCCTTTTCTCTAAGTCAGGTTCATTTTAGGTGAATGTACAATACGAATTAAAATTTGCAGTTCTTCAAGATTTCTAAGACTTCACTAAACTTAAAATCAACACTTTGGCTGAGTAATCCATCCTAGCAGGAATCAGTAGGCATTTAGAAGAGAAATGTGGGGTTCTGATCACTATCGTCTTGCAGATATTATTTTAAAAAAGCAGAAATAAAAGTTTGGTCTTGAAAAATAATAAAAAATGTAGGCTTGACTTTCCGTCATTTAAGAGCAGACTAAAAAATAAGTTGGTTGACTTAAGGTAATATTTTAACCAGAAAGCACAAGAAACGAAACATTCTAATTGACTGAAAATCCAGCTGTGGACTTAAAATAGAATTTAAAAAAGTCACATTTTTCATGTTTCTAAGTTCAGCACTGTCTAGTCTTTGAAGAAATGGATTGGCTCGACAGAGCTAACCGGAGCACTCAGCATTCACACGGGAACTCTTTTCTGCTGTCAACTGGCCCAAAAGCACGGCTGTGAGACTTACCATATCCTGGCTGCTAGCTCTTTAGCGTATCAGCTAGGGCCACCTTCATGCTCAGAGAAGAGATGCAGAGATGGAACTTTCTAGACTTCTGGTGGATGCTTTCTTCTATTTAAAAACACTTTGGCATTTACCAGATAGATTTTCAAAGCTGAGGAAAGGATCTGTGGGCTGGATCTATTCCATTTTAGTAGTAATTAAACTCTCTATTCCTAAAGGCTCAATCTAATTCTTAATGAAATAAACAGCATAGCTTTCAATGAGTTCTAGAGAGGCAGGATCCAGTTCCATCTATTCAGAGTCCTTCACATGAGCACTTTCTAACTGCGATCAAGACAGAGGTAGTTAGAACAGAGGTAGTTAGAAACCAAAGTGTTTGAAAAGTGAGTATCTCTAGCACAATAACTAATATGAGAGACGTTTTCCCACATATTGGTCCCTTAATGGAAACTCCAAAAAACAGATCCACTGCCTGTTATGCTAGCAATCTGAACTTAAACCAACTGCTTTATTTGTTGATTTCCATGTAATGTCCATCTCATAACCATATACATTAAAATCCTGCAGTGCCAAGTGTTTCAGGGATCTTGAAATAAGGCCCTGCTAGCAGTAAGTTTTCCATTTTCAAGGCCTTTACTCTAGCCACTGAACTCTCCCCCTATTTCCTTGCTGCCTCATGACTCACCGCTGAACCATTCTGCCTGTGCACTGCAACCAAGCGATCTCTAGCTGCAGAGCCACCAAACCCTCATCACTGAAAAGAAGCGCAGTAGCAGAATTCCAAAATTCAGCTGAACTCACAGGCTTCTGGCATCTCTTAGAACATGGTTGGAGAAAATATTGATTTGGTGAAATCAAGACATTCCACTGAATCATTTTTGCTTTCTTTAAATCAATAAAGGTTTCAACCTGAAAACTCTTTGATTTCCTGACAGCTTATCTGTCCAGCAAATTGGCAGCTCATCAGGTGTAGAGGCATACAGCATCTGCAGTGTATTACCCAGATGGAGATAGGGCACCTCAGGCTTGCAATTGGTCCCTGGAAAACTCAATAGTAAGAACTAGTGTTCATATCAATTTGTAAGCTTCAGAGACAAAGTTCTTCAGAGGGTGAAAAATCAGTGCAGCTGGGAAGAAATTAACAAATGCCAGGACATTTGCAGAAGCTGGGGATCTGCCCTTTGTTTTGTAATATTTTATTGAAACAGACTTCCACATCCCTAATGATACACTGCCAAAGTTGAACATCAACTGCCTGAGCAGCTGAGTGACAGGATGTGGAAAACTACTTTGCGTTAATGATTCTGTGCTCGGATCAATCTTCTACAGTCTCCCCAAGAAAAAGTTAGTGTTTGACAGAAGATAACATAGTGGAAGCAGAAAGTGCCAAATCACTAGGGCACTGCCAGATTTTATACTGCTGTAAACCTGTGCAGCAAACATTTGAAAGGCTGTCAGAAGTAAAATAATAACAATAGTACAAAATATATGCTAAATAACCTCCCTGTACTATGAAATATAGCATTTAACGACATAGGCCTTTGCTGTTAGCAGGATAAGAGAGGCAAAGAACTCCAATGAATACTCTTCAATAGGAGATAATCAGCCTGTGGCTGTTTATATTGCATAAGGACTTTGTCATATAACTGATCCTCATTTGGTATTTTTCAAAGAATTAATGTTGTATAAATCACATGATTGCAGCTATTGCAGAGTGTTTTATAACTGTAGGCTCTCTATATAAACTATAAGCTTACTCTGTGACCTAAACTTGGCTGTCTTATATGTATTTGTATTCAGATGTCAAGAGAATCAAGTGGAAATGCTTCCTTAACAGTCTGCATAGACAACTAGAAGGTTTTCAATGGTTCCTCTTATTCAAATCTTTCCGCCTGCCTTCATTAAAATTCTGTGAAGCTCTGCTAGTTAGCCAGAAAGGCCTCCACCTTCAATCTCCTGTGACTACAAACCTGTGTTACTCTCTCTGCTGGGACTTCACAGAAGTACCCATTCAGAGGTGAGCTCACAGTGACCACATTCCTATAGAAACACTCTGTGCTTGTGCACCAAATACATGTGATTTTTCCCATTCATAATTTTTCCCAAATCCCAGAAACCTATTCTAAGTGTCTGACCAGTCACTCTTTATCCTCTTAAAATAAGGGATCTGGAAGAGAATGAAGAATGTTGTAACACGAGATGTAGTTCACTAACATGAATGTGGAAAAGATCTTTGGCACAGTCAAAACCACCTGTTAAAATGAATATATTTAACAAATCTTTATTTTTCTTGAGGGCATACAAATTAAAATGTTTTATCCCAAAGGTTTTCTCTACTCGTTTTTTCTGTAAGTCAGTTTCCAATTCTGGTATTTAAAGATGGCCTCAATCTGTTTCTGTTGGTGAAGTAGCACATAACTTGCTAGTTTGAAGGCAGGAAAAAAAACAGGCTAGAAATATCTTCAACATGCATGCAGTTGGAAATCAGGAACAGGTAGATATCTGAGCAGTGGGGATGGTTCTACACAGGCCTAACAAGTCAGCAAAGCCCAATCTTCCTTTTTCTTTTTTTTTTCTTTTTTTCCCACAGGCAATACAGGAAGAGACTGATAATGAGAAGAATAACAAGGAAAGTTACTCACACAGCCTAGGAATAGAGATGCCTATGAAGGCAACCATGGAGGCACAAGTTCTGCATTTGGAAATCGGAGTCAGTTGGGAGAGAAGGGACTCCTGTTCCCAGAAAA
>VXAV01008496.1:274682-288064 GCA_013399715.1 Alectura lathami | reverse complement strand
AATCAAAACTAAACCCAAGTTACCACACCAACTCTGAACAGCTCTCCTGCTGTTCAATTTCTTGCTCCATTGTTTGGGGATGACTTCCTGCAAGAAATCCTTAGCATCAGCTTGTAGTGTTTTAGGACGGGCATATTTGTGTTTTGTCAGCCTTGGGAACAGAAGAGGAGCGAGCACTCAGCTCCTATCCTCTGGCCGATAGGGTAGTTGATAAAACAGGCCTTCTCACTTGTTGTTTACTGAAGCAAAATGAAAACAAACTGGAGGAACAGGGTGGAATATTCTTGCTATTTATGACAGTGCTTAAATCTTTAAAATACTGACTTAATCGTTTAATCCACGATTGAAACTCAGGCCAAAATTAGGGATGAAACAGGCACCTTTCAGGCATTAAGGGTTTGTCAGTTCTGTAAACACTGCTTAGCTTGTTTTTCTCTCCTTAACATATCTAGATATTAATGACTGCAGTAAAAACCCTTGCCACAATGGAGGAACTTGCCGAGACTTGGTCAACGACTTTTTCTGTGAATGTAAAAATGGGTGGAAAGGGAAAACTTGCCACTCCCGTAAGTTCAGCACTTCCAAAACCTAACAGGCATGCTCTGTTGGGCTGCTAAAACTTGTTGCATTGCATTAAGAAAGCACGGGTATTAATACTTCAGATTCATTGTAGGTGACAGCCAGTGTGATGAGGCAACATGCAATAATGGAGGAACATGTTACGATGAGGTGGATACTTTCAAGTGCATGTGTCCTGCAGGATGGGAAGGAGCCACTTGTAATATAGGTAAATACCCTGCATAATCACCAGGAAGCAGATGCAGCACTGTATCTGTGACCTTGGTTTTTCCTCTTGGCTCAGTTTTGATGGCTTTCTGACAACTTAGCAGCAAATCTTGTTTCGTTTACAGCAAGGAACAGTAGCTGCCTGCCAAACCCCTGTCATAACGGTGGTACCTGTGTAGTCAGTGGGGACTCTTTCACTTGTGTCTGCAAGGAGGGCTGGGAAGGACCCACATGTACTCAGAGTAAGTCATCTTTGCTTGAACTTTTCCAGGGTGTTGCATGATGAGAACATGAGCTCATCCTGTCGCTCTTGGAGTCCAGATTGAAACCAGAAGGGAAAGCTTGTTTGATGTAGGCTTTAGCATCACCTGAATCTTTGTTTTTAATGACTTTATGTGATAGAGCCTTGACCTGGGCATGAGAAAGTTGCAAATGAGCTAAGTGGAGACAGATGTTGTCTTGTTTTCTCTCGCATTCTCCTTCTACCAGCAGCTCTGTCTGCTTCCACTTTTTTTTCCCTGTTAGAGTCTTTTACAACAATCTCTTCCTGTGTACATGTGTTCCACAATGTAGTTAGCAAATTTTGCTGTGAAAGCCTGGAACCAATTTAGTAGAGAATTTCAGCATATTTTTGTTTAAGCTGAGCTGCATGTAACTTGTGCATTAGGGGAAGTTCAAGCATTCTTTACTAACAGCAGAACTGTATTAGCCAAAGTCTGCATGTTTACCTTTGTCTTCACTTTGCAGACACAAATGACTGCAGTCCTCATCCTTGGTAAGTTTGATAAGTTTCTTTCATTTTTTGCTTTGTTGTTGTCTTAGAGTTCTAGATTCTATGTATTTGCAGCAGTTTTATAATGTGCATAATGACTTTCCTTTATAGCTATAATAGTGGCACTTGTGTGGATGGAGACAACTGGTACCGCTGTGAGTGTGCCCCAGGCTTCGCAGGGCCTGACTGCAGGATCAGTAAGTGTTTTGGGGGCACTCTGCCTTGGTCTTGGTCTTGCTTGGATCTTGTTGCATGACAATCACCTTAATTGAGCTAAGTGGTAGATTAGATTCATGACAGAGGTCCTGCGCCTTCTGTACCCATGTCCAGATCTGCGGCAGGCCTGGGGATGGGCAGGAATTACACTGAAAATGGAAAATGTTGAAATCCATTCAGCTAAAGCTGAAACCTCTTAGTTCAGCTCAGTGGGCAAAATGTCCTTCAAGATGGTCTTGCAGTTAAAATGTGTTTGTGTGGCATGGGTTTATTTGACATGAAAGCATGTCAGCCAAAAACCTTGTCAATTAATAATCCACCAACAAGCCCTGAGGTGATGTATGTGCTTCTATGTAATTTAATAATTACAGCTAGAAGGACACTAACACTTTTTTTTTTCCTTAATAACAGACACAGAAATATAAGTTTCATAGTAGCAACATGACAGGAAAGGGGTTTAATATTGTTATCAGTTAAAGAATTGAGTAGGTGCACAAAACTGGACAGCATGGAGGGAGAGGAAGCTGTTTGTGTGAGAAGGAATGTGTCCTTGCCCTTGAGAAGCTTAGGCAGCCATAGGGGTCAGGTTTTGATCTTTGTTAGTGCCACACAGCAGAAACTTCAAAGAACTTGCTCCAAGATGGTGGTGGTGCTACTAATAAGAATCTGTCCCTGGGTAGACACTAGAAAGTAAACAAAGCTCCAGTAGGCAAATCCCTCATGGTTTCTTTTTTCTTCCCTGATGAAACAGAAGGATATTATGGAGTAACTCTTTTTTTTTCTCTTTCCCATCACAGACATCAACGAATGCCAGTCTTCACCCTGTGCTTTTGGGGCTACTTGTGTAGATGAAATTAATGGGTACCGCTGCATTTGCCCGCCAGGTCGCAGCGGACCAGGATGCCAGGAAGGTATGTTGGGTGGTCATAAGACTTGCAGCAAGAGCCATGTAACGGTGTGGTAATAGGTCTGTGGTTGTGTGGGAGGGGGAGTTCTAGTTATTCTTTTAAAGAAAGTATCTTTGTTCATTGGAGAAACAAGCTTATCGCTGAGTTTAGGGGAACTTTTGACTCTTTTTTTCTCTCAAGTTTTTAATTCTATTGAATCTGTCTTCAGTTACAGGAAGGCCTTGCATTACCGGTGTTCGAGTAATGCCAGATGGGGTTAAGTGGGATGACGACTGTAATACCTGTCAGTGTTTGAATGGAAAAGTCACCTGTTCTAAGGTACAACTGCACTGTATTTTGGGTTGTTACACCATGTTCTCTTCTCTAGCCAATGGTAACTTATATCCGTATTTATTCTCCTCTAGGTTTGGTGTGGTCCTCGACCTTGTTTGATACATGCCAAAGGTCACGAGTGCCCAGCTGGACACGCTTGTGTTCCTGTTAAAGAAGACCACTGCTTCACTCACCCTTGTGCTGCAGTGGGTGAATGCTGGCCTTCCAATCAACAGCCTGTGAAGACCAAATGCAATTCTGATTCCTATTACCAAGACAACTGTGCCAACATCACCTTTACCTTTAATAAGGAAATGATGGCACCAGTAAGTAGCAGAACACAACTCAGTGTGCTGTGGCACACACACATTATTCTCCTGAGCATGAAACAACATAATTCACTGGTAAAAGCACAGTAAAAGCCGATGCACCTTCATTACTGAAGAAAACAGAAGGTGTAGAAGGCCTAATACAGATTTCTGCCCTCAGTGTTCTTGCGTCCAGGGAGGAACAAAAGCTGGTTTGGAGGGAATTTGACACCCCCTTCCCTTTAGAACTGTTACTTCAGGGCAAACTCAATCTTCTGCCTTGGTGCTATTGTGGGTGTGTGTATTGTGTTATATATAACTATATTCTGTATATGTAGATATAAAAGTACATAAATATATGAAAATACATCTCATAAATCGTGATTTACATATCTATCTATGCATGGAATACATATAAATATATGTATTATATTCATGCATTATATTGTTGTGTGTATTCATGTGTATATAAAATTAAGAAAAAACACTTCATCTCC
The DNA here is from genome assembly GCA_013399715.1 of Alectura lathami. Classification (NCBI taxonomy): domain Eukaryota; kingdom Metazoa; phylum Chordata; class Aves; order Galliformes; family Megapodiidae; genus Alectura; species Alectura lathami. The sequence continues at coordinate 284,265 of VXAV01008496.1, read as the reverse complement.
TCCAGGGCCTTACCACAGAGCACATTTGCAGTGAATTGAGGAATCTGAACATTCTGAAGAATGTTTCTGTTGAATATTCCATCTATATTACCTGTGAGCCTTCACACCTGGCAAATAATGAAATACATGTTGCTATTGTAAGTATTCCTGGAATATTTTTATGTGTCTTAGTAGTTAACTTCTTAGATGTATGAATAACATGTAGACTGCATAAAAATCGTAATTCCTGGCTTTGTCAGTGCTTCCCATCGTTTAGTTTCCAGCCCAGTTTTCTTTCAAGAACAGGGGTGAAATCCTGGTTGCATGTGCCTGTCTGAAAGCTACCATCTGGTAGCAGCTGTAATAGGGCAGTAAACCATTTTCCGTTAGCCTCTCTTGAGCACTGCTTTTTCTTTTCTTTATGTTAAAGATGAGGGCAGAAGTTCTGCAAAATTAGTTTCTGCCTGTAACTGGGATGTTTTATTTCTGGTTTTGGTTATTTTTATGTATGAAAAGTGCTGAGAGTCTTAACTGATTGTGAAAGTTTATAAATAGCAGATAACCCGCACATCTGATCTGGCACCTGGTATTAATTGTATGCCTTCTCCTTTAGTCTGCTGAAGATATAGGGGAAGATGAAAACCCAATCAAAGAAATCACAGATAAGATTATTGACCTTGTCAGTAAGCGTGATGGAAACAACACACTAATTGCTGCAGTTGCGGAAGTCAGAGTACAAAGGCGACCAGTGAAAAACAAAACAGGTCAGTTCTTCCCCATCTCCAGGTACTCACGCGCTTCTCATGACTAGAAGAGCCTTTCAGAGTAGGCGAGGCTTTTCTTACTTTTGAGATCTGCAGCAACTCTGAGAATCTCTGCCTGTTGAGCCTGTTAACTGTGAACACTAAGGTTTTGCACCAGCATCTTGCTTCTTTAAATAGAAGTGTTCTGCAAATGCTCTAGAACAGTGACTTACCCCCTTAAAAGGGCAACTGCCCTTCCCTGGGGAAACAAGACGAATTAAATGTTAAGGTCGGAAGTGTCCAGTTAGCTTTCCCCATAGCACCAGGCATGCACTGGCATCTTATGGCCAACCACAAATGGAGAGGGAAGTGACTTCAGTGGCAATGTAGCCAACTGCCCCCAGGCCAAGAGCCCCGGCAGGGCAGTGTGGTGTGGCCTGTGTTAACGGTGCCTGCGATGACAGGGAGGACGCCTTCCATGAGGGCTGTCAGTCGCTACTCGGCACTAAACTCACTCAAACACGCCGTATCCTAAAAGGGCTAAGATGATCCGTATGGTACTGGCTGGACCCCAGTGCATAAATAAGGCTTAAGAACTGAGATTTCCTTTGTGGAAAGCCTTGACTGGAATGCTTTGTTTGCAGCAGGGTTAACTGGTCTCATCTCTCTTGCAGATTTCTTGGTGCCATTACTGAGCTCAGTCTTAACGGTAGCCTGGATCTGTTGCCTGGTAACTGTTTTTTATTGGTGCATTCAGAAGCGCAGAAAGCAGGGCAGCCACACTCACACAGCATCTGATGACAACACCACCAACAATGTAAGGGAGCAGCTGAATCAGATCAAAAACCCCATCGAGAAACACGGAGCAAACACTGTTCCAATTAAAGACTATGAAAACAAAAACTCGAAAATCGCCAAAATAAGGACGCACAACTCAGAAGTGGAGGAAGATGACATGGACAAGCACCAGCAAAAGGCCCGATTTGCCAAGCAGCCAGCATACACTTTGGTAGACAGAGATGAAAAGCCACCCAACAGCACACCTACAAAGCACCCAAACTGGACAAATAAACAAGACAACAGAGACTTGGAAAGTGCACAAAGTTTAAATAGAATGGAGTACATTGTATAGCAGACAGTGGGGTGCTGCCATGCAGGGCCTTTAAGATTCATTATAAAGGCACTCAAGAGCTTGTAGTTCTTAAACTGTTGTGTAATATTTGAGTCTAAGGCTATTATTTACTTAGAATCCCTGTGTTAATTTAAGTTTTGACAAGCTGGCTTACACTGGCAATGATAGTTGCTGTGGTTGGCTGGAATAGCAAGTGCTGCATTTCACATCTATGCAAAACTAGTCAAAAGTGCCCTAATGTCAGTTCAGCTGTAGCTGATTCATCATGGAAATGTTTCATAAGGTATTACGTAGCCTTATTACTCCTCCTTAGTGTTAATTTTTTTTTCTGCCAGATGTCCCAATTTATACAGTTTCTCTAGAATAATGCATTTTATTTATATTTATTGAATCTGAGTTTTTTGTATATTGGTTTTATGGTGACGTACAACTAGTTCTGTATTTGAAAGTGCCTTTGCAGCTCAGAACCACAGCAACTATCAAAAATAAGTTTATTATTTATTTTTTTATTGTATTTTTGTTGGGGGTGGGTGGGGGGAACTTGTCAGCAGTTGCTGGTAAATGAAGAATTTAAAGAGGCAAATGTGTCAAAAATAGAAGTTTGTATAGATATGTAAATAATTCTTTTTTATTAATCACTGTGTATATTTGATTTATTAACTTAATAATCAAGAGCCTTAAAATATCATTCCTTTTTATTTATATGTATGTGTTTAGAGTTGAAGGTTTTTGATAGCATTGTAAGCTCGTGGCTTCTTCATTTTGAATTTATTTTCTTGTTACATGTTTCCTATATGCCAAAACTGAGGTGTTCTAAAATAGTTTATTTTTAATAGGACGGGTTCTCATGCCTTGATGCTGGTTTTTGTACAATGTCAAAACGTTTGAAACACCTTCCATAGTATCACTTAAAGACTATTTGTAAGTACTGACTGAGGCAGTTTAGATAATTAGACTAGAACAATTTTTTTTGCTGCTTTAGACTTGAAAACGAGTGACAGGCAGAGAATCTGCTATGAAGCAGTTTAAGGGAACAAAACTGAGCTATTACTTTATGTAGATGAAATGTGAGTGGTTGCATGTAATTAAAATATCAAATTAGCGTGTGAAGTTGGAAACACAGCAATCTTATTTTGTAAATTCTGATTTTTTTTCTCACCATGAATATGTAATACTGAACCACTTGTAGATTTGACTTCTTTTTTTGTAATCTACTGCATTTAGGGAGTATTCTAATAAGCTAGTTGTTGAATACTTGAACAGTAGAATGTCCAGAAAGATCACTGTGTAGGTTTGCCATAGATTACACTGCCCACCTTAACAAGTGAGGAAATCAAAGTGCTATTACCACGTTTAAGATCAAAAGGCTTATAAACATAGTGATCTCAGTGGTTAACCATTGAGATCATGAAGATACCTTGTATTGTGATATTAGTGTTATATGAAAATGCATCTTTGATGTGTTGTTCCTGGCAATAAATCTTGAAAAGTAATATTTATTAAATTTTTTGTACGAAAACATAAAACAGCGTGGAGATTATTGAGCGTGGAAGCACTCCCGACTGGTTAGTGCTGCAAAACCAGTGGCAGGTGATGGCTCACGTTTCCAAGATCTAACACTGGTTTTGGCGAAGGCGGTTTTCTGCTAGGCGATAATGTGTTCTGTCTGGCTTTTGTTCAAACAGCAGGGGTTTGAAAGCAACCTGTCCCTTGTTCTCACTGTCATTTGGCTAATGGACCTCCCTGTGCTTTAGAGAGAATGAGGATGTGGCTGGAATTGTGCAACTAGTTTACTTCGCCTGGGCCAATGAGCTACCACCAGATAGTAACCAAATCTAAGTAGCTAGGCAGGATACAAAGTGCTGACCTGGATGGGAAAGGATCCATAGATTACATTGATTCCTAATGGGCAAAAAGTGCTTTGTACAGCAAACGATAAACTCTTAGAGTATTCCAGGATGGTTTCATGCTTAACTATGGAAGCCCTCACCAACTGTGAGGGGCTGGGTGTGGAAGCACTGGTGGTAGCCTGCTCTTTATTTTAGTATGCTTTACTGATGGAGAAGCAAATTCACTTTGCAAAAGCTGAAGAAAAACTTGCGTGTGTAAGAAACTCAGCTGAAAGATGATATGAAAGGGATTCAGACTCCTCCTTGTACTTGGTCTTCAACCACTCCATGCAAGATGCTGAAAAGTAATAGGTCTTTTCTTCCGTGATTGTTTGTAGTAAATGCAGATAGTTTATATAGAGATTGTTGTAATATGAACACTTGAAATTAATCTGAGCACAAGACATACTGTTCTGTACCGTCTTTGCAGCCATCTTAAAAAAAAAAAAANNNAAAAAAAAAAAAAAAAAAAAAAAAAAAAGTAAAATCTCTTTAGTGTTACTTTTATTTCAAACTCGCTTTAAAATGAGATTTCTAACTTCCTGCTATGCTTCCTTGAAAGGGGCACTGACTGCCCTTACCCTTCACAATCGCATGCCACATAACGGGAGTACCAGAGAATCGTCAGCTTACTGCTTGCTGAGTGGGAAGGCAACAAAATTACCTTCACCTCGTTGCTTCAGTAATACCTGATCAAATCACACAAGTATTTTTTTAGTGGTTCCTGGACTTCTACAATCTGCAATAAGGCCAAGAAGACATGCCTAAAAAAGCCACTTTAGGATGATGGAATCTTCCACCTGGCTTAGAAGAACAAAGGGAGGCTGTTAACTGAAGAGGTGCCTGTGCTGTAATGTTGAACTAACCATCTGCCTGCAGCCTACTGTTCACAGAGGCCAATTTCAATGATGCAAAACCAACTGCTGCTTCTGAATAACCCAAACCTTGACACCTGAACTTGTAGGAATAAACTTGAAACTGCCATTTATCAGGCAAAAGAAAAAGCAAAAACACTAGGACTTCTGCTATTCTTTTGAAGGCTCCTTCAAAACCTGCAGAGGCAAATTCTAATTAGAATATATTGCCAATGCTGTTCAGATCTCCTGTGTAGAGGCCTGGGTTCCTGGGTTCCTCATGCTTTAAAATTTGTCAAAGCTTTGAGCACAGTATTTATTTTGTATTTATTTCCAGCCTTAAGCACTGTGTTGACCACACAGGGGTTTGTTACTGCATTGTTTTCCTATATAACTCATCATTACACAATTATGTTATAAAGATTGTGCTCGCTTCAGCAGCACATATACTAAAATTGGAACGATACAGATATTAGCATGGCCCTTGTACAAGGATGACACGCAAATTCGTGAAGCGTTCCATATTTTTTCCCCCTCTACTCTGCCCTTGGAAGGCCTCACCTGGAGTGCTGTGTCCAGGCCTGGGACCCCCAGTACAGAGGGGATGTGGAGCTGTTGGAGCGGGTCGAGAGGAGGGCCACCAAAATGATCAGAGGGCTGGAGCACCTCTCCTCTGAGGAAAGGTTGAGGGAGTTGGGACTGTTCAGCTTGGAAAAGAGACGGCTCCAGGGAGACCTCATTGCGGCCTTCCAATACTTGAAAGGAGCTTACAGGCAGGAGGGGGACCGACTTTTTACACAGGTGGATAATGGTAGGACAAGGGGGAATGGGCTAAAACTGCAAGAGGGGAGGTTTAGGTTGGACATCAGGAAGAAATTCTTCCCTGAGAGAGTGCTGAGGCACTGGCACAGGCTGCCCAGAGAAGCTGTGGCTGCCCCATCCCTGGCTGTGTTCAAGGCCAGGCTGGAGGGGTTCCTGGGCAGTTTGATCTCGTGAGCTAGTGGCTGGCAGCCCTGTCCACGGCAGGGGGGTTGGAACTAGATGATCTTTGAGGTCCCTTCCAACCCAAGCCTTTCTATGATTCTGAGATCATAAGTTACACAGGGAGAAGGAAGAGCGAGGGAATCCTGTGCAACTGCTGTAATAGTATTTTTAAATTATATCCTCGTATCTCAGTAGTAGCTTCAAAATTTACACTGGTAAATTTACAACAGAGTCTTCCAAAGCCCAGAACTATCACCAAACTGGGGGTTTGTATATGGAGTGTTTTCCACTTGGATGAAAATAAACAGAGACTCCAACGTTGAAGGCCTTCTCATTAGACTATCAAGGCACATTCCCTTTTGTGGAAACTGGACTCTGTCAGTCTGTAGTTTACTACTCTGGGAAGAAACATTCTGTTAGTCAGGAGATGTTTCCTGCTGCTAGTGTGTGTTTGTTCTTTGGATCCTTACTCATGTAAGAATGAAAAATGTGTGCTTCCTGAGCTGCCACTTTAGATGCAAGTTACTCCCCTTTGCACCTCAGCTCTGCTATCCCTACAGCTACCTGAACCTGTCACATCAGGGTTTGGCTCAACGTGAGCCGAACACAGCCACATCAAAGTTGCTGCACCTCTGCATGGACAGGGCCCACCGCACGCAGAGATGCCTAGTAAAAAGCTGCTGACCACGCATGCTCCTTCAGCCCTGTAATATATTCCTGTCTCTGGGGGAAAGAGCCTTGGGAACAGCTAGTTCTGCATTGTTAATACAAGCGAGTGACTGCCAGCTCTTGCACATTTGAAGCCCAGCATGTGAGCAGGGCTCACATAAACCAGCTCAGGGCCTAAACTTGTCACTAGCAATCCTCAAGCGATTTCACTGATGGAACTGTTTTCCTCTCTCCAGTAGCAACACTTGTTCTGGCCCCAACTGACACTGCTGCATAGCAAGAGTTAACATTATAAATCAGCTCTCTGCCAAGCTAGAAAATTCACAGGGTTACATTCCCTGTTGCTCCTTGAAGACTGCATGGCTCAGCTCCTCATCTGCTCTCCCTGGTGTGGCTGCTCCAGCCTTGGCCCTTAAGCGAGCCATGCCTCCTCTCTATTCAGAGGCCTTGGACTGCAGCCCCTGGGGTTTGCAGAGCCCCCAGAACAAGCCACAAGGCAGAGACAGTTTTTCTATTAGTGTTTGCAAAGAAGATGAGAAGTTCTGACAAGGGAAGTACCAAATTCAGCCTTTTCCTCCCCAGAAGATGTGATTGCATAAGCTCCCCCTCCCCTTCTAAAGGAAGCAAGATACTAACGGATGCTTGATGTTTAAGAATGTTTCAGCTTCCCCTTTTGCAGTATTGACACCAGTGGTCATTATGATTACTGCTTACCAGTGCCTTCAGAGTTTGCTTTTAAAGCTTAGCTATTGTTCTCAAAATGGGAAAAACAAAACCAGCCAGAACAGTCAAATAGCTCTGCAATGATTAATTCCAGTTCTGAGAGGTGCAGGAGGAAAGAAGTGAGGGCTGTGAGTGGTCTGTTGGCCAGCAGACGGCTGGCAGATGGCTCACCTAGCGCTGGGGCAGGCGCAGAGTGCTGTGCTATCAGACAGGCGTCAGTCCGGAGCTCCAGCCCACATCTTCCAGCGAGCGCCTTCCCTGTGATGTGCAAATTGTTCCAACCAGTTTCTCTATGGGGTGGAGGAATACACTTCATTTCTTTTCCTCCTAGCGCTATGAGATCACACTAATATTAAAAAGGGGCATGCCCATCTCTAGAATTATAGCTCTAGACACTTTCCTTTAAAGGTCTGATGCATAATCAAAAAGATAATTATTCTGGCAGCAATAAAGCAGTTCTGGAGCTAGATCACAATTCCTATGACTGAGGCAGTAACTAAAGGGGTTGTGTCAGATGTACTAAAGAATGTAACTTTAACAAAATGAGAGCAAATCAGAACTTCCCATTCACAGGAAGTGCACTGCCAAGCTCTCACAGCAATAAGTTCCCAGCTCTGAAGTAACTGAAATGTGTGGGGGTAGGACGTTGGAGGTTCATTCCTTGAACAACTTTTAGATTATAGCTGAAATACCCTGGGCACTACATCATTTCCACAACTATTTTACAACTTCTTAGCATAAGCCAATGCCAAACAAACAAAAAGTTCCAACCTAAAAATGTCACCTTATTGCCACTGTGGAAGGGACAAGGTTATGTGCTACCAGCTTCCATGACAGTTATCTGCAATACAAAGCTGAACAAGAAGGGAGAACTGTGTTCAAAAATCATTCAACACGTTAGGGAAAGAATTTGCAGCATGAGTTCCTTAACCGACATGCTTTACCTTGAAGAAATTACTCCCAGTGCTGCCCCAACCATCAAAATAAGCATATTCATACCCCTCTCAGGTTCAGCTGCAGAACGCTTTGATATCGCTTTGATGAAAGGCTCCATGTGCTGCTCTTTCCCCATCCCGCACCCTCCCCTTCACACAGGTTTCTGGGTGCTACTGAGCGCTTATTAGAGAAGAAAAAAAAGCAGAACACAAAGCATGGAGTACCTTGTATTAAAACTGATTTCTGAGGCCAACCCACACTTCCCACCGCTGGCTCCAACACTCTTGATACTGTGAACTCTGTTTGCTCAGGCTTGCTGTGGAGTGGTTTAATACAGTAGGAAACGTTTTATTAGGTACTGATAAAGACAAGGAAATAACTCCTGTTAACATGAACAATCTGGGATACTCTAATTACGTTTTACATCATTCCGATTTCAACTGCTTTTCAATGCAAACGAAAAATCTTTTCCTCCATATCCTTCCTTAAAAAAGGATCCATTTTCCATTCAAAAGACAATGAGATGATGACATAAAAACATCAGCTGAACTCAAAGAACCTGATCCACGTGCAGTGCTGGGAGAGGGAAGGAAGTTCACACTTACGTGACATTTTGTCACGTGTCTTAGGAAGACTATCTGACACCTCGCTTGGACACAAGTTTTTGTAGCATTGAAAGTTTGCTTCTTAAAATTTTCGTTTTTCTGTTAGAAACAGGCGTTCCTGGCATCATTCAAGACAAGCGCAGAAATGCAGCTACACAGCGGTACTAACATGCCGGCATATGCTGTAGACCCTGGTATGCAGAAGTATGGTCTGACAAATAGTACCAGAACCAGCACAAAGCCTGTTACTCAGTGTAACTCCTGTGCCAGTTAAAAACTTCCCTACAGATCAGCACTGGGCAAGGGAGATTTTACATCAGCTGCTTCCTTTTAATACATAAATATGCAAAAGACTGCTCCAGCCTTTGATGTGTGTTTAAACACACAAGCTTGCTAAATAAATACTTAACTGCTTGGAGGTAACACATAATGGAAATGATAGTGGGCACACATGACTTTGGCTAGGAACGGCCTGTATCACTATCAGCAAACAGCACAGCGCAAATTAACCAGACCATGGGCTTTAGCCAGTCAGCTCCTCAGAGCTACACACATTTCAGAGAAGTTCAAACAAGCTCTGAAAATGAAAAAAAAAAAGAAGGCGACATTGCTTCTGTGCTTCAGTGGAAGTTTCAGAACACAACAGAGCCTTAAATATTCGGTAGCTTTAATAGAAAGGTATGCTAATGCTGCTCTGAAGCACATTTGTAACAGCAAGCCTGGGCCAAGACTTGCAAACTGCTGGGTTTACACCACTCGGGCTCAGTTTCCAGCAGGTAGTTTGTCTTTCTTTTCCTGCCCCTAAACCTGGCTTGGAAATCGGGTTTGTGATTCTAGAGCATGCCAGGCCACATGCCCCTGCCAGGGATCGGGATGCAGCTGGACTGTAGATAAAGAAAAACTCCAAGACCGAGGAGAGCCTCAGGGTTAAAGAAGAAAGATAGCAGAGGCACATAGTAACAACACAGTTCAGTACCACACGGAATAGCCAGAGGTTTGCAGAAGGGAAACCTTTAAAATAGTCCTGCACAGAGGAAAAGAAAGAATTAAAGTTTCTTCCCTAAAAAAA
>VXAV01008496.1:256577-273364 GCA_013399715.1 Alectura lathami | reverse complement strand
AAATGTCTTCCAGCAGGCATGCAGAACCTTTTTCATTTATAGCAAAAGCAGAAGATTTTCACAGCAGCAAAGATGCTGTTCAGCTGCTTTGCTGCTAGCTCTCTAACCTGTACTACAGCAGCTCTAATGCTTACGGATGTGAATCTTCCTATTAATCCATGTGAGGCTGTTCACAGCACTAAGTGTATGTCAGTAACAATTTTACAAAATTCACTTCCCATAAAATGCCCTGCTCACATGGATTTTGAGAGGATGATCAGAAGAAAATTGCTTGTAATTTTATTTTAATCATTTTAAAATAAAAACATGAAATAAGAAGTTACATTTCCTTAGCACGAGCGTACAAATTACAAAAGCAGTGTTAAAAAGCGCTAAAGAGTTAAAAATTGCCTCTATCTTAAAATCACAGCCCAGATCACTACCGTGAAAAGCACCCTGTGTTGTCCTCGCACACAAACAAGGCTTGATGTTGAAACCTTAGTGCATGAAGTCTGCGCATGTTTATGTCTGAGCTTTTCCTAACAGCAGTGTTTGCACATCCAGGTGATGACACACAAAAACAATCAACATTTTTCCAAACAGCGAATGCACCATCACTTGTATCCACAGCTCACTTCAGAAATACACATTCATGCCAAAACTGCCCAAGCACAAACTGTATTTATTTGCAAAGCCCACTGAAAACGTGGCCCTTACATTACCAGCAATATTAAAATCTGGCTAAAGATTTATTTGAAATAACCTCAATCTGCCTTACTGTTGTGAAGACCATATGAATAAACCACAAACTTCCAAACACAAAAAAAAGTAAGGATTATTTTTTTCTAAAATTAACTGTGTTTCAAAACAAGAAAAAAAAAAATGGATAATTGCAGCTGTTAACAGATTACCAAAATGATTTTAACTTTTACTGTCATCAGCTGTCAGGACTTTTTCATTGTACCAAAACATACATAGATCTGAAATTTTGCTTAGTAAATATTATTTCATAGGAGATTTTTCTTTCTATAAATACTTCATCTGTTTGTACAATATTTAGGCATCCAATGTCAAAAGACATAACAGAATTATCGTCATTACAGTTCCAAATAGCTGAGATACTTAACTAATTTTTCTTTAAAAGTTTATCTAATTTTGACTATTTTAAAATTCTTTTTCATTATTTTGAATTGCTTCCTACTTTTATATATGGTTTCCAAACACAAATCTGGTTGTCTGCCCATGCCACCAAGGTGATATTTCAGACTTCACGGCTTCTTAAGCCTTCGCAGTTTTAACTTCCTGAGACCATCTTCACCTTCTTTTTTCCTTTTATGGATGAGCTTCTCCGAGGACACAGCCTGCAGTTCTGAACAGGATGATGAAGGCATCACAGGTAACTCTCCAGTGGCTGTGCCTGGCTCATTTGAGTTTGTCTGCACTACATGGCTCCCCACAGAAAGAGGCCGGGAGGGGTTTTTTCCCAAAGTAAGCGACTCTTCATCAGACGCAGTCTTTGTTAAGTCTTGTTTAGAAAACAACCTGGAATTAAGTGGGGTCTTCTCCAAGAGCAGACCTAAGCAATCATCACTGCACTTACTCATTTCTGTATTGCTAGGAATCAAAGGAGCCTCTTCAGAGGATTTTTTTTTTGAATGGTCTAACTTTTCTTCTGACCCGCAACTTTTTTGTTCAGCCTGTGTTTTGGTCTCTTTTTGATGTTGTTGTGGACCTAGCAGTGCTGACTCATAGCTACAAGGAGGGTTCTTGCTTAGAAGTCTTGACTCCAGCCGCTCCACAGAGTGAGGTTTTTGCTGGCTGCTAGCATCCTCTGCCTGTCTCTGATTAACGTTATTTTCCAGCTCTAAAACAGGAAGCTCCAAGTTGCTCTCAGCTGTATTTATGCAATCCTTTAGTTGTCCTGCGCTCCTCCATTTAGCTTCGGATTGAGGACTGGGAGAAGTTTGAAAGCCATTCTTTCTGTTCCCTGTCTGTGATTCCACTGAGCCAAGATCCACTTTCTTGGAGTCCTTGCTGGTTTGAGGTCTGCTCATGCTATTTTTCCCTTTTCTTGTCCTTTTTACGCTGCAATAAAAAGGGATTTTGTTTTTATTAAAAAGGAATCTTTACTGTCTCACCCTGCCCTTCTTACAAACTCTGAAAGACCACTCGGGCAACCTTCTTTTTTGAATGTGGAAAAAAATCCCTCTATATCATCTTGACAAGCAGTAATGTTTGCCTAGTGTGGATAATATCAAGTGTTATCCATCTGATTTTCCACTGCACTAGGGGAACCCTACTTATTAATGACTAAGCCATGAAGGAGTTCACATTCTATTCCAAGAGGCAGAACTGGATTCGTTACAAGTGTTAAAGGTCAACACAACATAAGTACATTGAATTCCGTCCCAAACTGGCCAGATAAAATAGTATTTCATAAGTGCCTAAACGATTTCAAACCATTCCCAGATACTCGTATGCATAATGTATATCTGAAGAACAGAGGGGGGCAGGCTGGAGAGGCAGCGTGTGCATCTGTGCGAGTTTCTAATCTCTAGTTTAGAAACATTCCTCTGGAATTTTTCCCAGGACATTTCAAAGCATTACTTTAAAGTTAACCACTACTCATCTAGTATCAAGCCTGCTCATCTGCAAAGGACTTAGGTAATACAAGCAGACGATATTCTGAAAGGAATTATACAGGCAAAGGGAATCACAAGGGACTTGATGGAGTGTCAGTACATAAACACTCCTCAGCAGTGTGTCACCTACAAACCTGGACTTCACATAGGCTCGGAGATGAACTTTATGCATCATGCTGAAGCTGCCTACATAAAGTTCTGAGTCTAAAGATATTGCTATGGACCCTCCCATGCCGGGAGGCTCCCATGCTGCTTTCTGCTGGTCTGCTGACACCAAACAGTTCCCAGCTTGACATTTAACACTTTGGAAAAGGGGCTCTTACAAAACAGGTTGAACTGGCATTCCTCCAAATCTAGTCTCCCTCCTAAAGACAAAACACAAGACAACACAGGTTAAAAGAGAAGCTGCCAGTGCTCACAGCCATTCCCTGACTCCACAGTTGAAGTACCAAATCTGTGGAACTACTGGCAGTTTGTGCGAATAAGAATGGCACCCTGGTACAGCAGAGGCCTGGCAATACACTCAGCTGACCAGCGATGCATCCTCCCCATCCACTGCCTAACAGAGTTGTGCAGGGCACTCCTCAGTTGCAGCCAAAGCTCCAGACTGACACACAACCACTGCAGACTCTCAAAACAAATGAAAAATATATTTGCAAGTGTTTTTCACCAGATTCAAACATCACTTATTTATTTTGGCTCAGAGCTTCTTTCAAGAGAAAAAAACACCCTGTTTGGTTCTGTCTCATGCTATGTGAGATATCTACGTGGGTTGTAATGGCTTTTTTCTTAATGTCGTACAAAATAACAAAGATCATGTTATGTGCTTATTCACACCAGAGTGGTAGTCTTAATAATCTCAAAAAATCTTTTACAGAGTAGTTCATACTTTTTGACATTTTATTACATAAGCTAGATTCTATTCACCCAACTTTTATCAGATTATATATAGAACAGCTTAGAAACAAAGCGACATACATTTGTTTCAAGATGTCTTGCTTTATCTGTTCATTCACAGTAAGCTTAAACTTTCTGTTCTCAGCAGATTCAGCAAAATATTCAGATGTCCCACTGGAAACTTCCTCCTGCTGCAAAAGAAAACACAGGTTAAAACATGACACATCAAGCTACGATTATTCAAGATTAAGCTCCATTTCTAATACTAAGACTTACAGATGTTCTTTATTATTCTAATCTGAGCAGTCTAAGAGAAATGGCTAAGAACAGAATTATTTTTAATCTTTTAATATTCGGGAGTCTAGTCAGTTCACTCCCTGTTCAGACTCCCAACGAATATATTTCATATGCTAAAATATACCGCAAACAAACAAGACTGCAATGTAAAGGATGTAGCTTTCCAAACCGTCTGAGGAAACTGTTGGCAAATATTTGACATCTTTGTGGCTTGAACTGTGACAAATGCCAGGAATCTCTCTTGCAGACAGGAGCATGTTTGTCAGTTTTTTTTCTGAGAGACTGACTGGCGCAGCGGTCTATACACTGATTCTCAGAAGAATTCCCATAATTTTCCATACTTACAAAAAACATACAGAGCATTACTTGCTCATTTAAGAAGGCAAGGGTTAAAACTTTTAGTACTAACATCTAAATGCTCACAGCTTGTGGTGGTTGGCTACTACAGGACAACAGGGGAATTCTTTCTGGTCTCAACTAACAGCAGTGCCATAGTTTTATATAATATGAGATTGAGGCGAGAGGGAGGGAAGGAAAATGCTCTTTTTCTTCAAGCTGTGAGCACTTCCTCTCACTATGAAAGGGTCTCAATGAGGGAAGAGCCAGTTGCTGACTTCACTATTAACCATCACATGCTTCAAAAAAAGTATAATCTCTGAGGCTAGGGAGAGGAGAAAACAATGTGGCAAAGTCGAGAAGAGAAGAGGCTTTGTGCACCTCCTTTTCTTTGGTAGCATTTTTCTTCGTCAGCCTGAACGATGAAACTTCTGACTGGGGGTCATCAAATGCAGGGAGTGCTTCCTCATGCCCGTTCTTGATCCACGCCGTAAACCTGGCACACCAGAGCCAGGTGGTGTGAGAGAACTGAAGCCCAGAAAGACAGCAGAGGCACGAGGCCAAAGCACGTACACGACTGCTGCCCGGAACAACTCTCAGGAACTCACCACTTATAGGGGATTAAGCCCTGCCCATTTTAGTCTTTATAGGAGAGGGGCTATATCCCACCTCTCTTTCCAGAAGAATAAAGCAGTGAAATCAACGTCCTGGTTTGTAAGCAGAAAGAGGGTAGTCAGGCCCTTTTGACAGCTTAAAAAACTACAGCTGTTCTGAGCCTTCATTTCAGAGGCAAATTGTGCAGAGGTTTTTGTGTGCACTAACAGATGCACAAATGCAGCACTAATGCTGCAACACGTGTTTACAGTAGGCACAAAACACATGGGAGATGCATGCAATGCGATTTCAACCTCAAAAATCAAGCCTAACTTGTTTAATCTGAAGGATGAATTGCTGCCTCTCTTCTTGCTAGATATATGGACTCCCCTAATTTGACATCATATGTTTCCGTATTTTGTAAACTACTAAAGAATAAAATATTATTAAGATACTAAAGAACTTGGTTAACTCTAACTGTAAAGTCTGTAGAAACTATTTTCATTTCCAGCAACATTCGCACAACTCAGACTGAAAGATCTTGCACAATAACTCTGTACCAGGGCAGGAGGAGAGCACTCTTACTTAGCCAGAGAAGTACAAGCAGAGGCATCTGAACGTCCCTCGTTGTGAGTTATGGCAGTTGGAAAGGCTAATTACGTTACAGCTGCTTCAGTCCTCAGCTGAGGACATCAGTGAGGCAGATAAGATCACCAGCCCACTAAGATTCTTCCAGATGTGGTCAACAATGGGTGGAAAGTAGCACTTTGTACAAAATCCTGAGAGTGCCACTGCAGACGGAGGAGGTGTCCACATGTACAACTACTGCAGGTAAGCAATAAACCTCAGTTCTAACTTGCATCCAATTCCGAGCAGTGAACGATCGCTGTCTGGAATGTGCAGTCATCCTGGGGTGTGAAGAGCAGACCCCAGAGAGAGGCAAAGACAACAAAGCCATGCCGCTATGAGTTGAGTCAGACTGGAAGTTAAAGGCCCAGAGTTTAAGGGGAACATATTCACTTCTTATGCCATCATCAACCTTGTGTTTTGTTTTCCAGTAACTTACCTCACAGCTTAGTGACAGAAAAGGGTTAAGGTATTAAAAAAATAAAAAATCCAAGTGATTTATATGTGAAACACTTCTGAACATGCCCTCTAAGTACAGTAGATTTTCCCCTTGGAACCACACCCTGCAAGTGCTGTATTTTGAGAGCTGAACAATTAACATAAGGCGTGTGAGTCAGTCTTTGAAAGACTCTGTGGGAACCAGAGAGCCTTTTGCTATTAGGAGTGATGTAAACTCCCTAAGGCTGGAGTAAGTCCACAATAGAAGGCAAAGAGTCATAAATAACAACAATGGACACTCCATATACTACTAAGACACTCAGCCATTACTGGTGATACTTCCTTTATTTTCTTTATTAGACTTAATAATTTTAGTTAATTAAAAAAAAATAAAAAACCCTGTCTGTTTTGGGAATACTATTTATTTCCTATGGGAACTTCAGAACTTGTTAAAGACAGAAAAAAGAGCTAATCTGCTCTCATCCTGTCTAGTAATCCCAAATTCCTTTTAGGCAGCAAAATAATTAAAGAAAAATATTCCAGGCATAAAAAGGAGGACAGCAGAAGCAGACATCATATAAACAATGACACCATGACAGAGAAAAACGTCAAAGCACCGCCAGGCTTGTGACTTGACTCTGAAAGAGCTGCAGGGAGGGGGGTTGCTGCTAACAAATTAAAACCACATTTCTTGGCAAATTGTTAAAAGACAGACATATTTACATTTGTATAGAGGCTGGGTGGGCACAAAAGATTAAAATGCTTCTTTAGCCCTTGAACTGCCAAGATCTATTAGAAATCTGTGCTTTTAAAATCCCAGGGTAAGCTCACTCCCCTTTTTGTCACTAAAACTCAGCAAAGAAGGGCCTGCAGAAAGAAGCTTGCAAAGACTTACTACCCTACCTGCTCAAAATACTGACCTCACAAACCTGCTTAGTATTTATCCAAAGAGATGTCTGGAAGAAAGAATTCTCTACCAAGAGCTATACGTAAATATAAAAGTTAGGCACACAATATACTTGCTTTGAGGCTTACCAAATTGAAAATTCTTTCTCCTACTACCTACGCTCTACCTCAAAATTTAAAAGAAGCCTTCAAAAACATCAAAAAAGGGATGACCACCACCTGCAGTTCTTTCCAGGACAGCTCAGATCAGCAATACAGCATTAAATACCTGCAAAAGAACTATTCCTGGATTTGCACTTATCAAGAACCCTCACAACTCCTTATCTTGAAGACAACTGAAAAGTTTGGCCTCTTCCACAAGTAAGCCTGACAACATTGCTCATACAAATATTTTTTCAGTCAAGGGTTTGGGATGCTGGGCTGAAAGAAAAATTTTCAAAGTGAACGATGCCGCCCCCTTCCCTCCTCTGGTTTGGGTTCATATTTTCCAGTTGTCTCCTACTACGCTCAGGATAACAGTTGCACATGCTTAAAGCAACACTAAGGGATAATTAAATTTCATGTCTGGTTAGAAGAAACAAACCACATTGTTTCTGAGTTGCACTTATCAATGTGTCTCAACTTGCTCATCAAACAAGCTTAATAGAAAACATCAATGGGTCCAATAAATCACATTTAGTATTGGGAGTGGCATATAGGAGCCCCCACTGAGGCCTCACACAGCCTTAGCATGCAGGGAGAGAGTCCCTAACGTCAGACTGAATACAGTGATGTAGCTGGAGCGATGGTGTAAAGTCACACGAGTGAATAAAATCAAACTTAGTAAAAGAAATCAGAGAAACAGTTATTCTCAGGAGCTTGATGTGAGCTTGCAATTGCATGATTTGCCTTAACGTCACATTGGCAGTATCATGAGCTTAATCATATAGCCTAGCCTTTAGGTCTCCAAACCATTGTAACAGATGACCAGCAGATCGGAGAAGTCATACAGGACTGTTCAATCTAGTAAACAGAAAAGGGCTCCTTAGGCAAGTGAGGAAGCTTACAAGTGGAGGATGAACCAAGTCCCATAACCCAACTGACAGAAATCAGCCAGGGACAGGCCTTTGGGTCTTCTGCCCTCCCCTACATGAATGAAAATCTTCCCACAGCTCATTTCACGACTCCGGTGTGATGTGAATTTTTCAGTGTTTCCAGTGCTGCAATGTATCTGGCCTACAGATTCTACTTACTAACTCCTACCACACTGTAAAACATTCACAGCAATTTTCCAAGAACAGAAAAGGATAGTATTCTCAGCCTGAAATACAATTCCTTGCAGATTATTGCTCTAGATTTTAAAATGGACTGTCTTGTTCTATACATCAGAAAGCTGCAGTAGAAATAGCAAGGATCACTTTCCATGCTTCGCATGCGAGCATTTGAAGCAACTGTTTTTAAGGAATGCTGATGGTTTTGAAATATAGTCTTCTGAGAAGGTTGAAACTGGAGTAACAACCAGGGAAAACAGCATCTCTCCAGTACGTAACTGCATAACCTACCAGTAGCATAGCACAGAAAACAAAATCTAACTCCTGGATCAGTAGTCTTCAGTACCCACTGCCAAAGTCTGTTTTGAGTTTATGATCTCAACTATTAAGCTTCTGCTTGTCAAGAGTACCTATGACCTGTACTACTTAGTCAAGATTTGGACAGTTCGCTCCCAGCCCCTGTGATACACACTGCACTTGCTCAAAATACAAGGTAAGAGCCTGCGTTTCTCACTCAATACACAACTCCTGGCAATCCCACACACTCCAAGGGTTCCCAATGGATCAGATCGCTTAAAGCACATGACTTTATGAGGAAAATGCCTTCCTGCTGCTCAATGCTTTTGTTTGGATTTTAATGATATTTTGGGTATAGCGGGAATCCCAAACTGTTCTGAATCTAGGAAACTCAGGGGTACCTTGCTAGATAATAGAAAAAAGAAAATTCCTAATAAGCTGCAAATGCCATAGACCAAAAACTGTGATATTGTATTAAAAAAAAAATCAAACTTGTAAGGGGACCTGTTTAAGACTCAACAAGTAAATCTAACACAGGTAGAAAGAACATACATAACACTTTTTCTACAGCCACAGAAGGTGTTCCCAAAACAAATCGTTTATTTACATAGTGAAGAAGCACGTAATACATACTGTGTGTTTGCTTGAAGGCAAAAAATGTTAAAATTAATGGTAAGTAATTGAGCTATTAATCATTCTGATTTTATATAATGATGCTAGAAGACTCAGATTCTATCTTCGGAGGCTGTCCACTGATAAGAAAGAAAGCAAAATACAATAGTTTTCAAACAAAATAACCTCTGGCAAGGACACTAAAGAAAAAATTAAAAGCATATTAATGCTTTTTTTTTTTTTTTTTTTTCTCAAGAAGAACACCCATGTCTTAAAAATTTACACCTTCAGCCAACCTTTGCAATCAATCTCAAGGTTTCTGCCTCTTAGTTATGGAAAAGAACACACATATAAACATACATTTTATACTTTAAAGACCTTTTCAACAAACTAAGACAACAGCAATTTCATATGGAGCTCAACCCTTTCCCTCAACTTACAAGAAAAGAGAAGGAATCTACTACTAATCGTTACATGGGTATGTACAAAAGCAAGCGACTCTTGTCAGCTCATGCTACAGCTTTTAGCAGCCTGATAGTAGGATTCTCTATCTGCCTGCCAAATCTAAATGGTGTATCAGAATCAAGCAGTACTTAAAATACACGACATACACAACACTATGATTCATTTACTCAAAACAGCCATTCTTACCAAAAAAATCTGAACAGAATACACCAGTGTTATAAATAACTGTTCTCTCTATATAATTACACTAGCATTTAAGAACTGTAAATCTTGGAAAGAATAACTTTAATTCTTGATCTTGTTGGTTATACACAAGCAAAATATGTAACATAGCTAGAACTGCAAGGAGAGAATTACTGTTCAACAACTTAGCCAATGTTTTAGCATGGTTTCCAGAACAAAACACCCAGCTCCCCAATCCCCCAGGATTTCTGAGCTCATGCTGTGCATCAGTGCCTCCAAATAATTTCTAAACCTACCCGTCAATCTCAAGCAATCTCAAGCTCAGAGACAGACTCACCAAAGTCTCAAAGCCACTCAGCTGTTACATATTTCAAGAGAAGTGAGAACGAGGAAATGACTTTCCTTTTTTAATGTTTTAAACTCTTAGAAGCGTCTCCACAGAGGGAATCTTAGTCATTGCAGCAATGCCGCAGTGAACCAAGCAGAGCAGGGAGCTGAGGTGGACGGGATACAGGAAACACGTCAGGAAATCAGTGGTATCGTGGTGAAGGCTGATGGCTGGCAGAAGAGCCACCAGGATAAACTCGGACAGCAAGAGACAGAGAGGGGAGAGCAAAACGAGGGAGGTGAAAGGATGATGACAGATGATAATATCTTGAATAACCACAAGGCTTTGACAAATGAGATCTTGTGAACGCTGCTAAGTAGTTACATTTAAATCAACTGGAGTACTCATGTAAGAAGCAACTACTAAAATCAGTAAAAGATTACTCAATTTGTCCCTCCTTTTTGAAGATTGCTTCATATGGAAATAATTTTATGTGCTCAAGCATTTTTGCTGCAGTTACATGGCCTCTGTACTACTACTGTTCTTCGTCTGCATTTGGCACTATGAGGGGTATATAATGTTTGAATGAAGATGCATTCAATTCGCTTACTGGCATTAAGAGAGCTCAGATATTAGTTCCTATTTCATTCCTCATACACATTAATACTCCATCTCCTTTTCAGATAAATAACACTACCAAGTAAAGGTTTTTAAACCAGTTCCTTGTAGCGTACTTTCGGCCTTTTCCCAGAGATCTGAGTTTATTCACTCAGCAGTGTGCATGAATGCTGTAATTGCTCTTTTCAGTAAAAAGACTTCACATTTTTCAGCAGATGATTTTCATTTACAGTCCTAATGCCCCAGTACCCATCCCTGTGAGGTTTTTCTGAAACTCTCCACAGCCTTTTCTAGTCTTGACTAATTGAAATAACTATGCCAGATTTCATTTCATCATTTGCCCACTTCTCTGGAACACTGATATAACAAACAGCAGACAGCTATGACATTTTTGCCACGCAGAAAATAAATCACTCAGTTTGTAAGCTATAAGAAGAAACTAAGACAAGTTCTGACAAATCTCACTGCAGCAATCTCCCACATTGCCACTCTCAGGTATCCTCCCTCCCCTTTTGCAGTTTCCTGCCCCCACAGCTGGGCTGGCAGAAGGGAGCACACACGCCCCAGCTGCTCCCAGTCACGCTTTGGCGCGTTAGCTTACAGCCCAATTAAGTTTGGTTTGGGTGAATCCATCAGACTGATTGGCAGCAAGATGAGGTGCAGGCACACAGACCTTTTGGCAAAGTCTGTTACAGGAGTGGTAATCTCCAAGGAGAAGAGGCAGACATCTGGGACAAAAGTGAGTATTTTAAAACTCCCATCGCTTCCTTCTCTATGTTTTTGACGAATCAAAACAATACTGTCATGACTTTGTGATTTACTTTCTCTGAAACAGCAGTCTTCTGATTGAAGTTAATTTAAAGCTACACTGACACTTAGAGGGAAATCTCCTTACCCAACGCACAGACCTGCCAAGCTTCCACACCATCACAAGCATTTATGCAGCCACCTGGTGAGAGCCTGGCCACCAAAGCCATCCAGCTGAAAGCTAACCATGCAAATATCATCAACAAAGAAAGCCAAAACTCCCTGCTTTCAGAGGAATCAGTGAACTGATACAGCTCACACACCAGTACTGATAGATGCTAAGGACAAGCATGTGCGGCTCGGAGAAGAGAAGAGAAAGCAGGAGGCATGGAGTGGTTCAGTCCTGCATCGGCTTGAGTTGAATATGAAGGACAAGGAAAACAAACAAAAAACAACTGACAAAATCTTGAAGCATCAAAAGTGGAAACTCAAAGAGAAATGCAATTCTTCAGCTGTTCCTCTACGTGGTATATGGGTAGGATTTGTAAGTCTGCAGTTTCCCCTTCCTGACATTGAAGATAAATGAATAAATAAATAAATAAAACGAGCAAATCCTTAATACAACTACCAAGCTACAGCTTGATATTGTTTCTCTCTAGCTATGTTTCCTACAATAAGTAAGATTTGTCATATTATCTGAAAGCAAGCGAAAAATAGATTTTATGAAATTTAAAAAAGAATAATGAACTTGAAAACATCAGCAAGTATTACAAAGACAACGTTAATGTGCATTTTGGATGTTACCTCCAAACCATTTTCTGTGTCACAATCAGCAACTCTATGGGTATGCCATGAGTTGGTTGAGTAAACCGAGATAATGGAAAACTAATTCTCCAATTATTATTATTTTTTTTTAAAAAGAGGGAGAGAGAAACTTAACAAATCATTTTTGCTAGACCAGCTCAGTGAATTAATTCATTCTTGGCTGAAGAATCACCCAGTCTGTCCATTGGAACCAGGAAGGAAAGGAATATGTAGCTGGAATGAGAGGGAATATCGACTGTCTTTTCAGTAGAAACATCACTACAGCAGTTTAACTGTGGTATTATAGGTGTACGCTCAGTTTCATGCCAAGGTTAGCACTTTATAGACTGTGAATTGTACAATTGTATTTCACAGCATTTCCTTCTTCCCCTACTCAATCTGTTAGCACCTAGCAATAAAACAGTGCCTTTAAATTTTTTGAGATAACTAAGCTAGCCATAAAATCTTCTAGCAATGGTTACAAATTGCTCCTGCCTGAAAAAAGGGTTTTGCTTTCCATTCTGCCTTCCAACAGACAGACTGATGCAGCAGCACATACTCTGCCATCTAGTTTCATGTTCATTACAGCTAAGTGTGCATGTTTTCATGGGAGAACCAGAAGCCTCTTCCCAGCACAATCAAAATCCAGGCAAATTATGTCACTTGTGCTCTTATAACACTCATTTTAATACAGAGAATTCTGTAATGGACATAAAGCACGTCACAATGACAATTTCTACAATCAGACATACATGGAGATGATTAAACATTTTTTTTCATATCACTCTTGGAGATTTAAAAAGCACAGGGCATATCTTCAGCACTTTTCTTCTCCTATTGTACTGACATATGTTTGGGTTCATTTTTTTTCTCTGTCTTCTTTTTAGGAGCAATATTTATTTTCTATACAACTTAACAAGACGGAGTAGAACCCTGGAGATCTTTTTAATCAAGGCAGGATCTCCTGCTCTCCACTTTCTTTTCTGATCTTATATGAATGGTCATTTCAAGTTTCCTCTTTAATATCCTCATTAGCTTAACCTCCTCCATGCAATCCCTACAACTGCTTCCTCTCATAGATTCCAGTATGAAGCTGATGTGGTTATCAATAAATACTCCATTGTTAGCCCATTTTCAAATGCGTCCAATAAGCCTTCCACCCATTTCCATTTCCACTGTTTCTTCAGATAACCTATTTCCAATTTTCCATTTTAGCTCCCTACATAACAATCACCATGAAAATGTCGTCATTTTCGCAGAGATGACTAATCTCTCTTGAGCTCTTTTATTTGCCTGAGTTTCCTTTTTTGCCATGTTCCCAAAGCTGTCTTCTTTTTCAAGATAAAACTATTCAAGATTACAAACATACTTTTGCAAAACAGGAAACAATGGCTTTATGTTTGTACTTAGCATTAGTCAGCCACACTATTCTTCCATCTTTTTCTTGAGACACCCAACTTGCTTATGTATTTTCATAACTTGCTGTAATGTTTCTTTATAAGAAATTTCCCCCCTTCCAAAGTGATACTTACTGCCTGCAGCCTGTTTCACAAATATGACCACAGGAACACCCATTTCTAAACAGATTTTAGAAAATAGTAAATTACATATCAATAGATCTCCTATTGTATTTCAGCTCTACTCCTTAGAAATACTCTCAAATCTTTAATTAACTGAACTTAAATCTAATTTGACAGAGTCTGCCTAAGCCACCTTTTCCTTGGTCTCACAGGATGCATCACAGAAGACTTTGAATTGCTTCTCTGAGCAATCGATGCTAAGGTTTGTGCTTGTGAATGTCTCAAAAGCAATATAATTATGATCTTTCCTAAGATGTAGGACATAAGAATTTCATTTCTTATCTGGCTATAACTCTTGAAACTCTTGGTTTAATCACTGTCTGTCCCAGGAGAGACAAAATAGCTCAGGAATGAGAGACAGAGCTCAGAAATGAACGCTTGACCTAAACCATAGAACTGCATAAAAGCAGTTATAAAACAAAAATAAAAATTGTTAATCCTTGACTAAGTTAATCACAATGACAATAAGCAACAGTAAATGTGACAAGTCTCCATTAACACAGAGTGAACTACTTTTATAAAACACAGACCCTCAAACCAAGGGTGTGAGCCGATTAAACACTAAAAAGAACTTGAATGCAACATCATGAAATTATTCAAACCCAAACAACATACAGAGGAAAACAAAACATATGCCTCATTTTTAGCCCATGACAGAATACACTGGAGTCTATCAACAGAAAGGTCTTCTGGGTGGTCTTTTGTAGTCAGGTTTGGAGTTCAAGCACACTCAGTGCTAAACTACATAGTGAAAAGCACACACACAAAGTACAGATATTTCGCCTTTGCTTCCAGAGTGGCCAAAACCTGAAATTAGCCCTCAGTTGCAATCATACACCCACACAGACTGGCAAAGGGCTGAACTGCATTATACGACAAATTTAGTACTAACATGCTGTAGAAATATTGCATCAACAAAACAGTTCACAGCGGGCCCCTTAAGTCAGTGTGACGAGTTCAGAAGATATGCCATAACATTTGCTGAGGGTCTGTTCACTCCTTGTTAGTTCCTCAAACCAGGGAAGGTGGCTTAGCAGTAGCTTTGTCTTACCCTCTCCTACCAACACATTACACTGAACATGCCAGCAGGTTCTATATGCCCTTATCTCATCTGTAAGTAAAGCAAACATCCCAAGGTTTTATTATTGACTAGAGTATGGTCCCACTGAGAGATCGTTTGTTTGTTGGTTTTGTTTGGTTTTTAAACACAAAAATGTTTCAAGTCCTTTTTTAACAGGCTAGGAGCTTCCATATATCAGATCAAATTTCCAGATAGTCAAGCTGAAGTCCCTATCATTCCACTTTCCATCTGTCTTCTTACTACAGACTCACATGAAAGAAACTAAGAAGAAAACAGAAGAAAATCTGTTATTTTATGGAAAAACTAACTACAATTACCAAAGAAGGGAATTGGATATCTCATAAGAGATTCTTAAACAAGAAAGGAGTAATAATTATTTCTCAGTCAAAATGCAATGACAGGATTTTCTACTTTAAGCACCTAAATAGTTTTTCCAGACAATACTGAGAAAGGAATAGCTTTCCAAATAGCGAAGTACTTCTAAAGCAGATTTTTATTCTGAGAAAAGGAAAAACATTTTCTTGATCCTTTGACACTTAAGGATATTTGCCACTTTAAGAATCAAGATTAGAAAATCTGCCTTTAGTATAACAAATACAAACCTGCTTGATATTAAAAGTACAATGTTTAGATTTTTTTAAGGTGTCAAATGTATTTTAATATAAAAAATACATAAGAGCTCAGCAAGTAATGCTGACTCTTACTGTGAGCACTGAAGAGCCTGCCTGCCGTACAGCAGGCCACCTGGGTCAGCCTGAACACTCCTGAGACAACCAGCAGTTAACTGCAGCATAAAATTCATAAGCCTTTGACCCTGATAAAGCCTTCAAGATGAAATATTTAAGCAGAATTGTTTATGGTATTTAACTACACACCACTGCCTTTTTCTCCATAAATGCTTGGGGACCCTTTTTCCCAACAGGGCCTAGCACTGATCCATCTGAGCTGTTTCGCAGAACAAGTGCTAAGAAAACATACAAAAAAAAAGCCACTGACATTAGAAACTGCCCCATTATAACACTGGAAAATAAAATATTACTAGGACAAAATTCAACGGAAAAAAAGATCCTTAAGCCAAGGTGCCTTATGTGGCTCAGAAAATGTTGAGCTTTCAAAAACTCCCACTCTTGTATGCTTCAGAAAAATTTCATAACAGTTTTGTACGTACCAGTGCACCATTTTCACACGTCCAAGCACTTGGATTAAATTCAAGCTTGCTGATACAAACAACAAATTTGTCTGGAAACACACGTAGCTCTATGCAAAAATAATTGAGAAGAAGATAAAAATTATACACATATCCAAAACACATATACTGGAAACATACCTACATTTCATTTTTGTTCTAAAATTATTTCAAAAACATCAGAAAGTCAGAGTAAGTTGAGTTTCCAAGATGACAGTCACAGCTGCAATTTAGTCCACTCACACCTCCGGACAAATATACCACGCAGAAACAACAGGCAAACCACGGAATGATTTCTTCTGTGTTATCCTGGTGATCAGTCCTTTCATAACAAAAGCTGTTAATCACACTTGTAATACAGCACAGCATATTCAGTCAGGACTTGATATTAAAACTCAGCATAAGGCCAAGCATTTCCAATCTGACCACAACGATTTTGAAGTAATTAGGTAAATTAGTAAATTGTTACTGAATTACACATTCTACCAACTTCACACGGTTTGTTGTGAACACAACCAAATTTCTATTTACAGAGTATTGGAAACTGAAGGGCCTCCACAGAATGGGTTGAGTACTGGCAGGATGGGCACAACCCACCAGTGCGAGTCCAATGATCACCTCTTTGGTAAGTTTACTTCAGATACCAAGTCGCCAATTACAGCATTCAAGATTCTTTTCCTGTTAGGCTCAATGTCTGGTTTTTGCTTGTGAAATACAAGGTGCGTCTGACAGAAAAGAAACATCGACACTTGGTATTCTTGAGAATATGTATTATTCTGGTGTTTATTGGCAGCAAAACCCAGCAAAACAAAGCTCCTCTCTTGCTGAGAACTTCATGTAGAAGGAAAATTTTAACTGCAGAATCAAAGCCTTACTTTTTGGCAGCACTGGTATGGCAAGTTCATTCCAGTTAGCAATTT
>VXAV01008496.1:231524-256521 GCA_013399715.1 Alectura lathami | reverse complement strand
TTCTCACTCGCTGGCTAACAAAATGAAAGTATGCACTCATTGACACTTGAAAAAGGTCCTGATTTAATACAGAGAAAACAATGCTGAGACACTACTGCAATACAGTTCTTCCAGGAGGCAGAGAGAATGAGTGTGATGAAACATTTAAAATCATCAGTCCAATCTCTCCCACTAATACAGAGTTAGAATAAAAAACAGTTGGTAGTTGAAGAGAGATATAAACATTCATAAATATAATGAATACCTATTAAAAAAAATCATGAACTATCTTAAAAATATACATTCAAGTTGTCAAAAATTTTAAGGGCACCTGATGGATTTATTTTACTTTTCTAAAAAATAAGAAAAGCTCAACACAGGGCAGTGACCATTCCAACTCCCTGTCAGTGCTGCTGGCAAGATGGAATTGATACCAGTTCCTTACAGAGCATCTTGGCTTGAGAAAACATGAAAAAAATCTAGTCCAATGACTTCACCTATGTAAAGATTTTACAGCACTGGGCTGAATTAAAGCTTTTTCTTGCATACACTTGTACTGTACAGTTGATGTCACAAGACACTCAAGCAATAATGAAGTGATTCATACTGCTACCTCTGGTTGATTCACCCTGCAGAGACTCAGTAAAATGCTGAGTCTCATCATACACACAGAAGTTGGTGTGTCTTAGCTGATTGCCCTGGAGCAAGGCATACAAAAATTTAAAATAAAGTTAAAAAGATCCATCAGATGTTAAGAAACACTTCTCCTTTTTTAGCAAACATCCTCTGGAGAAAAACAAAATCAAGCTCAAAAACAAATCTTGGTTCAGTAGACCAAAATCTAACAACTATCAGTTCCCTTTTTTTTCCTCCTAGAAATGCAAAATTCTAAGCAACGCTATTAGAAACTGATTTCTTACCACGATAACGTTCCCCTACAGCACAACGGAGATTAACCCCTCTCTTCATAAAGTAGGCAGTAATGTGAAAATTGTTGGCTGCAACATAAAACAAAGAGATGATAAATGGGAAGGTATCTTGGGCATTCTGGTCTCAAAGCGTGGCACATCAGCAAAGATAGGATTGGCTGAGAGAAAGCAGCAGCAGCCCAAGAAAACACAACTTTAAAGAATATTTTTTAAAAGAAACTGTTCATATTGAAATCTCAAAAAATTAGTATCTGGAACAGGGGAAAAAGTCTAAGCAATTTACTAACCTTCACGTTTTGCCATAGAACCATACAAGTAAATCTAGATCAATTAGTTGACCACAGATGTCATCCACTTAACTAATTACTAATCCAAAAGGCTAGAGTCCTAGTTGCTACATGGTTTTCACACACATTCTACAAGAAAACTACCAATGACCATTTGCCTAAAGGCATTTCACTACTTTCTAGAGAAAAATTACATAATCAAAGCTCAAAGAAAAATGCTATTAAAAAACAAAGTCAACAAAAGGCCTAGTTATCTACAGCCACACTGAATTAAGAAAGAAATGCATACGCTGAGACTCCTCAGTATCTACAAGCACACAGAGCTATCCTGGCTGTCCCAGCAGATACCTGTAACACACAGAGACGTCTTCAGTTTCTATTCCTGAGAACAACAGAAATCCTTGTGCACCAGCAGCATAAGAGAAGGACAGAAAGGATTCTATTACAGCAAAGAGACTATTAGACTACACCGAAGGAACCAGTTTTACTTTTGTTCTGCTTTAATTCCCAAATGACACTGAGTAAATCAGTTAGAAGGACTCATTTTATAAAGGTATTTAGCAGCTTAACTCCCACTGCAATTGAAAGTTAGAACCTGTGACTCCTCCCTCTGTAGTCACTCTATAGACCTCAGCAAAATGAATCACAAAAGACAGGTAATGGTATTTCCCCCAACTCTGATGGGTTTTGCAATACTTGTATTATTGCTGTTTCCAAGACAGTCAGCTACCCTAGATGCAATTATCATAGAAGAGTTCAAAAATCAAGTGTCCTCCTGTTCTGCTCTCCAACCATCTGAAAGGAGATGAGGAAAGCCTGTATGCTCCCATCCTAATCCCTTCTGAGCAAGTGCCAAGGCACGCCTTATTCCTCAGAATAAACTGGAAAATGCACATCCTTTCCTGCACAGTCTACAGCTCTCCTGCTTGTGCTCCAGATCTGGAGCTCACCACGCAGTGCTGCTCCTTAAGAGCATCACCTCTCCTTAAGAACCATAGTTATTGATCACAATCAGCCCCTTTGAAATTTATCAGCCATCTTTTTTCCTTCCCCTCAGGAAGACACCGAAAATTGGACTTCCCTGTAAAGATCAAGTCAAGATGCAACAAGTTGAACCATTCCTCGAAAATGATGAGTGCTACAGAAAAATTTGGATGTAATCCACCACCTTTATTAACTGTATACTTATGAACACAATTAAAGAAAATCACTTTTAGCTATATCCGGTTTGGCATCCACAACTGTTTAACACTGTTGGTAGGGTTAGCCAAAGGAAGAAATTTGCCTTTCATATTAGTAAGTTGTTAGCATGGTGATAGCGTTTCCACTGTGATCTCCATAACGCTGAAAAAGTAACACTTATAAAAGTGCAACTCCATAAACAAATTTCCAAAAAGGGAGTAAGAGTCCTTCCACCTCTGTGTGCCCAGGACACTCTGAATTTTTCTTGAGGAGGAACAGAAATGAAGATGTGTGAATCTTTTGCTTTGCACAGAGAAAAGCATTCTACTTCATTCCCAGAATTCTTTTAAGAATCAGGTGACACATACATCTGCTTATTTCTCTTGCTGTCCTGGTACTCTCTGAGAGGTTAAGTATTTAATCATATTTGATTGACTAACGGCCTGAACAAAGTGTCAAATTCCTCTTCAAGGCCCCTGATTCTGCCAGTTACTGTTCTCAGGAGAACACCCACCTCAAATCTAGCAAAATATGTAAATAGATAAGAGATGCAGACAGCTCTACGCTGTTTTTGCTGTGTTAGCTGAAGCCTGACAATACCATAGAGCCCTCATGGGGAGCTGGCACCTGAGGTGAGAAGATCTGCCCAGAGGGACTAGCATTAGAAAAGTATTTCAGTTTCTATGACTTTCCATAACTATTTACTACTGACTTTGTTGAAAAAGCCAGTAGAGATGATTTGCTGTTACTTATTGCTAACAGTGAAAAAATGTTAAGATGCATTGCACTCAGAATGCCTCTATCTTGAAACTACTACACAGCTACGTTTATCACACATTGTGAAATACTCTTGGACGCGACATCTCATCTAGTCCATAAAGTCAGCTAGAGTTCGCAAATGTCCCAGTATTAAAATTGTCCAGATTACTGCAGAGCTACAAAAACTGCAATATCCTCTTCCTGCTTCCTTCAGGAGCAATATATTATCCAATTAGCCCTTCTGCTTCATGGAGTAAGCAGCTAAAAAGTGCAACGCACAAGGGCACCTCACGCACCCCCAAGGTGCAATCCCAAGCACCTCCCAGGTTTTTAAGCTTTCTCCACAGTTACTCAGCGTGGGTCTGAATCTGTTCTCAAATTCAGACTTGTCAACTACCAACACTGTGCCTATACCAGCATATGCTGATGTTGCCTTAGGGCAAGCTGTGAGTCATGCTCCAGGAAAGAAGGCCAGTCTATACTCAGTAAGGACCAAAAGCTGCTCGTCATGCTGTCTGGAAGGAGGGACTAAACAATCCAGCATTAACTCCTTTTAAGCACTCCTTTTAAGCTTTACCCTCAAGCTACAAAGACTGTTCTGCAGCCAGTAACAAGAGAAATTTCCCACATCTTGAGATCAGCAAGCCCACTCGGCCCAGTCTTCATCATACAATGTAGGCATAGCTCTATTTGCAGAATACCAACAAAAGCAGAAATAACAATTTTGTTAGTGGTTTGGAGTTTTGTTTTTCTCCTGAACTGTGCTTCTAAAACATCCGATCCCAGCAAACAAACAAGCAAAAAACAAGCAAACTAACCTGGAACCCCAAATGTGACTGAATAAAAGTAATTCTAGAAAAGCCACAGCTTGCTTTCAGCTGTAACATGCCCCAGTGAGTGCTGCCTTTTAAGGGAACGGTAATTTGCCCTGCTTGTTATATTTCATAGTCCCAAAGCACTGGGAGGAAGTATCAGACACTGGCTCTGCTCTGTAAAACTATCCAGCAACACTTGTTTTCCAGCGCAGTTGCAGCCAAGCTGACTGGAGCTTCCAGGAGGCTGCCAAGAGGCGGCTGCGGCGCAGCGCACGGCAGCGGGAAGCCCTCTCCCACGGCTATTAGCGACCATCCAGCTGCGAGCCTGGGAAAATGCCTCTGAGCTGCTGAGCTATCTGCAGCAGCCTGGCAGGTGTTCGCTTCCCAGCAAAATCTGGCACCTGCAAGGCTTGCACAAAATTCGCTCGAGTCTTCCCCAAAGCCACCGCACAAGTCCAAGGAGGCCGACTGCCCCCCAAACACTTCCATACCTGACTCATTGCACAGCATTTTTATACCATCTTTAAACAAAAACAATTTAAAAACTCATTTTTTCCGCCTAGCCAAGGCATATCACGTTTCTGACAGGTTATTCAGGACTAGGACTGCCTCTTTGTGAAGTAAAATCTCAAATCCTTGCAACACACATTAAAAAGAAGATTCATTTCTTCAGTTACAACGTAAAAATATACAGGTGCATCAGGCTTTCTGAAATACTGTATTTTACATTTAAAATGGTACATGTTGCTTATGCCACATTAACTATTCCAGACTGAGCTATACTAGTAATCATGTTTACAGTATATAGAGCTTTTAATCTTCAAAGTGCTCTACAGACATATTATTATAGTCCTTTTTAGCGGTTATGTTTCTCCACTTCACATTATTCATCACCAAACCCAAATTCCTGATCATTTGTAAACTTAAAAAAAAAAAAAAAGAAAAAGAAAAGAAATACACTTTTTTTTTCTTTTATTTTATTCTAAACCTACTGTTGACAGCAGAGATTTCCTACCCCAAAACAAATGCACATATTCACACCATCTGCTCCAGGTCATGATTTCTAATTTCGACAAGATTCAAAAAGAAATGTTGTGTGTAAATTTTAAGCCTCAGTCTAGGATAGTCTAAGGGCAGCAGAATGGGAGGGAACAATACGAGAAGCTACTGAGACTTCCTGAGCCTCTTCTGCTGTTCCAAATGGGTACA
This sequence comes from Alectura lathami, assembly GCA_013399715.1. Classification (NCBI taxonomy): domain Eukaryota; kingdom Metazoa; phylum Chordata; class Aves; order Galliformes; family Megapodiidae; genus Alectura; species Alectura lathami. The sequence continues at coordinate 251,361 of VXAV01008496.1, read as the reverse complement.
GAATTTCCATATCACTATCTCAGACCACACAAAAAAGGTGTCAACTTCACAGGTAATGACAACCAGCGGAAGAGACTTTCCTGCAGTGCAGACTTTCATATACCATACAGTGGGTTCAGACCAGCGTAACCAGCTGAGGATGCCATCCAGTCTTTCCATATCTTCTCCCTTAAGTTCAAAGAAGTTTTAAATTATTTCTTAAATTATCATTATTTCAAGTGATAATTACATACAAGTACACAGCAAAACATGTAATGAAAAACATCAAAAAGACCTTAATTTTTTCTTTTTATTTTTCAATACTTAAGAGGAAAGCATTTTGGCCACTTGAATTACCATTAGAAAAGCCTAGATGCAATGTTGACAATATTTATATGTACACGTTTGTGTGTGTGCGTGCAGGCACATGTCAGGAAGAGCTGGAGGTAAGCTGAAGGCATTTAATGCAGCACTGCAGGTGCCAATTCCCATGCACAAAACCAAAAGACTCCTCCTTCACAGTTCTACCAATGGCACCCTCGCACTGCAAATATGCAGGGTTTGATCTTGAAAACTCTTCTATCTGCAAAGAAATTCAGTTATATACTTTGCTTCCATATTTTCCAGTGTGCCTTACAGCCAGCTTAAACCAAGCACAGGTAAAAACTAATTACAGATTTTTTCCCTTCCACAATTCTGTCAGTGTTAGCACTATTCTTCTACTTGCTAAATCTCAGCACAGGCCACTTGCTAACACAAATAGGTAAGAGAGCCGTCTCATCGAGGTTGTGGGATCAAGATTTGGCTCCTATCAGGGAACAGGGCCCTCGACTGGAGTAAAGAAATTAAGCAAGCTCCAAATGCATCTGATCAAGCCAGGACAAGATATGCCTAGCAGAATCCTTTCTGCTATCAGCACAGAGAGTTGGGTGTAGCACACTGTCTAAAACCTTCAGCCTATAGGCCATTAGCAGTGAAAGCAGACCATTTGGTGAAATCCAAGAGCAAGAGCAGGGCTGCAGGGCTCTCTGCTAGCCGAGAGGTGTGGAATTCACTCTCACATCAGAGCTACAATAAGCAAACTGGATCCAGTGTAAGGCATTTCCTGGGCTGATTGTCATGGGTATTCTGGAGAAAAGAACTGAGAAGAAAAGCATGCATCAGACCATCCGGCCACAAGGTGAGAAATGCATCTGCTGGAGATCCTCAGAACACACCAGCTCTGAAGGAAAAGACCAGCTTCCCCTCAGTGAACTGCAGACGGAGAGACAGACTGAACCCGTCCTGGAGAACAGCCTTCTCAAAACCCACTCATAATGTGCAAGCAGAAAGAGCTGGTGCATCCAAGCAGATAAAGTAAAGCCATATATTTGAAGGTCAGTGTACCATTACCACAGCCAATTGTTTTCTAATAGGAAACAATATTTGATTTCACCCTTTTGTTGATCTCAAACTTTATGACCATATTATTTATTGTGTGACAGGCTTCAACACACAAACTGAAAGCTACTTCTGAACCCTCACTGTTTTGAATGTGCAAACTGTAGTCCCGAGGAAGCCACGTGCCCAGAGCCCTTTAACCACTGGAACAAGCCTGGCAGCTGAGGAGGAGTATGGCATTTGTCAGCACCTGCCAAAGACATTAAGAACTGAAAAACAAACCCTGTGGTAAACAGTGACACAAGCCAGCAGCAGAGGAGTATCTACCTCCGGTCTCCTCGACATGCCTCTGTCACCACGAAGCAGTAGCTTGTTTAAAAACTGCCTGATGCCATGTTTGCGTACACTGTACATCCAGAGCCATGCTGAGCTTCTCCCCGAACCTAGCCAGACACGACTGTATCCAAATCACGCTGTGAATTCATAGCAATGATTAAAGTAAGCCTGTAGAAGATAGATTCTAGATAAAAATGAAACAGTCACTGTGAAGGCGACAAGTATGACTTCCAGGGTATGAGGGAGTGCACAGAGTGGTCTTTAAAACATAAGCCACTTTTTAAAAAACATGTCCTTTCAGCCTAGCTGTTTCTGTTTTCTTCCTTGAATACATCTGTGAGCTTCATGAAAATTCTGATGCCATGAAATTCTTGAAAGGGAGAATTTTGTATTCTGAATGCTAGGAATCTCTACAAAACAGTCAGGTCTAGCATAAAAACTCAACCAAAATGTGGGAATGAGCCTTTCAGAATTTAACAAGCGCAAGTAGTTGCTCTTACTGTTATTAGAACCACATCAATGTAGGTGTCAATACTACCATACTAAAAGATTCTCAGATAAAGGCAATCAGGCCCTTCACGGGTCTCCAGGCTCTTTATTTTATTCTTTATTTTTTCTCCTGGTAATAGGAAATAACTTCTGCAAAGTCGTATTCTCCAAGAGGAAAGGGTTTTAACCCCAGAGCTCCCATAGCTGAAAAGACTTTCACCCTCTACCAATAACAAAGTCTTTAGGCAAGGGTCACTAAAAACGTCAGGAACAAGTTTAGAACATGTGGAGAAACGTATGCTGTATCGCATGGCTACAAAACCTATGGGTTTGGTGAAAAAAGCCAGATAGTCTGCCTCTGGAGACACGATGCGAGGGATGAGAGGGAAAGAAAAGCCACTAACAGGTATCTCCTGCAGAATGTTAAAAAGACTGCATATGAAATGTGGAAAGGTAGTGTTTTCAGAGGTGATCTTGATATATGGCAGCAATGAATATTCTTGTCTTTCTATTTTTGAGGACTCCTGTTGGGATAGCACAGTGGAGCTAAGAGGTAGATGTTGATGGCTGTGACCCCTGTAGCAAGCTGCTCAGTTAGGCTTACTCAGGAGAACAGTGTTAAAAGGAACCATCTGGATTACACAGCTCCATCTCTGGCATCAGTATAGCAGACACTAAGTGCAAAAAGGCACATAGAACATCCTCTTCTCTATATTCAATAGCAAGTTCACAAGGACCAAAGACCGTGAGCCTACCAAGTGCCATGGGAACACAACAGAAAAGAACAGACAAGCATTGCCAATATCCTGTGACACACATGTACACACACTGGAGAAAACTAAATAGCTCCAAATACACAAATAAATAAATAAATAAAAGAAGCACTGCAAAGAAATTCAGGACTCACATTTTACTTTTTCTCTAAAGCAAGCTTTGTCTTCTAAACAATTTTGGTTTTCCTCAGGTATGTATACTAAGTATTCCAAGGTAGAATATTTCTCCCTGGATAACTGCACTTTGATCTGCTTTAGAATATTTCATATGTCTGTGGTTGATTGAACTCACCAAATCCTGTCACCATGCCACAATGTATATTCAACATTGCACTCATTTTTTCCCCTTCTCAAGTAAAAGCCTTTACTGTTTGCTGCACTACTAAATTTTAGTTCACTTCTATACATTTTTACTAAATTAAGGCCCAGGCCCTGAAAAGTTCGGCAGGTTTGTTTATGGTCTGTCACTTGTGCCTTTGCAGTAGACGGAAATGTTCAGTCTATAAGAAACAACACAATCCAGCACCTTGACTGTTGATGGTTCCACCTGTAGAATCACATACACACATTTGCTTTTACCGAGTTGTGTAAGAAGAGTATGCACTACTTTTTTTCCAGGAATTGGCGTTCAATCTCTATCTGCATAGATTCCTGTAAAGTCTTTAAAAATTTTCCAAGTTTCAATAAACCCACAAAAATGTTTGCAATTTACGAAGCTGTATTTTCTCTCTCTGTCAAATGATAATGAAACTTAAGAACAAAAGAACACAAAGGAGAGTATTATTGTGTAATATGGTAACAAGGAAAGTTCAAAAGAAATTCATGTTCATATTTAACCACTAAATTATACCCACAACTGCTTCAAGTTACAATGAAAATACAAAGGACAAAGTTCAACACGTATCTACAAGGATTTTTTTTTTCTTAACATGTAATGTCAATTTCTATTCTTTTTAGACTGCTGGTTATAATTTGGGGACTTGTACTGATACTTTCAGGGAACGAAAGAGTTAAAGATGTGTAAAACAGATTTTCTCACAGTTTAAAGAGAGCAAAACAACACATTTAGGAAACCAGGCAGCTAAAAGGTCGAAACATTACACTTCCAGGTCAAACTTCTGGTTGCAATTAAGTAAATTCCTCCTAATATTTCTAAGGAAATCATATTTCTTTGAGGCTTTACTTCAAATCCCTATTCTTTCTTGCTTACATTGTAACCAAAATAGTACTGCTCTCTTCAGAAATATTTGAGTACCTTCTCTTCACTTTTTTCCTTTTTTTAATTAAAGGAACCTGATATCATGTCAATACAAACATCAAATCCTTATTTTTCCCCTCATTTAATATACTGTTGAACTAATTATAAAGGCGGCAGAGAAGTCACCAAACCTAGTTAATTTTTAGAGTCTTTCTTCTTCCATTAGAAATAGTTCCCTTTTCATCCACTTTCAATATCTGTATTTTTTTTTTTTAAATGTACATTAAGAAATCCAGCTCCCCGTGCAATTATATGAGAAACTCTCAAATCTAAGATGCTGATAAAGGTCCTGCTGCTGCAAACGTGTGCCTGCTAAAATAGGCCCACAAATCTCAGTGACTCCTACCACTGCTCAACACCTTATGATCTTTATGATCTAAAGAGAATCCGTGCCCTGGTAGCACAGACAATTTCTGAGGGTTTTTTGTTTTTGTTCTCTTTTTGTTATTTAAAAGACAATGGAACCCAATAAGATAAATGCACTCTTATGCACATAAGCTAGAAAAAGACGAACTCCTAAGGCATACTACAATAAAATTCAGCCAAACACAAATATATGACTAGATTCAGATGTCTGCAAGCACTTTACTTCAACAGGATGCACTTATTGCCAAACTGTCCTCGCTAGAAGATGATGCCATCTGTACTTTATCCGTGGAATATTCTGGGCAGCACAGTCTCCCTAGCAGTCCCACAGATATATTTATAAAAATCAGACAGCTAAGGAAAATCAGCTCCCTCATACTGACCAAATCATTTCTTCTGCAATATTTCAGACATTCTAACAAAAGGAATTTGAACATCCATTAAATGCAGACCACAGGATCTATGAAATGCTCCTAGCAGAAATCCAGTTTCCCATGTTCATAAAGGATGGAAGAAAAAAAGTCAAATTTATTTTTTAGAAAATTCCACTTGGAGCAGCCAGCACTTTAAAATCTCTTCCTACTGTTCCTGGTGTTTAAACAGGTCTAAAGAAGCTGAACACTGACATCCTATCCTCTGGATTCCTGCTTCCAGGTGACGACAGAAGCTTTAAAAAGTAGGCAGAGCACACAAGAAAGAGCTTTCAAGAGGAACAGATGTTGGAATGAAGAATCAGGCAGCGAAGTAAGAAATGGCAAGTGCTTACAGATCAATTTTCAAAATTCCTCTATAGATTCCAAAAAAGCTGGACACTAAGGTATCCTACAGAAGGTAGCAATATAATTCCCTGGCCTAGATGAGACTCGCACTTTGATATTCTCAAGTGGATATCAATCAAGTAAAGCGTAAGCTAAAAGTAAGGTTCATGGTGCCTAACTTGCAACATCTACAAACTAGTATTCCAAACTCCGTTTCTAACCGATATGGAGCAACAAGCTCTTCTGGAACATGATTCACACCATCTCAAGATGTGTTTTAAATGCATGCATCAGATGAAGTGACAAGTGCCCACCTACCTCCATTATTTATGAAAAGAGTTTAAACCACTAGACCATATGTAGATGTTTTCAGTACAGATGTGCAAAGTTAGGTACAATGCATTCTGCACTGCATGTTTTGGAAATTTGACTGTTAGCTTCTAGTCAGTGTTAAAACACTGGAGGAGGAGACATAATTCCACTTTGTAAGCACATGATTAATAGGTTCTGACTCTTTGCCTAACTGTACAATGAAAACAACAACAACAATTTGCATAAATATATGCGCCCTTGCATAAGGAGGTACTTACAGCAAAATGACTATGCAGTTCTACTTGCATGCTACAGAAAGACCTTCACAGGTTATATAGATCTAAAGATAGCAGCTGTCACATTTGTGTATGCAACCACAGACTTCGCTCACATGCATACTCAGCAGTAATTTTCATCTTTTTTCCTTTTAAAAAATGAATAAAGAAACATTTGGAAATAAGAGATAAAAGACAGAAACAAGACGAAAGCAAACAAAAATCAGTGAATTAATCAGATATTAATTAAAGATGGGAGGTAAAGGCTGTTTTCAAAACTAAAGCCAAATTTTCATAAAAATGCACCAAACTAAACAACTCTCCTATTGTTCTAAGCAGATGGTACATCTATCTTTCAATAGGTTCCATATAAAACACTGTGCTATGGAGTATCTTTAAAATGAATACAGCAGTATTTTACTTCCTATCCAAGACCCTAAATAACTTCACATGGGAGCTGCACCAGGGGAAGAACTAAACTAAGGAGAAAGCATTGAACGTATCTGGTGCTGCACCTGCAAATGTCCCATGTAAGACAGAGACAGAAATTGCTCAAGTCTACAAATATCAGATTAAGATCAGGAAAAAGACAAATGCAGATCCTCCAATCTAGAAAGTCCAGAACTCCCTCTGACAGTCTTTGAAACACAGCAACCTTCTCTGACACACTAATTAGAGTTCAGTTTACAGTGCAGGCTTTTTCCTTACGATGATAAGAAAGGCCGGGTGGGTAAGATCAAAGGCCCATACAGCTTAAAGCCTTGCATTTAAAGGTCACCAGCAATGGTTGCCAGGGGACACCAAACACAAGAGCAAACTGCATGCGGCATTTCCTCCAATCCTCTCTTAGTATCCGCAGCTAGGACCTTTAGTGAGACCAAGGAAATTTCCATATCCTCCCTGGATTCCCCTCCCATATTGTTGCCCAACTCTGCAAACACAGCGTTAGCATGTGTCACCCTCATCATCCTTTGGCAAAGAGTTCCACGGTTCTGCTAACTCGTCTGACTTCCAGTAACTTCATTTGATGCACACTTGTATCGATTTGGAAAAGGAGGAGACTAGAAATGATTTTGTAGACCTGCAGTGCTGTCCCTAGTTCTTGTCTTTCTGGGCTGTAAAGCCCTGGCACACTTGGATAATCTTTGTTGCCCTTCTTGAAGCTCTTCCCAATTCTTTTGCATTATAACATAAGGTAACAGAAAAATCACCTAAGAGGGCATAAGTATGTTTTTGTGTTCTTCCCAAATATCCTCTTCTCTGAGGAAAGAACAACAAAACTTGGGTCAGGCTGGGCAGGGCTCTGGGCAACCTGACCCAGCTGTAGGTGTCCCTGTGCACTGCAGGGGAGTCGGACTGGATGGCCTTTAACGGTCCCTTCCAACTCAAACGATTCTATGATTCATGCTTCTATGAAAACATTTAGATACATAATTTTATCTTCTAAAAGAAAAGGCAGTCCAATGGGAAAAAAAAAAATGCCATTACTCCCCCATCAGCTGGCTGTAAAAAATGGAAAAAGTCATTTAAAGCAAATACGGGAAATATTAAGTATAAAATACAAATCAAAACATTTTGCATAAGATATTGCATAAGTTGCTGCATGCTTCAGGGAGCTATGAGTCCCTGTTGTGCCAGAGGGATGAATATAAGTTTAAAGTTCACAGAGAACTGCAGGACTGGGTCACAAATCATAAATTTCTCCATTCTCAAGAAGCTGCAATGTAATTCTTTAGAGAGAGAGAAATCGAAATGTGCAACTGCAAATACCAAAGTTCATTCAAAAGACTTCTGCCCTCCTCAGCCCCTTGTAGTAGCTTTTTGGCTATAGCTCCCTTACCCTTCAGTTGTGCCCATCACGTCAGAACAATTTGGAATATCTACCATATCTTGATTTATTGTATATATTTGTGTTTACAGGAGCCAAAAATAGTTTCATGGGAAACAGAACAAATGAATTGTATTTTCTTCTGAAACAAAATCTTGTGCATTTTTTTTTTTTTATATTTAATAAGGTGAACTCTGACACTGGATCTTTGTAAGGCTGAAGTATTCATAAAAGGACTCGCACTTCTTTGGTTTCCTCATTTCAGTAAGCTTATCTGAAGTTAATGTCTGACAGACATACCGTCTGAGATTTCTACCTGTTCATAAAGTTTAATCACATTTACAAAAAGCAACCGGGGTAAAAGATGGACAGGCAAACAGACACAGACAGAAAATATGATCACAATTAGCCCCATTTGCTTAGAAAACTATGTTAAAAATATATTTTAAAAGTACTCAGTCCCACAGAATGCAGATAAAATCAAGCTGTGAGCTCTCTGTGCCATGTGACAACACACTAATTATTTTCACTGTAGAAGAGACTGTACAATAAAAAGATCTGAAATCAGAGCAAAAATGCTCCACCATCAAGCCAAGAAAAACAAGAAGGATGCTAGGGAAGGAATAGGGGAAGATCTGACAATGACTTGTAGGATAAACATAGCGAACTTTCTCCCCTCTCAGGAGGGGGAAGAAGAAGGAGGTCTGTTTACAGGATGCCTCCTCCCTTCCTCCCATTTCTAAGGTGGAGACTTCTAACAGCCCTATTTTCTTTACACATCCTTCTTTTTCATTCCTCTATGCCCATGTAAACTTTGCCCTCTTCCTTACCTTTCCATGGTCCTCCCTTGATCATGCTCCTGTATTTAACCTCTCTACTTTACCCTTTTTACAGCCAATAGTTACTTAATTCTTATTACTCTTCATCACAAATAGTCACCTTCAGCAACACACGAAAACCCAGGCTTTGCTTTTAACCTGTTTAGGTCTACAGCCCTTCTGCAACTAGGTATTGACACACTAAGATGCTCATATGGGTGAAATTCACTAATACATGTCTTTAATTATTATTATTATTGACAGGCTTACATTCTTTGAACTTCAAATAGTGCAAGCAAACCATACATGGTCCATGACCTTGCATGATTTTGGCCGTGCAGATTGGATGCTGGCAAAATGAAATCTTTAAAAATCCACCTCATTTTAATTACCTTTAAAAAAAAAAAAATTAAACACATTTGGACATTAATTAAACACAGGAAACTGAGAGTTTATACCAAAGCCTATGTCCAAAGATTAAATTAAAGCTTACTTTGGCAAATGGTTCATACTGGCCATTTGGGAGGGGTGGGGAAATTGTTCAGACAGAAGGAAGAGTAGGAAGAACTTGCTTGTCTTGGCTACTTTCTCTCATTTTTCCATTCTTTCTTTCTTTCTTCTCTTACGTGTAACACCCACAGATTTCCTAATGAGATGGTATGCGACCCACCACATACTGCTGTGTGGGTGTAACTTGAAAAAGAAATGTAAATTAACAAGTAACACAGATGGATATTTACATTCTGTGCCACAAAACTGAAAGGTGGCATTAAATAATGTTAATATGAAACACAATAGAATGCTAACATTTAAAAGAAATTGTGATAGCTGAAAAAATTCTCTCCAAAATAGTAATGGTAGCCAGTCTGCTCTACAGATCTAGAAAGCACAACCAGATCTGCTAAGCTAAGTAAGGTAGCTTGGCTTCTATTTCTGAGGAAAATCATAATACAACACACTTTGATATTAAAGGCAGTCAAAAAGCGTACTAATCCGCTCTAATAATTCTGATTCTAATAACTTTACAGTACACCCTGCAATGTGGAGAACGAACTAACTAAAATTGACCTAAAAAGATGGGAGCTCAAACACAAGCAGAGCACTGAGCTGTGACACCTGGAGTAGTAAATAACCAGCTAGTAAGCACCTCAGCATTCTTCTCAGATACGCTCCGACTTGCGCTAGTGGTGATTTTACAGCAGCAAGACTCTAGGCACAGACTTGCATAACTTTGAGAAAAAGAAACCACATTCAGTTTGAAGAACTCAAAAACTTCTAACAACCTCCAAATGCAACAGTAACTGCAGGCTTAAATATTCTACCAGCAGCAGCTACAGAATCCTATGCAGTTAGCCGCATACCAAGTTTGCACATTTCTTTGTGTACTACAAAATATTGTCAGCCAAACACTGGCCAGCTATCTTGCACTTCATCTGTTTGGGAAAAAAACGGAAATATATCTTTGTACTCCACCAACAGAAACTGTGACCCAACAGAGAAAGGTAAAGCACAAGACAAAGGGTATTAGACATGTGGCTCCCCTAAAAGGGTCAGCCCCTTAGAGGTAGGTCCCAGTTGCTCTGGTGAACACCCACCTACTGTTCTGCTATTTCCTTCTCAGGTAAGAATAGACTTGAATGTAACTTGAATAAACTTGATTCTTGGACTTGAACAAAGCACTCTTGTCTTACAAATTACAGCCCTGAGCAAACCGGGCTGAGGGAAGAGAGATTTGGAAATTAAGTTCAACACGAATGTTCGTTATCACAGGCTTTCTTCCTTTAGTTGAGTGTTAATTAATGACGGTGGGATGAAAACTCATGGAACAGAAATTCTGCCTCATCCTAAGTAAATATTCTTTAATCTAAAACTGTTAGAGATATTACTGATGACCATAAGTTCTTAATTTTCAGGAAATAAGGGCAAGAGTCAAGCAGGAGATCAGTCCATAACTGTTGGACAGGATACCAGTATTTTCACTGAAAAGTCTGTGATATGAAAGAAAATACAGGACCTTAAAATCTCAGGAACTCCCTCAAACTAGTGCATCTGTCTGCATATGCAAAAACAATCTGCTTGTCTGGCAGTTTTATCTTACAAAATCATTGGTTTTGAAAACATACTTTTTACTGAGGCAAGAAACTTATGAAAATAAACAATGAAAAATATCACTCGGTAAAAGAAACACAGAAAAACCTCAACAAATCTTCTCAGAACTTCCTATCCCACCCTTTGCAATGGCCCTCTGCTTTCACTGTAAGAAAATTTTATTTGTTCACTCCGACCTAGAAAAGCACAGCTACAAGTTCATAACATGCTCCAGGCTGGTAATAAACAAAACTCATTATTTCCTAAGAACTATTTAAAAATAAATGGATTTTGAGGTGTGACACCAACAAAGAAGTCTATTAATTTATTAAAACCTGCCATGATGACCAGAACAGCTAATGAAATAACATTAAACAAAAACTGGCAAGCCATCAGGTCCTAATATTAGAGCAGAAGATATAAGAATCACCATTTTTAGTTTGAAAAACGCGTATGCTGGAAATGCGTCTTTTAGTCTCACCACCCTCACACACACATATATCCAATGCAATTGCTCCCATTGGGTAAATGCTCTGACAACTGTCCTTTTCTGCACAGTAATTTTCCCACCAAAGCCTTCCAAGGTCTTTGACTTTGTCACCAAATCTGCAGTACCGCAGGTGAAACACAAATGCCATGTACCTCATCGTAGCAACCTTTTTAAGAATGGACAGATTGCAGGAGGAAGGAAAAGAGAAAACATCATTTATAAAATAAAGGTGTTCAAGTAGAAATCTGACTTCATACAACAGACAGATTTCCACCATTTTTAGAGGACTCAGGATTAGATCATTTATTCTGCTTAATGATAGTCTCTCCTATTGACAGGCTCCAAACCTCACGATCTTTTGGCTTTACTGGATTTTTCTGATAGGAAGTTCCTCATGAAAAAAAAAAAAAATAATAATAAAGCACAGCAGTTTCCACCACGATGATTTTACCTGTAATAAACAGAGGAGTTGATGATGCATGTTCCACTGACTTCCACTGACCACGCTGTTTACGTGCTTCCATGTAGCGTTTGACCCTTGAAGCAACCACCTCCTCCAGGCACATGCAGACCTCCTGAAAGAGTAACCATCTGCCTGTTCAGCTCTAAGCTTCCATGCATACTCACAGACACACAACAGCAATCAGTAAAAATCACCCCCCTCTAACATCAAAACATTCTCTGCAATCAGGTACTGTGGTATTAAATAGAGGTGAGAAGCACATAACTTACGAAATGCATAAGAACAAGAGAAGCAAAAGAAAAAAAAAAAATAACAATTTTACTACACATTTTTGAAGAAAAAAAAAGAGCAAGAGCATTATGATTAAGACAGGACACAGTGCCTGATGTGATTTTCATTATTTATAGAAAATTGTTAATGTTCTTACCGTTCTTACTAGGCAGATTAAATACATTATGATAGTAAAATAATATTCATTTTTGAACAGAAAATGAAATTATTCTGCATGCAAAGTAGGAAAAAATACATATTAAAAGTGTATCGTAACAATAGAAATTTAAGCAAAATGTTAGTAAAAATACTACCAGGAATTCTCAATGCACACTGCAAGAATTGTTATAAACCAGTCAGCATAACCTAGGAAGTAAAGACGTAGAGCTAACTTGGCCACAGTAAGCTGATTTCTCCCGTTCATTCTGATTTTTCTCCTTCTAAACCTAACCGTTCACATATTTCATCCTTCCTTCAACAAAGCACAGCAAAAAACATGCACAACGCAGAAAGAACAAACCCTTCATCCGGAGTAACCACAGACAAAGAAACACCTTGAAATAAAAGCAAAACATTAATCTCTCAAATACTAGAATAAGCTTTCAGATTAAGACACACACACCTCCAAGCCCCTTCCTTTGGTATTTGTATTTTCTACTATGTGCAACTATGTACTCGTAGAAATGATACTTTGTGGCATACAAAGATATAATTTTACCTTTTTATAGTGTTTGGACATCAGACAAAATTATATTAGTACCATCTAAAATAAAATATCTTGGCTTGAAATTGACTTTTGATTAATCTAGAAAGTATGCAGAGGAACAACATTTTTAACATATTGCTCCAAATGAAAGCAACACACATATGTAGGTCAACCACAAACCATACTTTCTCCTTACAGTTAGAAATACATTTTCCTTTCTGCTTGAAGAATAGAATTATAAAATACAGTATCTGCTTATTCTTCTGTTTAACTCATTAAGGTGATCCCATTAAACATTCCTTCAAAAGGACTACGCATTCAGGTTAGCATAAAAAGTCTAGAAAGTAGAGGACAGAGTTTGTATTTGGTTCCTTCCGCAACAAAAAGATCTGCACGCAGTTCCTTATTTTACATGGAACATTTTTATTTTAGTTGTTATGCTTATGGAAACGTTATTCCAATGGTTCTCCACTGTATAGGTCTATATTTAAGTGTCAAAGAGCAATTTTCAAGATAATCCTCACTTGCTTCTTTTCTGCCAGTAAAGAGAAGTTGTAACGTAGACCTTCCATGTGCATATGGAGAGATCATAGCAGGGACACGAGGAGAAATCAGTCTAAAAAAGGAACACCGTCCTGAAGTACAAAGCTAGAACTTTGAGTTTGTTATTCCAGGGGAAAAGGAAGAGGACATAAAGGACAGAGAAATTAGAAGGGGCAGAAGGACAGAGAGAAGAATTCCCCAGATGTCTCAAGTTACTGGTTGGCACCTAGCAGCACCTGTCAGTCTCAAGTGCCTCCCTACACACCACACGTGACAGCAGCGTGCAGGGCGCTCACTCGAGTGCCTGGTTAGACGAGGTGCACTGTCCTTCTTCCACCACTCTCATGCCTCCGGGCCTGCATTGCTCCCAGCCTGCCCTACACGGCTGGCACTCCTCCCTCTGCCCCGAAGCACCCTGCCAACAGCTGTGCCCCTGCCGTGCACCTGTGTTATCCTTGCGCAGGGCTGCTGACTCTTCTCGAAGAGTGATCAGCAGAAACCGTGTTCGTGCTACAGGGGGTCTAAGAGGCATCTGCTGTTCCCCACAGTTCCTCAGACAGGCAAACAAGCAAGGCTGTACCACCACTAGGGTGGGGAATTCCTGACATGTACAAAACTTGTTGCGATGAAAATTTAAAAGCTCTCATGAAAAAATATATAGGCATAATTTGACCTTTTCCCCCCAGTTTAACAAAGACTCTGTGTAAGGCTTTCAGGAAGTGAATTGTAAAGCTGTTGGAATCACACTTCTTGGTCGTCAAAAATATGCAGTCTTTGTACTTCACCCAAAATATGCGGTCACAGCAATGCAATGAAGGCTGCCCTGTCATGCCTCTTTATTAAATCAATCATGATCTAATTTCCTGAAATTCATATCTTTTGTTTTGGCAGGCATACAAAATAAGTTTTGAAAACATTCAGAAGTCTTAACCAAGATACTAAAACCAGTTATAAATAGAAGCAGTAAGGAGTATTCATTTACTCAAGAAAGTAATCTAGAAGATTTCCCCTATTTTCTAATTTGTCTGATTGTTAAAGAACAAATGAGATGAGCCACCTACTGTTAAATATTCTGCTTTCACTCCCTCTGGATATTAATTTGTTTCTTTTCATTTTATTTAAACATGTTACTCGGAGACATAGGGGACGCTCTGCAGTGACAAGTTAATTATGCCCCTATTAGGAAAGCTATCTGCTGAAAATTACCGTAACAGAGACTTGCGGGAAAGTCCACAGGCATTTGAAACATGTCTTGCATTCGTTTTCAATAGGGAACTTCTCAAGTTCCCACACAGGCTGAAATAAGGGAAAACTCCAGCCAGCAACTCATCACGAGATTCTAACAGAAATCACAGAGCCTGATCAAAGTTACATTTGTAATTTTGCTGGTCACTTAGGCTCTGATTTTCCGAGATTTCATCTGCTGTCAGGATATTTCAATGATACTTTTAAAAATAAAGCTTAGCAATCTCCTTTAAAACGATCCAGTGGTTCTACTTTACTTTATTGTGCATATTCATTACATTTTCCTGCACTTACTCTAAGTAAAATACTATTCACACTTCTCAACATGCAATAAAGCAATTAATAGACATTTCACCAACAGGCCCTACAAAAATGACACCTGTCACAACCCATTTTTCATCACTCGGGAGGAGTTTACAAAAGAGAAACATACAATGAGAGAGATGGCTTTGAAACTGAAGTTAAGTCACAAGAATCAAAACCACATGTACACACACACAGAGTTTAAAAATTAAAAGGCAAATAGAAGGTGGTCATTAGTGACCCAAACAGCATGTTTAGTTCTCTTAGGGGTCCCACAGCAGCCATTCACAGTTAGGCACAGCCAGCAATGTTCTTATCCTAATGCTGAAAAACTCTGAACAGTTCAAGGCAATCCAACCATTTCCCTGCAACCACATGCTTTTGAAGTAAAATTGTTGTTTGTTGTACCTCCTTCTCGTGATCTGAAAACCAGCTGGTGTCTTTACTGGAGCCTTCGGGCAAAATATGAACATCCNAAAAAAAAAAAAAAAAAAAAAAAAAAAAAAAAAGAACAAATTAAAAAAGGCTCAGCTGTAGCTGTTAGGAAGCACACGACAAGCAGACAAGGAAGTAAAGAACCAGGTAAGCATACGCAACTGAGTCAGAGACACAACAAGCTTAATATAAAAGTTTGTGGAGGAATACAAAGTATGGAATTACAAACGCATTATTGTCAGTGGACTTACTGAGGAATTAGAGCCAGGCATATCTCAGGTAGCTAACCAAAAAGCTTAAACAACAGCAAGTACAAGCAGACTGAAATTTCTGCTATCTATGCACAACTTTAAAATCTGAGTTCAGGCAAATTTCACCATGTGAATAACAATCTATTCCTTCACCAAATCTCCATCATTCTATTTTCTGAGAATTTAGTACCACATTATTTATTCTAAGATGAGTAAGTCCTTAAAACCTCAGCTTCTTCAGAAGTCTTTTCCTCTCTCTGAATTACCTAACAAAAAGAACTGCAAGTTTGAAGAATTTGTGGTAATTGCCTAATATTCATTGGTATTGGCCAACATGCCAATACTTGGAATTATTAAATGACAATAAAGACTAAGTTATTAATTGCTATCCTATGAAACTGTTAGTATGATGCAGGCTACATCCCAAGCCATATCAACCTTCTGAAATTCCACGACAGGACTTAACTGAAGGCAGTGTGACATACAAGATTTAGGTATTTTCTTCTACGAGGATGGAGGTGCAGGCACATCTCCTCAGCTCCCCCGTGCGCACTGCGTCACCCACCCACCAGGAGAATGATGCCTCTTTTCATGTGCAGATGTATGGTGTGCCATCAGCCTAAGTCCTCCCTTTCTTCTACTGTGCCACAGCACCAAACCTCATTCACACATCCTTTAACTAAACATCTTGCAGGGTAGAAGCCAACTTCACCACTCTGGCTTCTCACACCACACCCGTGGTGCAATAAACCCATTCTGTGTGAAGACGGGACACGTGCCATCACGGCAACTGCACATCTGGGGCGCCGGGTGGAACAGAAACAACACCCTGATACCAGACAAGGCTCAGAGGTGTATGTACAATCCAGACTGACACCGGTCTCATTTCAGGTGAGTATTGCAGCATTCACTTCTGCTCTAGCTTTCTCCCTGTATCTGCCCCTCACTGCCAAACATCTGCATACCCCACGCCAGAACTTCAAGAGCTAACAGAACTATTTCTAGAAATAGTGTGATCTTTACTTTTACAGTCCCATTGTACATCACCTACAGTCCAAAGGTACACCTGTATCTGAGGCTGACGGCATAGCGAAAGGAGAGTCTTTGAGTCTACTTACCTGTGTGGTTAGTACAAAGAGCAACAGGATTTAAACTCTGATTTTACTAATCACGTGAGAACATTCAGTAAATTAGATAATTCTGGGATTACAAAACACTCAGGTTATGAAGTCTGCATAATTACCTACAAAAAGAATTATTTCAATAATGACTTAGATATATTTAAAATATAGTGCATGACCAATATTGTAACTGGAACACAAAAGTATGGCAAATGAAACAGGCACTGTGAAATTAGTTCTGTGTTACTTACAGGTATCACTCACTGAAAGAACAGAACGCTTTGATCTGTTTTATCAAAAGGTTTCTCTTTTCTCCAGAGAACCAAGAATTACCAGCTGGCTGCAACAGCAAACCTCATCAAGCTTTAAACTGACGGCAAAATCTCCCTCAAAAATCTCTGGTGAATCATTAGTCAGCTCCAACACAGTTTTGAGTTGACTACTGAACATCAAAGTTAGCAGGCACTGCATATTATAGGAGCAGAAAGGCAGTAAATTATTCATGGTTCAGCACTTACAATAACAAGCAATACTTGATACATCAAAAAAATTCCAACTACCTAATGCAAGATGTTAACTTGCACGATTTGGTGTTGACTACAAAACCTTTACTGACATATATAGATATAGATACAGATACATGCAGATATAGATAAACACATCCACATGCAAAGCACAGAGCCGCTTTCAGTGAGAGATAATGTTTGCAATTATTTTTTTTTGAATGCCAGTATTCGTCTCATTTGCCATTCTTGAAACAACTTGAAAACAGAAAATAATGAACCATCTTTGAAACAATAAGCTGAAACAGACCCAAGCTATCTTACAAGGCTACAAACAGACCAAACATTTGTAACACTTCAAAGAAAAACAAATACAGATGAATAGTGTGTAAATCATTGTAACAGACAAGGTCTCCCAGTGGAAGATTTCTAGCCCATAGCATTTTGGAGCACTGTTCTTGTGGACACCTTATCTGGAACTATTTCAACATCAAAAACCCAACAGTCTCACCACTCAACTAGAGCAGCTTTAGAACAGGACCCAAGGGAGCAGAACTGCCCAGGACAAAAACCAGTAAGGGGAGTACGAGAACATAAGCACAGACCTTGCTGGCTCTTGTGAACTCCTATTTTTCCCAAGCCCTGAACATGATTCAAGCAACAGCTCCGAGGCAGATCCCTCTGCACTCTGATGTTATATAAGGTATGTGATACCCTACACTGTTGTTCATATGTTATATTCGTTCACATGGCACAGTTTTACATAAGGTATTTACACTAAGCAGCTCAATACAACTTCGGCTGCCCCAGTAGCAGAGGAAGGGCTCCCTGTACAGACTGCATTCCAATACAAACAACTGCGGGGAATGGAGGGAAGTGGAAGAAAGATGGACAGTGTTTATTCTTCCACTTCCCTCCATTCCCCACAGTTATCTCCACTGGAATTCAGAATGCTCTTATAAAGGTTGCTGTATTACTTTTATTTTTATTACTTTTATTTTTGTTCTGAAGGCTTGTAATTCCATGACAATGCTAGCTTTTATTTGGAGGAAATGTAGCATTTTAAGTCACGGTGGCTGTAAGAAGCAACTCATCACTGAAAGGCAAACTAAACAACAATTTCTTTTTTATCTGATTTTCAACCTATCTCAAAATTTGTACTAGAAATGACTTTTGAGATGCAATTGTTAGCACTAAGACTTGAAGGCCTGATTTAATGGGAAACATATCAAGTACCACTACAATAACATTTTACTGAAAAACTGAGACAGAAACAGATGCACCATTTTGATATCCTCCATAATTCTAGAACCCAAAAATCGCAATTTCACAAGCTGATTTTCTTAATGTTACTGTGCTCACCCTAACAGTCTAATAACATTCACTGTGTTATTAAACACAGGGTTTTAATTATCTCAGATTGTTGTCAGTGTATTGTCGTACGGTGACAGCATTTAATGCAGACCATATTTTCTGGAATCAAACTGTTTATTCAAATACATCAAACACTTCATAGATCCTGCAAATGGAAAAGATAACCAGGCATGTAATGTAAACTGAATGAATACCAATGCAAAGTGGTAACTCAGTCAAGGAAAGTCATCTTCTCATAACCTGTTAAAACCTTGGCCTGGGATAATCAGATATTAGATGGATTATGAGTAGATAAACCCCAAAAATATTTATTGGAATGATCATCTTTTCAATAAGGCTGCTCCCACATGGGTACTCTCATTTCTTGAAACTGCATCTCTTCAACTAGCCTAAAAACAGTCATCATAAACAAAAATATTTGGGATGCTGGGGATTAGCATGGTGATTTTAGATTCAGTTACAACATTCCAAATGTGTCGTATCATTAATTCAGACAGGAATGGAGAGCCAGCCTCCCAAGACATATATTAGCATGTCGCTTTTCTGTGATTACTCTGCAGATGCAGGTGTAGGGTCAGGATTCATTGATGCCTGCTTAAAAAGGAAACACGTGCTGGTTTGGCCAGCTTCTGGGGGCGGGTGGGCAGGAGGCTGGTGGCAGCCAGCACACACTCACTATCCAGAAGGACAGGTGCAAACTTAGGTGACACCACCAACATAACAGTGGTAGTGAGCTTGAGCTTTGCTGCCTCTGCTTCAGATCTGAATGCTTTTTGCAGTCCCAAAAGCTTGGGGAGTTTGTTAGGTTCTTTTGCTGTAGACCAATTAGTAATACCTTCCCCTGTAAGCATTGCTTTGTTTATAATCAGTCTTAACGAAATAATTTTGAAGCACGGCTCCTCAGTTCGACTGGGAGAGAAGAACAGTGCCCTGCACTGCAAAACTTCCAATTCTCCAGACTAAGCATATTGGTACTCTAATGTTTCTAATCCTTTTAACTTTCCAGAAAGTTGTGGTATTGAGTTACAGTGATACACACTACTACCAATGATTTTCACAATTTTGACTCTTTTCTCTTCTAGAGCAATAGCAGTAGGCAAAAATCATTTATGCAAGTAAGCACATAGCACAGGAGTGTCTGTGTATGTTATCATACAAAAATAAATTCACCTCTCATTTATAAATGTGCCTAGTGTTACTATGGGTCAAGGCAATATACAGAGTTTCCCAAACTGTAGGACATGCCTTTCAGGTAAGTCAAATGCCTTAACTTGCATTAACACATGGCTCTGGAGAGCAGCCTATGCTGCTAGTAGCTGTATGGGAGCAAAGGAGATCTGGCATATTGGATTTCTTACTCTTTTTGGAAATAAAGTTTCATTTTGATATGCATATAGCCTTTGCAAATATTTTTTAAGAATCTGCAGGATTTGGAATGTTTTCCTCCTAGAAAAAAAAAAAAAAAAAAAAAAA
>VXAV01008496.1:161657-192072 GCA_013399715.1 Alectura lathami | reverse complement strand
CTGTAGACTGATTGAAACTCTCATTTTCAGCATGCATGCAAGATCAAAAGGGGTGTTACAGTTTCTTAAATTCATTTCTTGTCCCTTTTCTCCTCCCTCTGTTTTCAGTCACAAGGCCCAAATTATTGACAACATGCTTTTCCAGAAAACAGAGTTACTTATAGCTTGCTTATTTTCCCTGATCTCTGATGTTTTTAATTTATGTA
This sequence comes from Alectura lathami, assembly GCA_013399715.1. Classification (NCBI taxonomy): domain Eukaryota; kingdom Metazoa; phylum Chordata; class Aves; order Galliformes; family Megapodiidae; genus Alectura; species Alectura lathami. The sequence goes on along the minus strand of VXAV01008496.1, from coordinate 191,866 downwards.
CTGAATATAAACAATGAAAATGTCTTGTGTAATTCAATTTTGAAAGGTGTAATTAAAACCAGATCTTTCCAGACCACTTTTATGAAGTCTTTTTGTTTTTGCAATATCATTTTATCACTGGGGGAAAAAAAAAAAAAAAAGTTATTTAGATTTCTTTCTTTTCATGACCTGAGATGATTGCTTCAGTGCTATAACGCATCCTTTGGGAATCTGTGGAAGAATGCTGCAAGGGTAATTCATATCTTAATCCTCCAATACACTATGAAAAATATGAAAACATCAGGGATAATGAAGATAAATAAATGATGGTGTGAATCTGAAGGCACAGAATGTCTCAAATTCAGTACTGAATTAGGGAGTTTTACTTTCAATAACAGCAGCTTGTTATGCAGTGCAAAATGTTGAGTACACTGACTGCAGCTGTGAAGTGAAAATTTAAAACATTTAAGCAGAAGTAGTTCCTAGTATCTTGGTATCTGAAGATAAGTTTACAGCCCCTGTAATGCAGTTGTTAGCTATAATTCTACTTTTCCCCTCTTGGTTAAAAAGAAAAAAAAAATCACATTAGAAAATTGTAAAAGCATTAAGAAAACAATGTGGAATGTCATCTAAAATATTTTAATAAAGGCGTAACAAAGTGTAAACTTAACAGAAAATATTTAAATTTTAGGTTTTGGTGGTTAGGTAAAAATTTATTTATACCAGAACAAAAGATTGTTTCACATTTAATACAGTCTTATCAAAAATTGTCTCTCCGTGTGACTGAAAAGGATGAATGAGCATCTAGCACCACGTGTTAGGGCAGCTCAAGCTCAGTTCTCTTTTGTGCTACCATCTTCCTGTACCTTTAGAAGCTTAGTGTTACCCTACCTTCACCAGGTAAAATAAGAGGAATACGTCTTTGGATATTGCTTAAAAGTCAAGTAAATAGAACTCTGATTCTCAATCCAAGAGCAACATAAAGTTAATGTCACTAAACTCCATTGTTTTCTGATGAAGCTTATCTGCAAAAAATGGCATTTCACCACCCCGCTCTGTTTTGGGATTGAGAAAATGAAATCTCCCCAGTTGTAAGTCCTCTGAGAAGCGACTGTTTTTTTTTTTATCTCCTCAGAATTTGAAGTTTATTCGGTGGGAGAAATTAGTATTATGCAGGTATTACTGAAAGACTGGAGTTTTTTCTGATTATGACCTCAGGCATGTCTGTTGACTTCTGCAGATTGCTCAGAGGTTTTTAACTTCAGTTTTAACGATTCTGCTGATAACGCATAACAGCATTCATCTCCAGCCTTCTGAGCTATGCTAGTCCTCATGGCCTAGCACGAGCTAAAAAGTGCTGATGATACAATCACTCAGGTCAGCATGTTTAAGTTGCCAATTTCATATAGTTGCTTCTCAGTTTGGAATTTCAGTGTCTGTTTGGTATTGAAAACTTCAATGTGAGTAAGACCTGAAAGGGATATTTAGTATTTCTGTTACTGAATCCTATGTCAAGTAGGCACTTCATTAAACATTGGTATGTTGACATTAGCTCTGAAAGCAGAAAACCTGCTCTTCACCGGTTCTACTATTTGTAGTCACTCATTCATATCTCAAATCTTTCTGTCTATTTTCCTATCTGTGGAACAGGATCAGAGATGATGCTTTTAAGGCGTGGAGACTTCTGGCTGAAGAATTCTAAGTAGGATCCAGATACTGATCTAAAGGACTACCTGTTTTGTGGAAACAGAAATAGGTGGTTCAAAACCAACCTACCTCCTTGCGAAAAGGATAGGGGCTCATTTGTTTCAGACTAGATCTTCATGTGAATGGTTGTTGATCCTTGAAAACAGAATAAAAACAGATTTGTGCATTCAGGAAAACGAACCTTACTCTATCAGTAGCACAACACTGATATTTCAAATGTGTTTAGGCACTTCTAGGCAAACCAGCCATTATAGTTTTAGATCTTCAACGTAAGGGAAGAAATTATTTTTTGCCAAAATTTGTAAGACAAATATTACTCGGAATATAACGAGCACAGTAGAGCATGTAAAAACAATTTATTTTACTCCAAAACTGAACTTTAAAATTTTAGTTGTGCCTTTAGTTTGCTGTGCTGAGTAGCAAAATGTAGTATCTGTCACATTTTCAGCAGTGCCACGTGAAATGAGTCATGTAAGTATTACATTGTTCAGTCTCAGAAAAGTCAATATCCATGAGTCAGTCAATGTCATAGCAAGAACTTTTTTTTTAACTGGATTTGTGTTTACTACTGTTCTGAAGATGCAGAAATGGTCCTCTTATTGTAAAGAGACTGCCTCCAGCATGCTTATAGTTTGTGCAGACTGGCTGTTTCAGAAGGCAGTTGCTAATCATGTTACAATGTTTATTTCAAGATTTTTAGTACTTTTTACCCAGAAATGTAAATGAGTTATTTCTGCTTGTTTACCAAAAAGGACAAGTTGCACAGTACAAATAACTTTCTGGCTTGCAAGACTGTGACCTTAAATTCTCAGTTAGAAATACCTTTACTTTTTGTCTAAACACCTTGTCTTGGATAAATTATTCATACAGAGTATAAGCTCAAAAGTGTATCCAGATTTATTGGTAATGCTGGAAGCAGAAATGTGGTCACAGCATATGTAGGCAGAGCCATCTGTCCTAGTCAAAACACCAATAAAATCAATGGCAGACTAAGTTCCAGCATTGGGCTGGTGGGCATTTTGTATTATTAACTGTGCCAACTTCCATTATTTTTTTACCTATGTTTATGTTAAATACATAGAAGTATCTTGTAGACATACCTCCTGCCGACTTTTGTTTTTCAACATTACTACAAACATCTTTATAAAGTTGAACTTCCAAATCTGCTTGCTTATAAGAACCATTTATTCCAGCTTTCCTCATGCATCTTGAAGGCCACAGCTGGGTGCAGTCTGGCTTCTGCAGATTGCTGGTGTTTTGTTCTGTTTTCTGTTCTGACAGCATCAGTTCTCTTCAGGTATACATTAAATACTAGCATCCCAGTATTAGTGCTATTTAATGTTGTTCACTAAACATTTGTTTGGCAGTATCCCACAGTATCAGCAGCTATTCCTGATCAGTAGCTTTCTTAGTTTATATAAACAGCTAAGTCTTTTACAAATGCACCTCTTTCATCTTTAAAAGCCATTCTTAGTATCCTCTCCAGGCTTATGATATTGTTAGTTTCATCTGTTACACCTGGTGAGTATTGGGTAAAGAAAGGAGGACGCTGGGGAGAAATTAGTTTCATCGTCCACAGCTATGACTCAGCTTGACTGAGTCATTACTTCTGTGTGAGGCTAAGTAAGAACCTCTGCTGATAAATTGTGTACTCGAGGGTATGATGGAGTGATTTTCAGGGAATTGTAGGGACTGTTGTAGTTCCAGCTCTTGGAAGACTTTGTTACTTTGAGAGGTAGAAGCAAAACGTGTTATACCCTGATTTACTACTCCTTGTTCATGTGCTAGTGGATCTGTGGAGGTGGGGCAGGGCATATGCAGCACAGGTGCTAATTTCCTGGGAACATCATGAGGACTAACAGCCAGTTCTGTGGGCATGGATCAGCAGGATCTCAGAATGGGAAGACTAGCATCTATACAGCCCAAGCTGCCACCTCTTGTGTGTGAAATAGAGCAAGGTTTTAATCACATTAAATACACTGTAATGCAAATGAAGGGACTACTGGATTAGAAGAGCACTTCTGAAGGTAAAACTCTGGGGTGCCCCTGGTCAGCTGCCCCTCTGTCCTCTTGACAGGATCTAAAGGGAAAATAAGGTGAAACAGGCCCTAGCTTGAGATTAACCTCCTCCTCCTCCTCCCCCCACAGGCCCGTTTGTTACCATTTTCCCCTCACACCTTGCTGCCTGGTGCCATTTTGTCTATTCTTAAGCCCACCTTCCCAGAGTGTGGGCCCTTGGAGCCCTCCAGAAGTGGATGGAACTGGCTGGAACTTTCTGGAAGTGGCCAGAACCAGCTAGAACTTTTTGGAAGCAGATAGAACTGTCTAGAACCTTCTGGAAGTGGCCGAAATCAGGTAGAACCGGCTGGACCTGGCAGGGGGCAGCTTTGGCTCCCCTCACAAGAGGCCCCTGCAGCCTCCACCATTTGCAACGCCTGTGAAATACCTCAGAAAATGCCATCTTATGAGCCTGCTCTCATTTGTTACGGAAGAACATGGAAAAAATGCTGATTTTAAAGAATGCTGTGGGGAAGAGAGCCAACATTAGCAAATTGTTTGTGCAGTGAGTGCTTTGTGAGGCACACATGCTGCTCATGGAGATCAGGCAACTGGGCTGGCCTCTGACAAGATGGGAAGGGGCAAAGAAAACCCCAACTTTTACTGTCTTTGGAGGACATAATGGTGTGGTTGGTGATGGTGGAGGGCAGATATGACAGGGCACCGGGAGCTACCTGTGGAGAACTGAGGACTGGAAGCATGCTTAGTGACTGAGGAGATTCCCGGACAGGGAGCCTGCTGGGAAGCCTGAGAAGGGGGAATGGCTCTGAGAAGGGGAATTCTATGGGATCTCGTGAGCTGGAAATGGGCCGAGATCTGCTTCGTGTGAGGCTCCCTGGCCAGTGGGAAGACCACCCAGGCCCACGCAGGAACGGTTTAAGCACAGTCCGAAGACATGAGAGCCTGCCTGGTACAGCAGGAGGGTCAGCCTGCAGCCCTGTTGATAGCACATGAGTATTGCCATACAGGAGGTGACTCAAAAATGTGAGTTTAAATTTTCTTTGCGTTTTTCTTCTTTCTGCTTTCTGTCACATTACTTCCGTGTTATGCAAGTAAGCAATTATTGCCTTTGTAGCAGACAAATGTGGGGCAAATCCTTGACTTGGTTTTGTATGCCATACCCCTGGCCTCCTGGTTTACAACTGCACTGGGAGTCAGCTGAGAAGAGAAAAATGTTGTAAAATTGTACCTAAATTTGGGTGTTTAAAATCCTGACCCTAGAAAGTATCTCCTGAAACTCTCTCCTTGTATTGCTTTGACATTATGTATTTCTGTGATCAGCATTACAGTTATTTCCATGCTTTATATTTGGCCTAGATGTGTTCATTAAATCAGGTGTTGAACTGTCCTGCCATGATGCTTTATTTGTAATAAATTTGACCACAAACCATGCTTTTCGGTACTGTGTGGAGGCACTGAAGAAATGTTTGGTCTGACCACTGAGATGTGCTAGTGTTCCCCAGCTGGGAACATTTCTAATTGAAAGTTGCTCTCAGCTGACACATGATTAATCAAGCAATAGCTAAGACAGAGAGAGATGTCCCTGCTGTCTCTTTTATTCAAAAATAAAGTGTTTTGTTTGTGTCAGTAATTAGAAGTTTATAATACAAAATGCTAGGAAAGTGGAATAGTCAAGCTCTGTGCTGAGTAATCCAAGGCACTTCTTTACTGGTGTGGTGAGGGTCTCCAAACAACGTGCTCATATCCAAAGCAAAGCAGCTAAGAAATTAGTTTAGATTTTTAATAATGAAAATTGTTGTGTGAAATCTTCCTTTGAGTACTGAAGTATTGTAGTATCAAATAAGAAAAGCTGTACACATTTGATTTAATTTTGAAAGTAAAATCTCTTCAAGGTCTTGATTATATCAGTGCTCAACAGAACAGCCACATTTTGAGAGGAACATAAGTGAGTGTATTTGCATCCTGTTTTTTAGGAGTTAAGGTGATCCACTGCATCTATTTAATCAAAATGGCTGCTAACTGAAAAAAACCTCATTCCTAAAACTGCATGCGAAACAGCAGATGTCACTCCAGTCTTTCTGTATATGGGCCAGAGAAGGATTTGCTCCTGCACGAGAATACTTATGCACAACGTTCCTGTTTACATTTAGTATAGCATGTGTTAAGAAATAGATACAATACATTACAGAAATCCTGAGGTTAACCATGAACTGCTGCTTTACATACTAGAGAAGCACTTGGGGCTGGACTGTCTCCATTTGGATCTATGTATGTTGGTGTGGAGCTGATTGTTAAAGAGATGTGAGCGATGAGTAGTAATGCATACCTTTCTCTCATGTATGGTTTACATTTGAAGACAGTGGTGTTGTTTATTAACTGAGGAAAAATATACAGCTATATGGCTGAATTGTTCTAAGCAAGTTTTTAGGACTGTCCTTCAGGTTCTTATGTCCATGATGAAGTTTTGAGCAAACTGCAGCAATTAGTTTGAAAGAGCTACTCGTGCACCTGTGCTTAGTTTGGTTTTAGTTCAACTCACTTTGTCAAAAATTTAAATCTCTAGAAGCCCAGAATTAGAGTCTTATGTTTCTTGAGATGGTGTGGATTTAAGCGTGTACATCTTACACGATTTTATATGTAGTGGCTCAGGTTTGTTTCCTGTATCACAGAGGATCATAAGTATCCACAGACTCCAGAGCAGCTGCTGCAGGTACTGAATATTATCTTGAGAATGTCCTTTTCCATTGTGTGTGATTTTTTGTTTGTTTGTTTGATTGGTGTGGTTATGCACACTGGTAGGGTTCTAAAGACTACTTTGGTATGGGTTATAAAGACACTAGAGTAGAAAGCAGTATGCTTGTTTTAGAGGTGACTTTTCATTGCTTAAAACTTACTTTTGGGGATAAAGTCATCCAGGACTATGTCTGTTAAATCTACTTCCCGAGTTGTTCTTTCATTTGAAGGGAAGAAAAAGTTTTACAATATTAAAATGCACTTTTCAGGAAAATAACTGTGGTATTGTTTTTTAAATTAAAATAATATAGCTATACATCATTCTGTTTGAAGACAATTGCACTTAATGATCCCGTGTTGTTACAGAGGCAAAAGCTTAGGGACTGTAGCTATCTGTGGTACTGCACAAGTTATTAGATTTTCTCAGCTATTAGATTTTCTCCTGAGACTTGGATCTTAGTAATATTAAAAGTTCTGCTCTTTTAAACGCTTTGCAAGCATGTATGGCTTCTGCTCCAGTAAATATAGAATCTTAATTTTGCTGCTAGGTTTTGATACTTTGATACATAACTGATTTTTCCAATCCACCTGTAAACGCTAATTTTTTCAATGATTGTTTTGGAAAGGGTGGGAAGGAAAGAACTCAGACATTTTTATTTATTTATTTATTTTTCATTTTTAAGTATACAGTAACAGTGATTTCATTTAAAAAAATAAAAAATAAAGGTAACTGTAAGAAAGTGACTTTTGGGCATTCAGCACTTTCTGGGGGAAAATTCACTGGTTCTTGGCAGTTCCTTAAAGCAGTACCTGAAAATTTTGTTGACTCTGAATTACCTAGTCCATGTGAACTGAACAATAAACAAGGCTTAACATTTCATTAAGCTTTGCCAGGTGTAGCTCCACCTCTAAGGTAAAGCAGAGGTGAGTTTACATTTTGCTGACAGACGTTCTGTCTGAAGCTTTGCATGGTGAAAGCTGTTGCAGCTAGTTAACTTTGAAACAGGTTAATACTGACCTCTCTTGAGCATGCCTGCAAACTTCAGAAGGACGTAGGAGTTTATTTGGCTCTTTATTTGCCATGATGACTTGGTCATACATAGCAGCGGTTGCAAGATGACAGGCTGGTGATATTAAAGGATTCAAAATGAATGTGCAAATCTGCTTCAGAAGTCTTTGTTCTGCTGTGAGACCTTGTAGGGAGGCTGCCTGGCTTGCTATGAGTTTTGCCTTCAATTCATCACTGGCTTGCTCTTGCTAGAATTGCAAGTCTTTTTCTTATCTGCATTTATATTTCTGTCTCCAGATAGAGAATATTTGCCTGCCTAAGTGATGACTAGGCATGGTGAGGGGCAAACCCAGAAGGAATTGTAAGTCACAGAATCAATTCCTTAACTGTAATAAATATAGTTTTCGAAACAGCCAAGAAATGCAGAGGAGCAAGTGGATTTGGAGCTACAGGCCAAAAGATTATTTCTGCACATGGAGGAGAAAAAAGCACTCAATTTTATCATAATTGTGTAGAAAGGATCCCCAAATAGAAAATGGGATTGATATTTCCAGGTAATAAAAACATAATATGGCTTGTGTAGCAAGTACACTGTGGTCTTTACTGTGCATTTAGTGGAAAGAAAACCTTAACAGAAAATCATTACGTTGCACATCTAATATAGAAAGTTTCAACTTTATTTGGTAAAGATCATCCAACTACATACAATATGCTTGTCACTTGCATTCAGTAATGTTTAGTCAAGAATTACTTCAAATTCCTTTCAAAGACATATGTTTTTTAGCTGTTACAGGAAAAAAGAATTTGTCCTACCCAGGGGTCTGCCTATCAGTCCAGCTGAGTATGGTACCTATCCTTGTGACAGGTAGGTCACATAGATGTGAAGTTTTAGCCTGAAGGGGACATTCAGAAGCTGAAACTGTGTCCTCCGGACTCAGTAGACTATTCTTCCCGGTAGAATCCTCAGGAGCAGGTTGACAATAAATTACATTTAAGAAATTGTCTCAACGGATTATTTCTGGTGTGATGAAAATGAAGATAGTCATAGTTCTGTGTGGTTCTGGTTATTGTCAGAGGCTGTGCTCTGTGTGTATAGCTTGTTGGGGAACTTGGGGATTTTATGTGAAGAGTGAGTGTCTGCCAAAGAGTCTCAGCTCCAGACAGAAGGTAGGTGCAGGAGCTGCTGTGTTCCTGGTTTCTTTTGGCCTTAAAGAATGTACAGGAGCATGTTTTTATGCTGCTGTGGAGTCGGTTTAGCTCACAACAGTTGGAGTTGCTGAGATTCTGGCCTTTTGCAATTCAAAAACTCTAGCATGTTTACATTTGGTTGTCTGATGTTGTATGTTCTGATGGTCAAAAAGGGTAGTTGTTTTTTTCCTTTTTTTTAGTGGGACTTTTTTAATGGGATTTTTTTTTTAATTACAGTGACTTCTATGGTAAGAAAATCTGTGAAACTGATTTTATGTCATTAAAAAAAAAAAAATCATAAGATTGCAAAGGAGGCTTTCATTTGTTCTGTGCCCTGGCAGGGTGGAAAATTCTGTCATTTCCCCATCACTACCCTGAGAATTTGGTCAGTGTCTTGATGTGGTTTGAGTACAGAAGGCACAAAGCAAAGTACAGGCCAAGAAGATGATCCCTGTCCTCACAAGGTGTGACTGAAGATGAGACAGAGTAAGCGTAGTGTCAGATGAGATAAAATCTACATTGACATTTGCCTTTATTCTTTACAGTGTCCTGCAAGTGCTTAGGGAAGAACAGCAAGAGCTCTGCTGGACTGTTCTCTTAGCTTCCAGCAGTCAGCAATCTAAGGACTTCTGGGCCAGGCTGCATCTAGACTGGCATTTTTTAACAGGCATTGTTAGAGCTATTTCTCAGTTATGCGTAAAATGTGTTTCTTTAGGTATGTCCTTATTTTTCAAAATCCGTCTCAGAAGAAAATGAAGGGGCAAAACAAGCAGGTGCTCGGCTGGGATTTCAGATCTGCCAAGGAGCATGTCTAGGGCTAAACCCTGCTTGCGGTGGTTCGGACTAACACCAGTACCTAAAAGTCATGGTGAAAATACATAAATGGTATTTTCCATACTGTTTATATTTTAAACAACAACAACAAAACACAACTGTCAGCATAGAACATAAAGGGCAGAGTCAGGCCCACTTTGTTCGCTAGTCATTAGGACAGAGGAAGGGTGGAGCGAAGCGGAAGAGGAGGCCCAACAGAAGATGCTGTGGGTCACGCCATAGGTGGGAAGAGGTGATATTTCGTCCTCTGTTTCATGAGTCCTAAACTTGTATCTTGTCTACAGAGGGTCTTGTGTTTTCTGTTTTACATCCTTGTAAATTAAAGAGCAGGAGATTGTTTAATCTGGATATTTGGGATTTTGCTGCTCAATACTGCAGTTAGAGAACTGTTTTATGAACTGAATTCTGAAGTTCTTAGAGGCTGAAATGGCCTTAATATGAAGGAGGAGAGAGTCTGTTCTTCTAGAAGAAATTTTTGGCAATTTGTTAGAGTAGGGAAGCAACCATAAGAGAAAATCCATGTCTTTTGCTGAATTTGACTGGAATAACTATTCAAATCAAATACAAGACTCCGCTTCTTTGCTTTTTCATCTTTTCTTCCCTCTGCTGTTTGTATACTTGAGCGCTTCCGTCAGCTGCAGATGGGCAGTAAGCCAAGGACAGAAAAAATGGCAGGTGTCCAATCTTCTAAGCCCAATCCCATTTTAGGAAAATCAAGAAAAGACATATACAAAGAAAAGATTAGGTTGCTATGATAAGACTGTCATCAATTCCTCTGCCTTGCTGCAGTACTTTCATGGGACTGTGCTCAGGATGCTGTGGTGAGGCAGACAAACCTTACTCCCAGTCCCTTGGTTTAATATGCACAAAATGCTTGTGAAATTTGGGATGATTATAAAGGATTGCAAATATGCAGTCAATGCTTCTCCTGGTGCTGGACATCTCTATTGTCAGAGCAGCTCAGGCCTCTGCAGTATTCCTCCTCCACCCCCAGTACATCAGTGAAATGCTGCCTGTATTAGTTCACAAAACTGGAAAGTAAAATATCTGACATCCATAGAAAATCTTTTAAAGAACAAAATGTTGAACTGGACTCTGTAAATGTTTTGGTTCTAGCCGATGACTGAGAAAAATGTCCAAACCCCTAGCAGCCTGGCCTGCCCTGTGCTTTCACTGCCAAACTGCAGCATTTTAACCCTCTGCTTTTTAGTGCAAATCAGTGGTGACTGGCACTAAAACAGTGCCGTGCTACGAAATTAGGATTTCAGCAGCTAATCTGTAGATGCTTCAGACCACTGTGTGATTGGTGTGGGTCGGCCATGTGGGAATGCTGACCTTGGCCACTACACCACGTCTGCTCGCCAAGCAGGTATCTGTAGGCCATTGCCCATGTCGGCAGTCAGTCTGTCCTTCCTCTTTCTCATTACTCCCTTTGGGATATATGGTAGTTTGGGTTTTTTGTTTCTCTGGTGGATTTTTTTGTTTGTTATAAGTGAATGGATTATATTAGAGAAGAATAGGCTGCATACTGAAAGTGACATTGGAGATATGACATGATGGCCAAGGAACGTTCTTAGAAAAGCAAGCCAGAGCAGACACTAACTGGGAAAGTTTAGAGTCAGTTTTAAGCTGAAAGTAATTGTGCTCTGTAATGATCTGCAGTAATGTTCAGCCACTAGCAATCTTTGTGGCATACAGTGCTCTAAGGAAGTGCTAGCCTGGGGAAATAAAGATAAAGCTGAATTTCTTCTTCACATTGGAAACTATTTATTTGGGTGTTTATAACAATTTTCTTTAATAAATACTTCTGTTTAGGAGGGACTATGAATGCTGTATGTTTCCACAAATGTAGCATCAAACAGTTCCTGATGGATAAAGAGCATTTTATGAAACGTCTAGACTTTTTCCTGTTTTGTTTTTTCTTTTCAGTGTGTAAAAGCAATATAAGAAGTCACACACTGTATGTGCAGATGCTGCACTTCTAAGATCTCTCTAAATAGTATTCTTTTTCTGATGTTTTTTTAAACAGAGAAGGTAGAGGTCCAGATTGGTTTGAATTCTCCACTTTTCCAGTGTGTCACAGGTGAATGCCAGCAGCTCTTTCCATACAATCCACCTCCCCAAGGTCAAGCTAGCCTCTGGCTTTCAGATGCCAGGCACTATTTCTGTCTCTGTAGTAAGTTCAGTATCTAAAGTGGGTATCTAATGAAATACAGTAGGTCAGGAATGGCTGTTAGAAGGGACCTACAAAGGGCATCAAGTTTAATGCAGCATATGAAGCATCTTCCACGTTAATTGCATAAGGCTGAGTTACGTGGGGCATTCAGTGCTGCTCACGTATGAAGGAGAATCATATGGCTTTGGACTGTTGCTGTGTAATATGCACTGAGCAGCATCTCCCTACATGGCATTGTCATGGCTGAAGGACATCCTCCTCATGTAAGCCAGAATTTATTCTCTGTTTTTAAATTGATCCTACCGAACTTGAAAAAGTCTGGGTTACTCCAGTAGATGCTTTAAGCTGTGCTACAGCATGTAAGTTTGTGTATTTATGCCAAAGCAAATAGGTGGTCCTGAGCTGTAAGCCCTGTCAAGATATCTCATAAGTCATCCTGGCCTTCTGTATTTCGTAGCTACAGTGACCCTGTGACTGTAGTCACCAACCATGCCCCAAGGGACTGGAGTTCCAAAGGGTGCCAGCCATTTTCTTTGTAAAGAAAAGACAGCACTCACATTGTGGCACTAATGGCTTACTGGCTGTTAGCGAAAATACTAGTCATCAAAAAAATATGTCAAAATAGCGAAAATCACTAGTCATCCCCGAAAACTGTCATCCTGGGGCAGGTTTGTGGGTGTCTGACTCCTTCACACCTCCTCTGTGCTGCTGTGACTCAACAGCTGGAGCACGGCACTTCTGTGGCAGGCCTAGGGCTACGCAAGTCATCGTGTTTTTGTCAGTTCCCATCTAGGCAGCCCTCTTGGCTTTCACACATTTTGGGTACCAGGTGTGATCCCTGAGTTGGGCCAGCTGGGGAAGCTCTGCACAGGCTCGTGCTCGCCCTGAGCTGACTGCCCTGAGCTGACTGCGCGGGAGGTGTTGGCTGTGAAGTGGTTAGGTTAGCACAGCTTTAAAGGGGGGGGGGGGGGGGGGGAACACACAAGTCAGTGCTGACTTGTGTGCTGAAATTTGGCACTGCTTTCTGCTAGTCTTGGTCTGTGTTTACTCAGAAGGCTCCCTGTGTATCCCCAGCCTCCTCCTTGCTGACAAGATCCCTCTTGCCTGCTTTTTCTTGGGTCTTACAGCTAGCAGCAAAGACAATGGGTAATTTTCTCTGAAAAAATCAAGCTCTCTTACTCTCCACTTTCTTGCATGTTTTCTCTGTCTTCACTTCTAATTTTCCAGTGGTCCTAAGGTATCTTAGCTCTGCAGCTTATTCAGCACTTAGGTGTTTTCTGTACCAGAACGTTGCATCAGCAGAATTTCTTGGCATAAAATGAAAAACGTCTTTACATTTTAACTGGATATCTCATTCCACCTGCTTAGTTAATTGAATAGGGGAATCTTAAAGGCAGAATTGATAGAGGTGGTCTATTCAGCCAGCTTTCGGAATCTGATGCTCAGTGAAAGAAAGCTTTCTCAGTAATAAAATGTATTTTCTGTTACTGAAGAGTTCTTGTCATGAAAAGATGGGAGTTCTGCACAAAGAGAAGAAAAATAATAAAATATCAGAAACCTTTTTGTTTGTTTTAGTATTGCAGTGCAAATTGATGTTTAATATTGAGGGGAAATGTAGATGAAAGTAAAGTAATCATTAACTAAACTTGTTTCACTGCAGGAACTTGATTGAATCCATTTGAGACTGGTGCTTTGTGATATCTTCCCTTTTCAGATGGTGTTTTAGGTTAAAATACAATGAAATGTGTCTTGATCACCTGAGGATATGATGAAAATGGGATGACTGCAGGGTTTTTTGAGGAAAAGAATTGCTGCTCTGTAATTTGAGTGTTTAGACACGTTTGAAAGGGGCCCATTAATTTAAAGGTTACTCAATAAGGGTGAGCATTAAGTGACTGCCTTAAGTTAATATATAGAAATTAGAAGGGTTTTACAAAAAGCTATTTCATAGGTATATTCAAGAGTAATGGAAAATCTTGGCATGATTCTGTTTAAAAGTCAGGGGAGAAATTTTGTTGGGAACTAAATTATACAGGAGTAGAAGGAACAGAGACTTCAGGACCCAGAGGTGTCTCAGTTTTGCGATCCACAGGACTTCTTGCTGTGCTTGGTCCAGAGAGTTTCTTCTGGCTGCTACACGCAGAGACCATTACATTTCTTGACTTTCATACCTAAGAAAATAAACTCACAGACAATAACAGAATAAATTACCAAGATTTCTGACAGATGATTTGTTGGAGAAATGGCTGTTGGGTATTTCTTAGTCTTTATTTCTTACTCAAAACTTGTTACCTATGCTGTGTCTGCTTTCGATCCAAATTAATCTAAGCTTTTCAAATAATAGGATATTTATTCAGTGTATCTCAACAGGTGCTGGATAGCAATCCCAAAATATTCTCAGCTAGGTGCAGTTGTAATGCCCCTGGTAAGACACCTTCATTGCCACCTGATGTCCAGGTTACAGCCCTCTGGTGACATCACGCCTGCTCTGCTAGTACAGTAAAGGAAAGCATGATTAAATTTTTCCAGAATGCTCCTCTGTGTCAGTGACCTTGTGAATTTAGACACATTTTTAAATCCTACAGTTTCTTCTCTAAAGCAACTAAGCTGTTTTTTCTATATTTTCAGACTTTGGTCGTTCCTGTGTTGAATCCAAAGTCAGTGTCCTCCTTTTCCTCCTTGCATTATTCGGACTTCGTGAAAGACATTCAGCAATATAGAAAGTCTAAAAAAAAACTATTAGAGCACTGTGAAGATGTTGAAGATGTGATTCACTTCATCCCAGTAGTGAACTGACTATTATTAGTCCAAGCTTTGTTGTACTGATCTCTATGTCCCTTGATCTCTTTAGGGAACTGCTTCAAGTGATGTTCAGTCTTTCTGGGTTCTCAGATGCCCATGGTGCGTGTGTATTGTTGCTCTTAGGGAGGCCTCTGCTGAACTATTGTAGTGGCAAATGCAGCAGAAAGTTGCTGGCAAAGTCTGATGGAAAAGGCAAAGAGCATGCAGATGACTTTCATTTTATACGCAGTAACGTTTGAGGCAGTAAACAACTTTTCACTACTGTGGCTATAGAAGGTGGACCACCAAAAGGCTTTTGGACATGAGACCGCCCTGAGAGCTGGGAGAGGGGGTGAATGCTGAGNAAAAAAAAGAAAAAAGAAATTGTTTAAGAAAGTTCCCTTTTGCAGTCAAACCAAAGAAGTATAGTTGCCATAGTCTGAGGTCAAAGAAGTCTGGTTGCTTAGATGATAGGAACTAATGGTGAAGAGTCAAGTGGTCTCAAAGGAATAACAGGGGAATTGATTCAGATTCTTTGGAGTAAAGAGAGCTCCGTCCATTTCTGTTACATTGTTTCTCCAGTCCTGTTTCATCTTAAAGTAGTTCTGTCAGTTATTCACAGCCAAATGCACTCCTGGGAAGCCATCCACTGCAGCGGCCTTCCTCATTTTTGCTTTTATGTCTTTGTTTGTGTGCGTGCATGTTACTTGGTGGGTTGTTGTTGTTTTTGCTTAGAGCTCTAGTTGAGAGAAGAGGCCATTGTGAGGAGATAATCTCACGAGTCTAAATCATCTCCACAAAAGTACAGTGGAAAATCAAATAAGTTCTTTTTTGTTAATTTACTTTAAAATGTGATATTGATGACATATTTGGACTGTAAATAAGGCCTAGCTCTTCCTTCACACCTGTGCTTGTGCAGCTAATGGAAGTCTAGTGAGGTTATTGGATGTGCAACAGAGCAGATGCAGGCATCATACAGCAAGAAATCTGTCCCAAATCACTACTTTTTGGGATAATCTGTAACCCAAATCTCAGCCAAGGTGTTCTTATATTTGTGCCAATTTACTGATCTTGAGTGTCCTCTGGGGTATTAGAGCTTGCATAAATAGCCACAAAACTGTTCTGCCCTTAGGCAACGGGAGTTCTACTGTCTGGTTAATTCCTTGTAAGTCATGATGCAAGTGCTCACTCTCTTTGTCCAGGAATACCAGAGCACTTCTCTACTGCAGTGTTAAATAACCAGATGTAGTGATTTGGCAGGCACGAAATTTAACTCTCAAGATTTGTATTAAAGCAGTAGATGTAGGCATGCCTGCTCTTCATGCAAAAGTTTCTGTGAGCTTAGCTTCTTCTTGCACTTATAAACACTAAAAACAAAAATGTATACTGTCTGCAGGTAGAAGATTGAAAATACGAATCTGAAAGTTTCCAAGCAGGTAGAGACTGCAACTATAATCCTTTCATCTACCTTATTATAAAGGATGGGAAGGGGTGGAAGGGGCGTTTAAAGGCTTGTTACAGCTAATACTGGTTACAAAAATGTGGGTTAGATTAGTCTGTGTGCTAGAGGGCTCCAGCGGGGAGTCATGATGAGTCAGACTGCCCCACACAGGTATCTTGTCCCAGAGGTGCATAAGGAGCACATATCCTTTTCCCACCGATGTGCACAGTAAGACATACTTTCCTGTAGCATAGTTGTTCTTTCTGTTGGCTCTATAGCTGCTGCTTGGGCCTTTTCTTCTTTCCACCCTTACTGCTTTCCCCAGGTCTCACTTTCTGACTTTGCGGTGTCCATGCCAGCTTGAGGAACTGGACAAGCAACCTTTCTTCTTTTCTGTGGGCAGTGAGTGCTGTTTTTTTCCTGGAAGTGTGAGCCACAGGAAGCCTCAGAACAGTCTGTTCTTCTCTGCTGTAGTGTTACATAAGTAATGGACTCCTGAGACCTCTGCCATCTCGGCAGTGAGAGGACCAGCTGACTGATCTGCAGCCAAAGCAGTAATTGAGAGGTGCTGCGGTAGCAGAGGACCCTGCAGATTGGAGAGGTTTCAGTCTCTCTTGTTATGCTGATGCTGTCAGACAAGATCTTCATTTTCAGCAGGGCCTCATCAAGTAATAGGCAAATAGTAGTATATCTGGCAATTTGAGAAGTAGATTGTTTCATAGTCTTTGATTTTTCTTCTGGACAGGAAGAGATTAAAAACTGAGACATGAAGAAGGAAAACAGCCAGATCTCAGTAGCTGTCCACTGTCAATCCTTGCTGCTTTTCCCCATCATCCATGTAGAAAAGGTAGAAATCAAAACATGGGACTGGTACTGAATCCTGCTCTGTTTGTTTTTTTTTTGTTTTGTTTTTGTTTTTGTTTTGTTTTTTTTTTGAGGGAGAAGTTGCTCGTTGTTGAAGGCATAAATGGGTCATGTAGCTGCTGCATCTTAAAAATAAAATCATTGGCAGGCTTCCCTGCCTGCAATGTACTGTGCTGAATTTCAATGAAAATCCCCCAAATGTACAGATCTCACAGGCAGCTCAGAGTGCTGCAATATAAAATGCTGCAGTGTACATTTCTGGGCAACTTCCGTGCCATTACATTTGCTTGTTCATAGATCTTTTCTCAATCAAAGTGCTATTATTTTTTTCAGACTAATATCTAGATTCTGAATGAACAGCATGGAATATACTCTCTATTTCCTCTTTCATGTCCATAGAGACTGTTACTTTGAAGATATAAAATATGTTCTTGTAAAGCAGTCAATTTAAAAGGCAAAAAAAAAAAAAAAAAAAAAAAACTACGGGTTTGAAGAAGGGGAAGGAACCCTTGAAGAATTTTATTGTAAGAATTTATTTTTCAGCCAGACATAAAGATTTGTGTCCTGCTCAAACTGTTGAGCTTTCTGTTTTCTGTTTGATTTCCTTCTATTTTCTTCACATACACCAGATCTATCGCAGATGTGAGATAGCAGTATAGGATTGTTGCTGTATAACCAGCCTCCTTACCACATAAAGTACAGTTGCCTTGGTGCTAGTTAGCCCTTAGCTTGTTTCTTCCACATTATGCCAAAGTTGTAGTGCTGCGCCTGGTAATGTGTATAAACACATTGGAAAGTATGCGTGATCAAGTCTCAGTCAGCTGGGATAGGATGAAATCTCCGGAGCTTCTCTTGGATTCTCCAGTACTATCTCTCATTGGCATAAAGAGCAGACTGAACAAAGCAAGCACCAAGTCTATTTATTCCGGTATTCCTCCCACCAGCCTCAGCTATTTTGGCAAACTGATTTTATCAGAATGACTAGCATTAGTAGCAAATTCTATACGAAGGAATAGAAGAACTATGTGTGCGTGTGGTTGGCAATGGAATCTCAATCTGAGTGTCTCATTTGGTGGCTGAGTGTAAGTGCTGAAAGAGCAAGAAGAGCAATGGTTCCAGTGTGATCAGCAGGTGAGTTTCCTAGTGGAAGGTGTGCATTCCTCTCATACAGGTGCATCTTTCTCCAGAAGTACCAGAACCATTTTAGTACATTCCCCTAAAGCCCTGCCACTGCTGCATGGGATGCACACAGCAGAGTCTCACCTTTCCTGCTGCTGGATGGTGCAGCCGCATGATGAAAGATGAAATGGGCCCCCTCTCCTTAGACAGCATACGCATTGGCGATATGGAGGTATTTTCATTTCTGCATCTCAACCAAAGCACAGCCAGTGGCAGACCTAACGCACAAGCTTTAGAGAAACAGAATCACAGAATTGCAGAAGTTGGAAGGGACCTCAGGAGATCATCTCATCCAACCCACCTGCAAAAGCTGGTTCTGGTGGCTGTGGCTTGGCAAGATCCTTTATGAGGCTGCACAGGGATGGAAGCCTTGGTATGGTCAGCGACTGGGGAGCTCTCTGTGCATGACCAGTCTAGCTAAACTGTCAGGAGAAGGGAAGGGTTGTTCTCTGAATGAAAGCTTGAATAACAAAATGTTACCTTCACCGCTTGTGTAGAGTATCTATCTGCCTTTGCTATTTTATCAAGTCAATGTACAGAAATTATTCCTCATGTATTTTTACATCGGTTAGCACCTGCTTGTGTGGTTTGCCCGTGGTAAGTGATGCCTGGTATCATTGGACTCAAGGAGTCATGTTCTCTAAATACCAGATTTTCCATGTGTAGCATCTAAAGGGGCTGTTGACCACATTTCAGTCTACATTAATGTCATCTATGTTTGTTTTGAAAACATTAACCATCCTGTCTTTTCTTCTTCTCAGTGGTTAATTCTCCCACATTTCTTCTCACTGAGTGTCCCTGTGCTGGTTGTTTAATTGGCAGTTGAGTTCATTTAAGTTGATGGAAGACCTAACTCTGAAGGGAAGGACATTATCAAAATGCGTAGGCTAATCTTATTAAGTGAAAGCATTTTTGTTTAAATAAAAATGATTAGACTGCATCTGTAGTATCTTTTCAAGACTGCTACAGCTGATTGCTGTTCCTGGAGGTTCGTACGGTGCTTCCTGAGTCATGTAACTGTCCAGAGTGGCAGTTATATTTCCCCAAAATATAAGTGCTGAACTCTGTCTTGCTTCCCATGCTGAAATTGCTGTATTGTGTTGTTTTCAGAACAAGCAATAGGATACAGTGCATGCTGGGAAGTATACAAAATCCCTTTTCCCCCTCCTCCTAGCTGAATCCACTCTGCCGTATTCCTTACTGCCTGCAGCTGCAGTCATGTGGTAGTACATCTGCCTTATACGAACAGGGCCGTTTTACATAAATCATTGTGTGCAGCTACAATGTCAGCTGTTAATCCGGGCTAATCCAGCACTTCCCTCAAGAGCTGCATTAACAGATCTTGCTTGAGTATTCTCAGCTCAGCCGTTGATGGCCAGCAGCCCACGGAATGGCATGAGGTGTGCTCAGTGCTTGGAGGTGCGCGGAGCCTCAGTTTCCCTGTCGATCAATCAATTTATTTCTGAAAGCAAAGACAATCACCACCCTACACTATCTACTGTCAGGAGCTAACTCCAGGCTAGATTTGAGGCACTTTTAACTAATATTTGATCCACAGCCACGGAGATTTGCTGCTGAAGGTGTCCCCTGTCTAGGCACCCAAGTCCCTCAGAGCAAAACTGGATTGAATATCACTCAGCGTTTTCCTCCTCCTTGTGTTCATGTGGTTGTGACGTGGGAGTCAACATCAGGACTCTCCCTCAACAGCCACAGCGTGTGCTGTGTTTAAAACTTGTCCAGCCGTGCTGATTTTAGCAGGCTTGCTTGTGGCTGGAGTGAGAGAAATGTTCTGTCCTTTTCTGAAGTATTTGTTCAAAAAACCAGCAACAAACAACACAAACCAAAGCAGTGGAAGCATGACTTCATCTTCTCCGTTTTCTCCGTGCTGTGCTGGGCAGAAGAGCAGCTAAGGCATTTGCAGATGTAAAAATACACTTCTGGGAGTTCTCCCTGTGGGAAACCATTGCTTTGCAGAGGAATGATTTAAACAGCTGTAGTTTGTCTTGACAGCATATTTTCTCTACCCTTGGAGCTGCAAAATAACCTTGTTTCCAAAGTTAGTCTCAGCTGTAAAAATCAGATACTGCAGTATATGCATTTGCAGGTGTTGGACATTTCTTGAAAGAGACAGGGGTGTTTGAAAATGCAGGGACACTGACAAAAAATGACAATTTCTGCCAAAAATCAAAATATTTCAATTTAAAATGGAAAAAGTAAGCATAGCTCACCAAGAAACAAAGATAAAATTTGGAGGGAAAAAAAAGAGAGAGATGCCCAATCGAGACATTCTGCCATTTTGTGCCATGGAAGTTACTGTACAGGTCTTTTATGCATTTTCTAATTTTATTTTTTATTCCTCACCCCCTCCCAGGATAAGTTTTGTTGTCCCACAGTACTCCCTACGAACACCAGATTGCATTAATACTGTCTTACGTCCCACATCAGTACTGAAATCCAGCTCAGACAAGAAAACAAGAACCAAAGATGGTACTTTCAAGTTTTAAAATCACTTAACTTTGTTTTAGCTTGCTTAAACAACACAGTGTTTTTTAGTAGAAAAATTAACATTCTTAACTGAGAAGCAGTGCTTAGAAGAAAAAAATTGCTCAAAAGACTTCAGTTCCTTAGTGTACAAATAGATTTATTGTGGCTGGTCACATAAGTAGATAGAAAGAGTTGTTACAGAAAGTAGCACTGCTGAGGGGGGGAGAAGTGCACAGGGACAGTCTGGAAGTGATTGGCAAAACCCAAGGAATGTACCAGACCCAAGACGTTTGGGGTTTTAGTGTTCTCCTGAGTGTTCCATTCAGACTGAAGTTCTGTCAGCCACTCATTTGTGAAACAATGGACCGGGCTGTTTGAGAGAGCTTTCCCTTCCTCAGCTTGATTTCTGCTTTTCATCTTATCTCAGTTAACATTTTTTGCTTGTGTGGCTTGCTGGCAGCAAGTCAGTGCTTTTGAGCATCATGCAACCATTTACTTGTGAATCACTAACTTCATAAAAAGCTGATTGTGTCACAGTGTTGTATCCTACATGAAATTGATTTTTAATCCTAGAGAGTATTAATGAAATAGTGTCAATAGTTGTGTGTGTTTTTGTTGGAGGAGATGCTGCATGTGTTACAGGGCTGTTAAGGGCCTGCACCTTTTTATTTTCCAGATTAATTTTAGTTGCATGGGTCATTTCATTGACTGAAGTTACATGTGTCCTAGTTAGTTCCCATTTAAATAAAATAGGATTGAGGAATCCAATTTCAGACCCAACGCTGAAACTAGCTGGTGTGCTGTATTGGCTCAGGATTGAGTACGTAGCTAGCAGTGTCTGTCAGAAGACTGGAAATAAAGCAGAACAAATGTTCTGCTTAGATGCGTCAGGATTTCATTAAAACCGTAAAAGCCCAAGCCCTGTCACTCGCATCTTACACTTTGTCTCCATTCAGAAGATTTTTCTGCATTTCAAAGGCTTTGCAGAAATTATTTTGATTTTTTTTTTTAAGTGTTTTTTACCTCTGGTGGTTCGCAGAGCTTCAGGAGTTTCTATTAAGCAAGAATTGTTGAACTGAGTGTTTCCAGGCAGCATGGAACGGGACCCAGCTTGAAGACTGCGGTGGTGGCTGCAGCCCTTCATCATTGCACAGATTGTCCTTAGTATTTTGTTGGACTGGAACTTTAAATGACTACCTACGTGCTTAGTTGTTTTGTATAGTTAAATAAGGAGGTGAAAATCAAAGCTGGTGCATAGCGATGGTTAAAGGAGTAATACATCAAAAAAAAAATGAGTTAACTTCTATTCTCAGCAGCCATTCTCACTTTTGAAACTGCAGAAACTTGCTGGAAGTGTTGGACTGGATAGTAGGAGGATTTTGGTTAGTGTAGGATGACACACCACTGCAGTCTGCAGACAGCCGAGGAAAAATGAACTGCGCTCACTCAGACTTCAGCACTGTCAACACATTTGCCAGCCAGACTCAACGAAGATGAACCTTTATTGGTAAAGATGATGGAAAGAAGATAGCCCTGAGCCAGTTTGCTTCCTCCCTGTGATGTATTGGTGCTGGCTGCGAGCGAACTGCCTGCATACAGTTCCCCCTCTATAACTGCACCTTGGCCTTGGCTGTCTGCTCAGGCTGTAATCTTGTCGGGCAGCAGTGGGCTGTCCCTGCACGTACCAAAGGGTTGCTGAGCTCAGTAAGAGCCTGGAGCTGCTGTGACACAAATGCTGTTGGTGCAGAGGATTTGATGGGCAAGGAGAACATCTGGCTGGCACCTAATGCGTAACAAGCTAGACCCTTTCCTGCAATGCGCTGCTACTGTCTTCAGTTGAGTTCAGGTTGTTTACTCCAGTTCTTGTGATTGCTTTTGAGAAGCAGTATTTTGAAGGGAATTGTAAGCAAATACTTTGATCAAGCTACCATGATACTTTGGTAACTTTTCTCCGTTCCCTTTTCTTGTTTTTCTTGGTTTAACTTTTGCTGTTAGGCATAACAAAAACTATTCTGGAGTAATTTCATCACACAGTGACAAGTCTGTAGGCTTTCATAGGTTTCCAACTTAGTATCAGCCAAGCCCCTCATCTCTTTCTCAGGTCCTCATTCAAGTAACCATGCACATGTGCCGTGGTCTGTACTGCCAAGTCCTTTCTGCCTGTCTGCTTTGCGCCTTTAAATCAGGTCACCTCGGAGCACTGCACCACTGCAAGGCTGCAGCTTGCGGTCCTGCCGTGTCCTCACATCCACTGCCGCAGCTCTGCTTCTCAGCGTGTGTTTTATCGTGTCCATTTTCAGCTTTGGTTTTTCATCCTCTGCACCTTCCTCTGGCCCGAGTCCTTTCCTTTTTTTTCCAGCTATCTGACTTACCAGTGCTTCTGTTGGATGTTTGAGGGCTTTACCTTGAGTGTAAATTGTAGTTGTACTTTACCTTGAGGGCAGATGGGCTTTCTCTCTTTTTCAGCTCAAGGCCCAGCAAGTCAGTGGTCATGTGCTGTAAGGATAGCCTGGCAGGAGCAGCAGTTCATTAAATCTTCGGTTTCTGCTTAGTTTCCCTTCATATTCCAATTTAATCTAGGAAACAAATATGTGCAGTGGGCACTGAAATTATGTTTTAAGATGAGGACTTCAGGCTGAATATCAGAATTACAGTTGCTGTTTCCTCCAAGTTAGCTTTCAGTATGTTTTCATGGGGTTTATAATGTGGCCCAGCTGTTTGGAGGGCTGCATAGGCTTCTAGGGGTCCTACAGCTCATCAAAAGCAGTTTGTAGAACACTGTCATGAGCTGGGCTTATTGGTGACATAGTCAAGGCTGGGAGTACTGTGCAGTGAAGTTAAAATAGGTGTGTTTTCTTAAAGATATTTTGCTCACGTCTGTACGCTGTTGGTTTTGATACCCGAGCAAATCCTCAGTATGGTGGGATTTTTTGCATATTTATGCTTTGGAGGTCTAATCAACCCCCCACTAGTGTAGATAAGAGCTGCTTTGTTCCTTTTAATGAACTTTCGATCCGAATTCAGATGGAAAACCTACTGTGCTGTAAGTGGAGCTTACAGCTGCCTATATTTAAGTTAACACTTAGCAAATTAGCTTAGGACTTCCTATAGGGAAGTTTGCTAAACCTCTTCTGATGTATTATTTCACTTCAACCTTCTTATGCCAACTTAAGCTCTTATTAGGGATTTTGGATGAAGTAACCCAGCACTGAGGATATATCCCAGGTGAGGTGGGGGAAACCTACTTCCTCTGCCTGACTTTTGAAAGCACAGTTTTGAAAGCTTCAGTTTTAAATTGCTGCAATTTTTTTTTTTTTTTTTTTTTTTTTTTTAATGAATGGGATTTGTGGAAGTGAAGGAGAGTTGTCTTGCCTGTCTTAAAAAAGATCCTCCAGCTGTCTCTAGGAGAGACACTAGCATCCACCGGAACTGTGGACCAGAGACAAAATTTAGCAGGCTACAGGGCCTCTCAGTTGTTGCCTTCCTCTGTAGTGTCTACCTTCATTTGTGCATCAGTGCTTGCCCTCAGCTCTCTGAGCATCTTTGTGTGCATCAGCCTACAGAGATGTTCTGGATCCTTTTGGATAGCCTATCCAAAAAAATGCTCCTGGCAATGTGTGTCACCTGCTGGGACTGACAGGGATGAGGAAGGCTTTCTCCCAGGGTGTCCCTCCAGGTGGCTGTGGACCAGTGCGGTGCTCTGCTGTGGGGTGGAAAGCAGGAGGCTCCTTCTTCAGTGCTCCTTCTGCTGAAATCATGGAGGAGAGAGACAGCCTGACTGAAAGCCCAGGGCTGACAAACACAGGGGTGGATGGACAAGAAGCAAGTGAAACGAGGGACAGGACTGATGAGGAAATGTTGAGGGATTTGGGATTGTTCAGCTTGGAAAAGAGAAGGCTCCGGGGAGACCTCATTGCGGCCTTCCAGTACTTGAAAGGAGCTTACAGGCAGGAGGGGGACCGACTTTCTGCACAGGTGGATAATGGTAGGACAAGGGGGAATGGGCTCAAACTGAAAGAGGGGAGGTTTAGGTTGGACATCAGGAAGAAATTCTTCCCTGAGTGAGTGGTGAGGCGCTGGCACAGGCTGCCCAGAGAAGCTGTGGCTGCCCCATCCCTGGCTGTGTTCAGGGCCAGGCTGGATGGGTTCCTGGGCAGTTTGATCTAGTGAGCTAGTGGCTGGCAGCCCTGTCCACGGCAGGGGGGTTGGAACTAGATGATCTCTGAGGTCCCTTCCAACCCAAGCCTTTATATGGTACTATGATTCTATGATTCTATGACTGAAGGAATGCCAGCTGAACACAACTGAAAAGGAAGGGAAAAAAGCAGTTGGTAAGGTGCAGGGGGAGGAGGGAGGGAGAAGAGATGACAGAATTCCGGGGAGAAGGGGGCAGGAGAAACACTCTGTGGGACAGAGGTGCAGGATGCTCTGGAGCTGAGGTAGAAGTAGTCTGGAGAGAGCTGGAGTCTTGTCCATGGGGAAAAAAGCCATGAAAGATTGCCACCACATTTCTTTTTTTTGTTTTTGTACCAAGGCGGCAACAACCCTGACACCCTAGTTGCTACTTCTCATGTTCAGCAAGAAGCTGTGAAGTCTACCAAGCAGAAATGTGCATCCCCTCCATGCGCTATCAACTGCTTGACTCCGAGCAGGCCAAATCTTTTACCCCATTATATGCAATATTTGCACAGGCAGCACTGATCTCAGCATGCAGCCCAAACGCCTGGGAATTGGGTCGTCCCATATAATAATTTCTTTTAATTTCTCTCAAGACCATCTTGATATTTTTATATTACAAAATAACATTCACAACTAAACAAGCAGATAATGCTTAGTATCCTGCAATGCAAACATAAATCCCTTTGTATTGTGTTACAGAGGATCCAAGACTTTGGCAAGTGCTTTGCAGGATAAATTATCCAGACACACCCCCTGGCCCACCAAACCACCCCAATGACCTAACTTCTCAGCAGGGTGCTTCTCCTGTGTCTGCATTTTTGGTAGTGATCTGCAGGTTTAAAAATACTCCATTTGTGTTCTACTGAATTCCAGGCTAACTGTCCCCACCTCTTTCTAGAAAGGCAACAAAATGGTTCTGAAGGAGCAGTCGCATCCTGCGCACCTCCACCCACAGGCGCACACAGCAGCAGTGCATGTACTTAAGCTGTCTCTGACACACATAATTTTCCTTGTCACTAAGTGCTTGACTCTTCCCTTTTCAGTGCCTTAAAAATAAAAGATTTGTATGTGCATATGTACACGTAGGTGAAGAAAGAGGTAGGAGAGAAGTGCGGGGATTTATTTGTCTGCCTCCAGAGCCCCCATTCCAGCAGTCTTGCTGGATTTGGGTACAAATGCAAAGCCTGGGGAGGCTTTCAGTTACTGGTGTGGCACACAGAATATATTGGAGAGTAACTGTCAGCTCTACTTCTAGAGGACTTAATGTATATCTGTAATCAGTGTGTCACATGGCACAGGCATTTCTCTAAGGAGATGCTGTTCAGTTTGTCATGCAGACTGTGACATACTTTGTATTCTTCAGAAACAAAAGATGTATCATGTTTAACACATGTAATCTAATAAAATTTGCATTTCTTCAAAAAAAAAAAAAAATGTTCTTCGCAGTTAGAGTTGTCGTTCCCTGTTACATCCACTATAAACACCAAACCTTCAAGGAGTTTTAATCCTTTTTCACTCTGTACTTCTGCACGGCCTGTGTGCTTTTCATAAGATGTCAGTCTGGAAAACCACACCCAGCTCTTTTGAGCATAGAATTGGTGTGTTTGAGTTTACATTTGGAAGCATCAACATCCTAAAGGGTTTAAGTTTTCTTTCAGATGAGCCTCCTTGATACTATTTATATTTTCCAGGTTTCTTAGTTTCTCCCTGCTGAAATCAGGGCAGGTATTTAATGAAGATGACTTTTTGCACAGCATATTACGCTACATACGCATTGTGTTGTTGAGGAACAACGTTCAAACGTCCTTTTGGAGGATTATTTTGATGTTTCCCTTCCTAGCCTAGACTAGGAAGAGGAGCTCGCATGACAGAAAGGAAGCCATTCATTGTGGACCGCTTTATCTTATGGGAGCTTTACCAGCTCCCTGCCTGTCCCCTTCCTCATGGTGAGCCTTGTCCCTCCTGCGGGTGACCCTGTGCTTTGCTTGTGCAGAATCAGGGAAAGCCCACCGCATCACAGGAAATGTGGACAGAGTGGGAGGGGGAAAAAAAAGGGAGAAATGTCACAGCCGATGAAACATTTTCTTTACAGCTATTGAGTCAGCTGCTACATCAGGGATGTGGTGTGTGAAAAACTAAATGAACAGAAGTGAATTGTTCTAGGAACAAACTGCATGAGATCAAAGCTTTCTTTGAATTACTTCAAAAATAATTAATCCAACACAAGTCAATTTTCAAAACTGTCAGAGAAATGCACAAGATTAACACTTATTTACTTAAGCCATTTTCAGCCATCTCCTCAGAGACCCTGTGTGCGGTGGGGGAGGATACAAAGATGAATACAATGAAACATTTCAATATTTCTTTGCTTTAAACAGTTCGCCAAAAAGCTTCAATAGCTATTTTTTTCATCTTTGTTCAAACCAAGAACAGATGTCGATAGTGATTTCCTTCTCAGCAACAGCTGATATTTTTGATCAGCTGTAATGACCTTCGAAAGGCCGATTTTGTTCGGGTAGAGTGCTTTCTTGTCACACAGATGAGAATGTCTCCGTTAATATCATCACTACCTTCTTATACTTTCCTCACCCTTTTCAAATACCCTTGTATTTGATATTTGTGTGCTCTCATACTGTCACCTTCTCCAGTACAATTATTGCCCTCCTTCAGTAGTCTTTGAACGACAGTGCTGTCACAAATACTAGGATCCCTGAATGAACAGGGTTGGAAATGGCCAGCAGATTAACAATAATTGCTGGAAGTTTGCTCTTTGGTTTGAAGTACTGGGGAAAATATTTACATAAATGAATTTTTAATAGGTGCTAAAAATAAAAAGCTGCGAAATAAAATACAGCTTGTGTATAGATTATCATGTGATTTTAATTATGCCAGCATTTATGTTCTTTGTATATTTTGACTTAGGGCCATGTGAGACGCATGAGTGAATTGTCACTCATGTAGAGTTAATTATAATTTGTCCATATAGGGAAAAAAACCCTGGGAAAATATGATAACACTTTTCACTGGCAGTAAACATTAGTTGTTGTTAGTCCTTTAAAAAAAATATTCTTAGCAGACTATGCAAACTCTGTAGTTCAAAGTTTTCCCCAAAAAGGGGGCCATAACATGTGGCTGATCAACTACAGGAATTAATTTTATTGGCTAAGGGACTGTGTCCTTTTGCACCACATCATTTATTTCATTTTGTTTTCCCTTGAACAAGATAATATATTTTTATTCACTGTTTGGCAATCCAAGCCGGGTTATTTAAAACAATATTCACTTTGTACTTAATCTAAAATGCTGATTTTAGACCAGATACTTTTACAGAATATTGCAAACAGAAATCTTTTGTTCCTAGTTCTCATACAGAACCAGTTTGTAGAGTCTTTAGACTTCTCCGCCCTTCTCCTTTTCCCAGCTACGTGGCAAATAACTGGGTCTTGCTGACACGTGAAGCAACAAATAGATAAAGCAAGCATGAGAGATCTGAGATCTATAATTTTAATAATTTTTAAACTAGCTACAAAATGTCAATCACTTCACAAACTGACAGGAGACATAAGGAATTTCATATTACATGCTGTAAATGATATTTATCTCACAGTTTATCTAGAGTTCATTCATTTAGGTTTTTTTATTATTTTTTAATTAAGTCAGCTACTAAACATCTCAGCGATTTGGTGTGCATAGCTCTAGGTAAGCAACAGAGAACTGTACCGATAACAAACCACATGGGGATAGCGACTAGTAAGAGAGAGCCTTATAAAAATTACATTTCTTTGCACCATTTCATATGGTAGTCGTTTCCTCCAAAAGATAGTCTTCAAAAGCAGCAGACAAACCCAATATATTACACTTAGTTCTTTTTGTCTTTGACATATTTTCAGCCAAGCTTGTTTCGCTGGCAATGGCTAAATGGTGAGTGCCAAATCCCTCTTTTTTCATAATTAAAAAAAAAATGATCATGATTAATAACTATATATATATATCAACAAGAAAAAAGTGGCACGACTGCAAACTTGCTGGTATAACATAGTCCCAAAAGAGTCCGAATACTGAGCATGCTTTTGTTGTCATTGTTGGTGTGCTACTGCCATGGGAAAAAGTCTTGTTTAAGTAGGAGTCTAAAAGTCTATTTATTCTTCATGCATAAATGCATAAATCACATCACTTTGTAGTGCAATGCTTGTTATAGTAATATAATTCCACATTGTCTAATCATGAAATCATAACAACAGATAATGGCGATGAAGAACCGAAGACAGCAGGTTTAAGTGCTTAAACATCATGATACCCAAAGACAGGAGCATGGCAGTAGCTCTGTGGAATGTCACAGTTTTACAAGAACAATACTGTATATTTAAAGGTTAACAGCACGTTTAGCATTCCAACATTGTTGTCATTCAGCAAACATCATTTAAAAAAAGGAGGAGAGGAAAAAGGAAAAGGAATCCAAACAGAAACAAGGAAAGGAAAAATCCCGGAAAACATCATAGTGAGCTATAGCCATCAAATCAGCACTATGTACAACCTTTGGAAAGAAAGATATCTAGAAAAAAATAATTACAAATATCATTTTTGGAAAGCTGACAAACTACACAGGACAACATTTACAATGGGGCTGATATGTGCATGTGTGCAAACCTAGTAGGTAAATACCATGATAAAAGCATGAAGGTACTGCCCTCTGGGACAGCGTTAAAAGGAAATACACTTTGCTGCATTTAACCACTGCCGAGCATCTTTGTTGCACGCTGGTTGGCTTCATCAATCCTGGTTTTATTGGAATCAGCCTAGGGAAACACAAAGGAAGGAGTCATGATTATGTGGCATAGAGAGAACATGCACAGTGCTTTCTGGGCACTCCTCTAGTTTTCTATGTCAGGAAAAAAAAAAAAAAACTTGAAAATACTGTTATGGTTGTATTAGGGGCTCAAATGGAAATCACAGATTAGCCTGGTTTTGTAACACTTCAGGCAGCCTTCAAGTAGAGCTTTTGTTTCCACCATTAACAGTGCTGGATGACTGGATGAAAACTGGTGATGTGCACATGGATTTCACCAGTGAGAAGCTTCCAGTGCTCTGTAAGGCTTGGATTCAGTGGACCTGGACTCGACCTAGATCTCTTGGCTGTGCATGTGACAAGAAAGGAGTAGGCAGAAGTGATGCCATTATTCTTCTCTCAACAAAGAGTTCAGCAGTGCAGCTGCAAGACAGAGTAACCTCTCTTATCAGGCAGCTGAGACATAAGCAAGGATTAAGAAGGAAGGGGCTGCGTCATGATGTGGGATTCCACCGTCATTTGAAAAAATCAAACTGGAACTTAGCCAGTGTGGGCTGGCTGTTGACTTCACTGTGTTCCATGCTACAACACTTGCCATGCTTAAAAAATGCCATTTGTAAAGCCTCAGAGATTTAGGGGTTCTCTCTGGGTGGGCAGAGACTTTAACCGTGGCTTTCTGTTGCTCTGCAGAAGCTAGTCNCCTTATAGCTAGCTAGCAGAGGGGCTAGATAGAAAATGTTTTCAGTGTTTGAAATCAGACCTGTGGGAAAGGTGAGATTGTGCTACTGCTTTAAAAGCCTGACTTCAAATAGCAAACTCTTTTCTGCGGTTTGATGTCTTTGTTTCATTG
>VXAV01008496.1:102231-161468 GCA_013399715.1 Alectura lathami | reverse complement strand
GGTTATACTGATGTGCAATAAGTCATTCTTAAGCATCTTGGGCTTTTCTCCATAATTGTTCTGGCAAATGCTATGTAAATGTGTATTTTTAGTACAGCAACATGTGCCAGATCCTCAGCAAGAGTAAATCACCGTAACTACTCATTATGAACCACATTTCTTTTCTTTAGCCGTGAATTTGACCTTGTCTATCACAGTATAGTTTCATGTACTTTTGCTGAAAGACTGCCTGAAAAGTAACTTAATGACTTGAAAGCAGTTAAGTTTATAATGAAATGCATGAATATTGATTGAATATGAAGTGTTGACGAAACATAATGGTTCTAAATGGGAATCCTAAAGCATAACTTTGGATGATGTTTCATCCAGGTCAGTGGAATCCTTGCCCAGACCTTCCCACCTGGGTCAAAGCAAATTGTGTTTTGCCCCTTCTACTCTCCTCCCAGCCTTCAATTAGTGGCTCTTTTTAGGGTCAGGCTGTCTTCCGGTGATGATGTCTGGCGCATTTGACCTACTTGCCACATCATCATTTTAGGATTTGTCACTTTCTCTCTGCTCTGAGGGGAGGATAAAGCCTTTTATTTGTTGCCTCCCCTGATTACCATGCACAGACCAGATTTACCTCTCTGCATTATGAGATTGCTCTGGTTTGGATGCACACATCCAGTTTAACTAAGTGCTTTAGAAGCATTTGGGTTAGCTTGGTGATGTACCCCAGCTTTTGCAATGTATGCCAGCCAAGGATCTTTCTAATGATCACAGCCGATCAAAAGCACAGTGCTCCAGCTGTCAGAAAAATAAAGCCACTCCAGCCATGCTGTATGGCCCACCACCAGCCAGGGATGACATTCATTGCCATGTCTCATTGCAAAATGGATGTGTAAGTATTTTTTGTTTCAGTATTACCCAGGTTTCAGTCATTTCTACCTTTTATAGAGGGTTATCCTACTATATTGTGTTTCTTTTTCTAGCATCTCTCTATTGCTCAGGACATGTGTCCTTATTCAGAGCAATTCATCAGATTTTCATTAAGACTGAAGACTGTGTTGTTTTTGTGCTGCTTTCATGATGACTCCTCTGTGTACGCTTCAAGTCCATCTTTCAGAAATGTGTCACTTCTTAGCCAAGGGGTCTGCCCAACGGGGCCTGCCTGCGAGGCTGGACTTAATGAATCATTGGCATTTTTCACTGCTGTATGAAATGCTGCATACCTCACTCTGCAAGAACGCCACACCGATGTGGAAGGCCAGTTCCTGGGTTAGCCAGCTGCTCTCAGCATGCACTGCCTAGAGATTTGGCCCATGTTCTTTGTGTGTACAAAGGCTTCATCAATGTTTTCAAAATCCAAATGTTTAGAAGCAGATACTGAGAGGAGAACTCTTGTTAGGGCTGCTGCAGTTTGTGATAGTATCCTGCAGGTGTGGATAGGACACAGCTGATTTCCATCCACAGAGCACTGCTCCTACCACTATGTTATGTCATGAGTAGGATGCTAATGTGTGCGTGTCCTTGTTCTTCCTCTGAAAAATCTATGTACGTCTTAGACTTGTTATTTAAACCTGGTTATGGTATGGGCTGTATAATCTTCCAGTCTCTTGTTGCAGTGTAGATTAATTTGCCGCTTTTTAGTGCTTGTCATATGGACAACAATGGTACGTCTCTCACCCCCAATGCCCGTTTCTTTTTTCCCCAAAATACAAAATGCTGCAGAAAGGCATCATGGTGACACTGTACATTTTCCAGTCCATGCAGACTAACAGAGGCAGCTTTATGAAACAAAATTTTGACTGACACAAAGCCATGCACTCCTCTGTGTTGCATGACTCTCTGTCAGAGACCAGCTGCCCGCCTGTAAGACAACATATACTTGAGCCAATCCTCTTTGGAATCAAACGCCAATAAGGAAAGTTAGCTGAGTGAATCCCTGACTGCAACACTTTATTATTATTATTATCATTATTATTATTATTATTATTATTATTATTATTATTGTGTGTGTGTGCTAGGATTTGATATAATTAATTGACGTGAAAAATAGGCATGGACATCCTGCTAATGTAAGAAGGTTTGCACGTGTCAGAAGGCTCAAGAGTACAAGCTCTACCACTTAAGGTCAGCATTAACTCTAAGCAGCACATGTGAGCCCTTGGGTTAGATCCTCAGGCTGCGTAAATCTCAGCTGAAGTCAAGTGTTGTATTGATTTTACACCAGATGAAGATCTAGCCTCTTATGTCACTTCAGCCTGGCTGTGCCTGTGCCTGAAGCGCTGCCAGCATGAATGCAGATGGCTTGCAGATCTTGGGATGTGAGGACAGCAGTGAGCTCCCAGCCAGGTTTGGAGGGTGCTGCTCTCTGCTTCAGAAATCTGCAGTGCAGGTCTGGCCCTGGAACGGTGCTCTCTGACCTTTTATCTGGTGATTTCACAATACAAATACTGAGCTTTTGCACTGCACCAGCCCATGGAGGGCCCGGTTTTATGTAACAGAGAGAGCTGGTGGATCTGTCCTAATGTGGTTACAAGCAGGCAGCAGGACAAGCCTGGCTGCACTGTTACCATACAGCAAAGCCTTGCTTAATACATCCCCATCCTCATTTTGGGACTGTCTTCTAAAGGGGTGATCCTATTCTGAATGCTTGTGGAGTTTCTGAGGGAAGGAAAGTCCAGGAAGGTTTAAAACTTGCCAGAAAGTGCCAGGGTCCAAGTTCCATGGTTCTGCACAGATCAGGGTACTTTTCCTTTCCCAGCACCCTTGCAGAAGGAGTCTTTATTTGTGATAAGGGGTCTCCTCACCAGCTGTTGTCTTGTGAACCCAAAAGTATTGATTCAACCCAACCTGCACTGAAGGTTACTGAAGATCATAGCAGCAAGCTCTGTTTTGGCCCAAAGGTTTGGAAGAAGAAAGAGGAGCTCTAGCAGCTGTGAAAACACAGCCCCTTTTGGGGTTCTCTTAGAAATGCCAGCTCTTACCTTCTCCATGATCCTGTCAATCTGGCGATTCTGTGTGTCGATCTCATTGCCCATGTCCAGGGCCATGTGACGTAAGTTGCCAATGATGCCGCTGACCTGCTCAAGGTTCTCATCCATTTCGTTTTCCCGGGCATCATTTGTTACCCTGGGAGCAAAAAAGAAAAACAATTATTTGAAGCAAAGAGCATGTCTGTACAACTTATTACACCTCCCTGCTAGCAGTGAGCTTTCTCAAAGGATGTGGAAGGATTCCTCATTTGGACCTGTGTGTTTGGAATGTGGGAAGTGCCAGAGGGTGCTGGAACTGAAGCTGTACCACCTCCTGCGTTGAACTACACAGGATACCATCCAGTCCTCGCGGACTTGGGGCTGACCAAAATGTTGGGCAAGAACAGCTTCAGCTGGGAAAATCCTGACCCAACCTTCTGTTTAATTAAAGGTATTTTCAGTAGATGATAGAATCAGTTTCTCTCAGATTTGCTGCCTTTAGTAAAGATCTTTTGTCTCTCAGCCACATATTTTACAGTTGCTTGTTTTTAAAAAGAAAAAACATGCACTTGATGCAGGACCCAGTTCAACACTTCAGGGACTGGATGGGCACACGATGACTGGCACTTGGAAAAGCAAGGCCATGTGTCCCACTCAGAAAATCACTACTTTGAGCCTCTTGTGTAATTTGTCTTCACAGAGGTGCCAAAAGGGCGCTACAAGCTGTTAGTGGAGGAATTATGGCATGGCCTAACTTTCTTTGCTGCTTTTCTGTTAGCATGCTTCAGCTTTTGCTTTGATGGGGCTGCCATCTAGAAATTAAAAAAAAAAAAAAAAAAGTGAATGGCAGACCCAGCAAACTTAAGTGGCAACTACATCCCACGCTCCAGATTGCATGACAGCATTGTTTCTGTCGTACTGATTTCCTTTATCATAGCAGCCAAAAAAATAAGTGGATAATAGTTTTTGGAAAGATAATTACTTATTAATCCAGTGTCCTTAGTCTTCAGAGATCAAAGCTTTGCCTACTGATGTGCCTTTCTCCATTCAGCTGATAGCATTGTCATCTAAATACATGCTCTATAAGCACTGTAATCAGTATGTGCTTATTGCTGGATCCCTATGTATTGCTGGAAGTTTGCAGCTTGATTGCCATTAGTGTAGCTGTGTGTTTCAAACTGGCTTTCATCTGAGTGCACAGGGGTTGCCACTGAAGTGTCAATGTGTCCACATGGATGTGGCTTTACAGCAACTGAGGAGTGGGGCATCATTCCCTGTTAAGTGAGGTTCTCTGGATAGTCATGAGCAGGGAAGTGGTTTTCGCAAAAACTATGTACCTCTAGTAGAAAGTGTGCTTCAGGTTCTGTGCTTGGCTTTGCTTTGGCAGAGAGCCTAAGGCTCTTTTCTTTTAGAAGAGAAAGTAAGAGGTGTTGGATGCTTTGGCACATTTGCTGGCAAGGATGGGTAATGAGCACTAGATATCTTGAGACAATAATAATAAACCAGTATTCATCTGACACTTCCTTTCTGAGGTGTTTGACAACTGTGCCTTGTTCACACTAGGGAGCCGGAGTGCAGTGGACAGTGCTGATCGGCCATGGGAGTCTGCACCCTAACATGCTGTGAAGCGTACCTGTGGGCATTATTTCTATTTTGTTATTGCCCAAATCCAGTCAGTCTCAAGGAGGAAGGTTTAGGACCAGTTTATTAAGCATCTTCTGATTCTTAGGGATGAGACCTGACATCCAGGTTTTCTGGCAACATAACCATCCTTTGCACAGCTCAGGCACCAGCAGGGCTGGGGGAAGTCAGTGGATGCAGTGGGTCCTTAGCACCTGTCCTAATTGGTGTCAACCTACAGCTAAGCATCCACCGCCTGGTGGAAAACGCTGGCTCCATCACATTACCCAGCATCTCCAAAGGTGTTAACGAGCATCACAGAACTCATGACCATATGGAAGAAATCTAAATATATCAGTGACAAGGAAAATAGAGAGAAAACAGAGGATAAAAAGGCTCACCTGCGGATGAAGCCGCCACTGATGGCCATCTGCTCCCGTTCGTCTACAACACGTGCAGGCTGGCTGGCTACAACACCATCCTGATTATTGCCCCAGGCTTTTTTGTAAGCATCACTTGATTTAAGCCTATGCAAAAAAGATGGTGAGTAACAAAGCATCAAGTGGACAAGGACAAACAAAAACTCTTTACTTCTCCAAGCTAGAAGCTGAATCAAGCAAATGAGTTTTCAGAAGATCATTGATTGTATACCGATATATCATAATCCTGAATAAAAGGATGGTGGGATTTTTGTTTGTTTTTGTTTTTAACTTTATTGCCACAACAATCATGATGGTCAGAGGTTTTGTTTCCAACAGGGTGAATTGCAACTGTCAAGTCTACAACACTTCACACAGGTTTTTAGATGTTGACTTAGTTTCCAGAAAGAAAGAAAAAAAAAAAAAAAAAAAAAAAAAAAAAGGAAAGAAGAAATACAGATAACTAGAAAACATTGTTTCATTTCGGTGACACATACGTTGTGACATCAAACACAGAACATACTGGCAGACAGACATAAAAACAAAACTGCCAAGTATAGTGTGTACATCACATCACAGCAACACACCCTCTTAGAGAAAAAAGAATTTGGCTAGATTTTAACATTTTACCATGCAGAAGATTGGGCTTTTGCTGTTGTTAACATGGATGTGGCATGAGGCATTTAAAGCCTCTAACCTTTTCCAAGGTGTTTTGGGGATGATTTATTAAAAAATTCATAGGGTTTCTTAGATTTTCAAATAATATATCGGTACTTGAAAATAGTAATCATACATCTACAGTTGATGTACAAACCTTTGTCCACAGAGACAAAAAGTAAAATAGGCAGAAGTGAAATGAGTGCAGGAGAAAAGAAAAAATACAAGCAATCTAGCATCAGAAAGGGAAATTTTTCTACATTTTCTTCATGCACCAGCTACAGGCATGAATAAGAAGTAAAGCATTCTCACTAAGCACAGTTGCCCCAATAGTTCATCATACTCTTAATGCGTCAGCAGTAACAGCCTTCACAATAAGCAAGACACAGGCAAAAATGGATCATCGCTTCCTTCAGGATCTTTAAAACACAGGACTTGAAAAGAGCCTAGCATGTCACTATGTTATTTATATTCGTTATTAGCTTGCAGAGAGCCATTTTTGACTGAGCTGCCGTGGACAGAAAATTAAAATCCAGGCATACCTTCAGTGGCGGATTAGCATGTGTAGCACATTTAGGGTTGCTGTCATTGAGGCTGTCAGACAAGACTGAATGCTTAAATGGAGAGTGTGAGGGTGTGGGGTCTGTATCTACAAGTTCTTGATGTTATTCCAAAAATGGAGCAGTTTCCAACAAACTTGTTGGGAACTGCAAATCCCCATGGTTTCCCTGTTCTTCAGTCAGAAACAAGCAGTCATATAAACAGCCCTGTGGCTTGGATTTTGGGGGGAAACAGCATGCTTCTGGGGACTTTGAGAAAGGACACAACAAACCCGTCTCTGGTGTTATGTGCTCTCCATGCCCCCTGAAGCAGCTCAGCATCTGTTGAGTCTGAAGATGTGTTGCATACTTCAATATAGAATTAAAATACAGATGCAAAGAAGATCTTTCCTAATTAGTCATCCATTTTGTTGCTTACTTCCTATTAAATTTTATGAAGAGTTACAAAGATGATGCTTGGCTTGTTTTTTCTGAGTTCTCTGAAACAAAACATTGAGTTCCGCATTTCTAGAAGTGAGTGAAAGAAGCTCTCTTGCTGAACAAACATTTGCAGGTATTTGTCTGCTCTTTAGACCCATATACCTCAGAGTAAGACTGAGTAAGACCACAGTCTCTGTATTTAAAGTGAATGATTTTACACATCTAGGGCTTAACCTCTATTTTCTTGTGGAGATGCAATTAAAGCAGGTGGCATCTGGGTCTGTTCAAGGTCAGTAGGAATTGTCCTTCTGACTGCAGTCTAGTCCAAATTTCATGCCATGGGAATTCTGGGTCTTCTAAGAATATAGGGTCAAGCTTTACATTTTGGTATGACTCACTGAGTTGTATTTCCAAGTAGCAGAGGGTATAATTACATGTGAAATGGTTAATCTTTTTGATATTTTGATAGCCAGAGCTATATGGATTTCTCTCATTTCTACACATCTCTTCTCAGAATATCATCTTATTTGCACCAGTTAGTTCCTGGCATGGTGATTCAAGGAACAGGCTCCAAAAGCATTGTTCATCCATACTCTGTTTCTAAACACATTCACTGATCAGCAACGCTAGTGTGTGAAATCTGACTGCAGTCTGCAAAGGTACTGGCCTTAAAGCCAGGAGGAGACACCTTGAAAAATGAATGCTGAATGCACACAGCATTTTCCTGTTCTTGCGCCTATTGATTTCACAATGCTGCAGTCATTGTGCAGTGGGAAATGCTTCAAGGCCATGTGTCAGGCACTAACCCCATCCATGCCACAGGTCTGGCTGTCAGTTCAGAGCAGCCTTTCCCACAGTACAGAAAATTAAATCTGTTCTAAAAAAAAAAAAAAAGAAGATTCCTGCAAAATACATGGGGATTTTTTATGCTTCAAGGAAGAACTTTTGAGGTATGCATATGCTACATTTCTCCAGGAGAGAGCTGGCTCCAGGAGAGCTGGCTTGCTCCTCTTTAAGTTGCAACAGCTTTTGGAGTGTGGGAGTGTCTAAGTTACTGCTGCACACTTGCGTACCTGCACCTCTCCTGTGCTTGTGCAGCTGTCTGCACTGGTTCAGAAGGACAGCAGGGATCCTGCCAGTATCAGAGCCGGTGCCAGCCGCAGGCAGACCCACTCACAAGGGCTGTCTGTGTAGCTTTTTCCATTCCTGCTTGCCTCTCTCCCACTCTGCACATCAAGGCCATAGCATACATATTCTGTGCAAAATGTTTGCCTCTGCAAAGTATTTGCGGCTAGGTACACAGGAGCACAATCAAAAATGAGGCAGTATCTGCATTGTGACCCAAGGGAACTTTCTTCAAAATAAATCAGGATTGAAAAGGCAGCAACCCAGTCCTACTCTTCCTATTCCAGGCCAAATTCACTGAACTCCACGACAGCTCTCTTTTGTTTGGTCTGGATAAGTGTGGTAGGACTGGCTGTGAACCAAGTATCCACACCCAGCAGAAGGGGAGCATGGTACTGCAGAGCCATTGCGCTCTGCCTCGTTTCCTGTACAGTCTCTGGCCAACCACTTATAAATGGTTTCACTGTAACCTAGCTGGTTGCTGACTTATTGCATGCTGGATTTGCTCTTCCTCGAGGACTTCTGGTCTGCCCGCTTTGTCCCCTGTTTCCTGCACCCACATAACAGCACATCACATTTTCATTTGGCATTTAAAACAAGCTTTGCATTACTTGGAGGACCGTTTCGTTCAAGAGTGATGGCATGCAAGCACATTTGATGCATTTCAACATTTCTGCTTAGTGTACATGCTACCCAAATGAGAGACATTTTTTGGCATGACGTGTTTGGGTTTTCTCCAGTTTGGCTGTTTATGGCAGGATGAAAACCATTTCAAGTTGGGGTCCAATTGTGACGTCATGTCTCATTCAGACTTTGGTCAAGGACAATTTCTGTTGAACAATGAGAAGGAGTATGGTATTCATCCATAATTTTGACTAATGATTATTATGCCTCCTCTGCATTTTTGAGCTATAGTTTTTTTTGTTGTCGTTGCTTATTAAGCTTGTTTGTGAAAATATGTAGGGCCTCCAGGAGTAAAGTAGCCCCAGTGGCTTTGTTTGCTGGAAAATGGAACCACTTAGTACACTTTATGTAAAATGTTGAAACTTTTACCATTAAAAGGTGTCGACAGTGAAGCTTTCACTGCAGTATGCCTGATTTTAATGCATCTACAGTACTTCCCACTCAGTTGTCTATGCTATGAGATGAATGCATTTGAACCAGAATCGTTCTTTCTGCATGCCACATGCTCATCCTGTCCATGTGCCTAGCAAGGATGAGCTTCACAAGGCCTTTGGGATCAGCCTTAAGTGCTCAAAGAGATGAGGCAGGCAGCACCTACTTGTTACATGGACAGACACAAAGACCACAGAATTTTCCTAGGTCCGTCAAATTCTTTTCTGCTTCTTTCATGTCCTTATTGATTTGGTCCATTCCCTCTTCGATGCGTTCCAGTTGTTCTGATTAAACACAAGTATTTTATCCCCACAGAATGAAGCAGATGAAAAAGGACAAAGAAAAAAAAGACAAAAACTTCAGACATTCACTGTGACAAAAAAACTGGACACCACATAGCAGAGCCGGTACCCAGTACCTACTTGTTACAAGGACATATGAAAAGGCCACAGCATTTCCCTAAATCTTTTAAATTTTTCTCGGCCTCCTTCATGTCTTGGTTGATATGGTTCATGCCTTCTTCAACACGATCGAGTTGTTCTGGTCAGGACAAAGGGATGACAGTGTGGAATGAATTGTAATTTTGTTGGTTTGTTTTTGTCTTCAACAGAATGTGAAAAATGACCGTGTAGAACTGAATCAATAATGATATTACAATGCATTAATCTGAGCTGATGCATTGTTACACGGATGTGAGCCATACTGGATGCCGAGGATGGTTTTTACTAACAGGGAAAGAGTAAAACAAAGGAGGAAGATGTTTGAAATATATTAATTTAAACAAGATGTAATGGTGTAGAAGGAAGGGTTATAAACTTTAAGGTCCAGAAACATAATACAATACACCCACTTACTAAGACACCAATGACATCCAAGAGAAAGAAAGATAAAGTGTTATTATTTTGCACTTATGCATGTTAATACAAGAGAAAAGGTATCCTTCCAAAATACCTCAGTTACTTACGCTTATAAGTGCCTTGGAATTAGGTGAGGTGTGGCAGTGTAACTGCTTGGATTAGTGGGTGACAGTGAGAGGGCTGGCAGTAACGGGACCAGATGGTGCGAGTTGTTAAGAGCCATGTCCAAGTACTCCTTTTTCCAGAGGCTGAAAAAACAGACCTGCCCCTCCAACTGGTGACTGGCATTGGAGGTTAATCTTTGATCTGCGCGTGGCTTCGGGGCTGATTTTCCTCCTCACAGTGGATGCTGCAAATCAGGAGCAACCCCAGCAAACACAGAGGAATTACAGCCACTGCAGGAACCTGATGCTAACTGCAGGAGGACCACTGGCTGTGGCCTATGTTGTTTCTGTCCCCTGGAAATCTTACGAAAACAAACATCAGGTGAAGACTAAGGTTTTTCAG
The DNA here is from genome assembly GCA_013399715.1 of Alectura lathami. Lineage (NCBI taxonomy): Eukaryota > Metazoa > Chordata > Aves > Galliformes > Megapodiidae > Alectura > Alectura lathami. The sequence continues at coordinate 151,230 of VXAV01008496.1, read as the reverse complement.
TGGGGTCACTTCTGATTTGCTCCAGGGCAAGTGACTAAAGCATCAAGCCCAGTAACCAGCCTTATACATGCACTGTCTCTCTCTGCTGGCATTAAGCAGAATTTGGCTTATTTCTGCTTAAGGCTGATAGTGATGTAGGGTTCTCTTAGTGACTCAGTAGTTCAGGATAGCTTAATGTGTTAGAGGAACAGATCACCACGATGTAATCCAGTGGGATCAGAGATCTTAGGTGGAGTCTGTGGTAGACATGGCATTTCACACTGGTGAAACACTTTGACATTTGTTTCGTGAAAGATAAACTCTCATAAGTATCACACAGGATGACAAAGTTACTTGGAGTGGCATTTCAATCCAGTAAAAAATTTAACTATACCTAAGGAGTCTAAGTAATGCCAGTGAAACAATCACATTCCTATTCCCTGTATCGAGTAAAGAAAATATAAACACAGAATTTGACTTGAGAGGAAAGGCACTGGTTATATGAGAAATGTAATGTCATCCCTGACATTAATTGAGCCCTGCCAAGATTTTTTTAAAAAAAGGGAAAAAAAATATAGCATTTTAGAAAAAAGATATTCATGTGCATATTGACGTCAGTATGAAACTCCTCTTGACTTCTTTGGGAACATGAATAGGCCTAATTTCTTACTTGGGTTTCTAATAACAATTGAGGCTTAGATTTTCAAAGCTGTATGGGGGATTTGGATGCCCAGTTCCCATTAAAATGAATTGTATTTAATTAATTTTAACAGGAGTTGGGCATCTAACCCCTAGAGGGCTTTGAGAATCCTGGCCTAAATTATTCAAGCTGAACTAATTCAAATACTGGACTTGTGCTGTTTGTTTAATCCTTGAATGAGACTGGGCTTGGAGAAGGAGAGGTGCCACGTCAGTATTGCCAGCTGCATCTGCTCTTCAGCTGTCAGTTCTCATTCTCCTCAGCTGGATGTGCTTCTCTCCTGGTGCCACGGGCATTTTGGATCCCAGACCCAAGGTGGATCAGTTACCTGTCTGTGTCCTCTAAAAGGACCATGTTTAATGGGAGCAAAGGATTGGGAAACTAGTAGGGAAACCTGAGAAGTATTGCACAAGTCTTGCCAGATAGACAAACTGCTGAGCAAAGAACTAGAAATACAAGGTCGTATTGTTTTACTGCACATGGTAATTTTACATTTTGGTGTGAAGTCTTGAGCAGAAGCTTTGTTCATGTTTGTACCCACAGACTGTGAATCTCACCAGAACTGTGAGTACATGGTAGATGGTGGTATTCTTCCAAGAACTCCTGCTGCTCACTAGCTCTGAGTCTGTCCAGCTCTGAGCTGGACAGCACTTGCTTTGCTCTGGGAGGCAGTGGTGGGAGCATGAGCTGGCTTTTCTGCTGGCCTATGTAGCTGATGGGAATTGCTAAATTTCCATCACAGATTCTCTCCTGCTCATGAGATATGTGTTTGCAGAGCCCAGCTGGTTTTCAGGTCTCTCGGTTGTTGTTGCCACATGCATATTGTGACACTGTGAGGGACAAGAGGTACTACTGACCCTTCTTCCACCAACTCTGATGCCTATATTTCTCTAACCTTAGCTGGGCAACAGAAAATGCCAGATAAGATTGCAGGGATCAGCTCTAGATCAGGTACCACTGGTTGGGTTCTAGTCCAAGTATGCTTCCTTGCTCCGATCTCTGAAGTCTGGTATGTATTAGGGCCTTTTGAACGTTCTTTCCCTGTTTCCTGTTCTGCCTGAGTAGATGAGTGTTAATTGAAGAGTATATCTGACATGACTTAAAGACTTTCATTTAAGTTATAGCTCTCTTCAGGAATCACTTAATTTATCCTGCTTCAGGATTTGTCTGTGATGCTTATATTGTTTCTGAAAAGAAAAGAGATCCACAGCTAATTTATCTTCCACTAAAGGAAATCTCATCAGTATAACAAGACCATGGCATATCTGTAGCCCAGAAGTCTAGACAGCTCCTAAACCATTTGCTAGCTGTTAATACAGTGGCAGGATTGGTAATTGGTTTAAATCAGTGTAGTTAGGCTGGCTTCATGGAGCAACACCAATTCATACTTGTCAAAAGATCTGGTCCCACAGGCAAGTAAGTAGATTCATGAATCTAACCACAATTATTGAGACATTAATCTTATAGAGGAATTAATGGAGTCACTCTGCATTTGTTTTGGTATAAATGGGATAAAAATCTGGCCCAGAATGAATCATTGCTGTGAGGAAATTAGATAGCTATCAGAAGCTTAATTGATTGTTTTCGAAGATCTTCCCTAGTCCAACATTGTGTGTTGTATTAAAGGTTTTAAGAAAGACAGTCTGCTGGCACATACTACCACAAACCTACACGAACTCACACCAGCAAAGATCATGTCCTTTATCTCTAACTTGTAGAAGCGCTTCAAGGTTTGAGCTTAAACATCTTTTGATTGTTTGTTGAGTATTCTTTAAATATACCATGTCTATGTGTACATTTATTTACATGTATATAGTATACTTGTATATAAGATAACTGTCAGTATGGAGGCAGAATATACATTCTGATTTCTGTCTCTCTCTTTTTTTTTTTTTCCCAAGAAGCTCTGCTAATTAGTAGCCCCTTTTGCATATTGATACCATTTTATGTCCAAGAACGACACTTTGATTCAAGTATTGTGGACACACATCTGCTTCCAGATCTTACAGCAAACTGATAGCAGGTCTTAGGATAAATGCAAGGATTTTTTTTTTTTTTTTAATTATTATGATTATACTTGTGAATTACTTCTGTATTAACACCACAAGCAACTGAGGGACCATAAGCTTGCTCTGACAGTTTTATGGTACCATTGTGGCTCTTTGCCAGGGATTTTCTGTAATAGCTTGGCACATCCCTGCTCTGTGACTGATCTGCAGAAGTGGCTGTGAGGGGGGCAGGTATGGCAAAGGTATCCCTGAGCATCTCCTGTGGCCTTCTGAGCAAACACGGCTGCAAAATGGTCTCAGCACAATGTTGGATGCAAGACCAGGACAGGGCAAGTGTGGTGGTGCTCTGCCTTTGCAACCCAATCTGCAATTCGTAAGAAATATTCAAGTACTGTCCAGTATTTGGGCCTGGCCTTCCCAAATGTCACTGAAATGCCTTTGGAGAAGGGAACTGGCTCCTTTGATGGAGGATTGTACAATGAAGTAATTTGCACCAAGGAGAATGCTAAATTAAAAAAAAAAAAAAAAGGACATTTAAGAGTACATTGTAATCCTAATTGCAGACAAGAGGGCTGAGTTTGAAAGACGGTCAGCAGATAAACTATTTCCAATGATAGCTGGTGATCCCATTTTCCATAAAGGAGAATCATGTTGGAGCAATGTACATTTCTATGACAGCCTTTTCAGAAATCTCGTGTCTTGACCTAGCTCTGCTCTGAAAGGCATTGCTAAGCATGCGTACAAATGGAAGAAAGCTGGTGGGGAGTGCTTTTGAGCCCATGTCTAGTGGTGCTAAAAATACCAACAGACAAGGCACAACCTGCTGTTGTGGGGGATTCGTTTGTCTTTTGTTCCACACTACACTTGCAACATAATTAATGCCATTTCCCTGTAGAATTTGGAATAGTTGGTATCCACCTTTCTATCACTAATTAGCAAACCATTTCTGACTGCAATTAGCTCAGCTCATAGGTGTTATTAGAGTGCTTCTAGCAACTGTGCTTCTGACATCTCACTGCCTATCAATTTTTGTGTTAAGTGTTAAGTGGGAGATAAGCTGGGGAAGGGGCCTACACACAGGGCCATAGTTTTGCTCTCAGGAGGAAAGAAATTGTAATTATGTTTGTATTCACTGTGGTTATTTCTCCAGTGCTGCAGAAACAGGTCAGCCTGAACTGATGGAAAACTGTAAAATTTCAAATTCATGCAAGAACTGTTTAAAGCTCATCTGGCAAGGGCACTGTCACACGGTCCCAACCCTTTACATGTGGGGTCGCCTGCTTATTCCAAAGTTTTATCTTTGTACTTCAACTTGATCTGGAGTACAGATCTGTTGGGTAAATTAAGTTACTCGGGCTTAAGTTAATGTTCACGGGCATAGTGCTTGTGCACCTGCAGTTTCTCTGCAAGGGGAAAATTCCAGGTGCATTGACACTTTTTTTGTGGCTTATCAAAGTAGTGGATTTTTCTCTGTCCTGACTCAGTCGAAAAAGGGCTGTGCAGCTACTGTTGTTATTGGAAATGTTAATTCCCCTGTCTCGTTTTGAATACAAGAAAGAAATCCCTTTGTAATAATATGCACAAGGATATCACTATATTCTGAAAAAAAAAAAATCCTTAACAGTTGAGACTGCTCTGCCTGCTGATGCTCCCAAGGCAATGGGAGTTTCTGAGAAAGACATTCCCTCGCACTGGAGGAGGAAAGCTAGTGTTCTGCCCACACTAGTTCTGTGGTCCAGGATTATCGTCATATCTCCACTTTGTCCTGTTGGTTTTATTTCCACAATCTGCTTTTAACCAGCATGCATCCAAATGTTACCATTTTTTTCTAAGCCAGCACGTTTTAAAGACATGTTTGCAAAAGGACACCAATTGTCACTCAACTGCTGTTCACATGGAACCCTGCTCCGCTTCAGCCTTCAAAGCTCTTGTTTGAATAGTTGCTACTACCACCAAGACCTGCACCTGCGGTGGCTCCACCTGGGCCTGCGCCACAGGCTTCCAGGTGCACCGCAGCGGCCCTCCTCGTCACGGCATAGGCCCTGCGGCTCCACACCGCCGCAATAATGTCACTCCTCAGTAATGTCACTCCTCAGTAATCCTTTGCAGCATGACATTTTTAGTGTAGAATGTCAATATTTTAGTTTAAAAAGTTATATGTATATTTAAATAATTAAATTGGGGAGTTGGATGCAAGGTCAGGTTTAAAAAACTGTAGGCATTATGGATGCAGGTAAGCTCTGGGAAAAACTGATGGAAACAGTCTCATCTAGGAGGATCTCACCTCAGCTTCTTCCTGCAGGCTCTACAGGGAAATGACAGTGTGGAATGGGTTTGTGTGTGGACAGTGTGGAGCGGGAACCTAAAAGTGGTGCTTCTGTTTTGCAGAGGGACTACTCCAACAGCCCACTCAGATTTCCAGTGACTTCAAAGGGTATTGGAGGAGGTCTCTTGTTTTCTTGGCAGCCCCATTCTCTGTGAAACAGGAGTCATGAAAGCTCTCGGGAAGCTCCACATTTCTGTGGGGTCATAATAGATGCCGTGATCTGTTGCCCCAAATTGTTAGGCAACAGGAGACAGCCAGGCTGCTTTATCTGTCTTAGTATTTCGTACTGTAAAATGACACTGGCTTATTTGCTTTTATGGTCCCAAAGACTTATGCTTGTGATGTCAGAAAACGAGTTCTGCTTTGTGCTACTTAGACTGGGTTGGCTCAAAGACGTTTTTCTTGTGAAGTATGTTTAACTTCAAAGCAAACAATTAGAAACAGAGCTTTGTGCAACTGCAACGATTAGGTATTCTGCTTGCCGCCCCCTGGAAAGATCAATGTCATGGTTTTTGTCTGCTTAACACCTAATAATCTTAAGTGACTTGTGCAGTCAGCTGAAAAGAGATCACATGGCTATGTTAGCAAATGATTTCCTTAATCTGATAATTTGTTGAGACATCCGTGAGTTGCACACATTGCACTAATTACAGAGGGTTCAAAGTAATTATTAGTATATTTTGCCCAATAATAGAAATCCTCTATCGCTAAAATAAATAAATAAAGAAGTAAAGAATTATTACAGCTACATATAGCTAAAATGGACAAAACATAGTTAAACATTTAACATAGTACAGTGATTAAAATATTTCCAGGGTTTGAAGCACTTGTTAGGCTGTTTTCATTGAGAAACCCATGCTGTATAATCACAAGCCTAATTTACTGAACCACTTAAGGCATGACCATAACCAATTTAAGGAGGCTTTTAAAGTGTCTGATTCTTCCCTGTAAGTATTGACTGCCTGTGTCTCTGGCCATACAACACACATTCCAGTTTTCACTGTCCGTAAGGGTTTAACACTGAGTTTCCTGGACTCCCAAGAGGTCGGTGGCTCCAGCCTTGGCTCACACGGACAGGCCTCCCACTCATAACTAGGTGGGATAACTTGTGTGTGGAGGGGTTTGCCAATAGTACTCCAACAGAACTCCAAACTAAAAACAAAACACAACAAAAAAAGAAACCCCACAAAATTAAGGGTTAAAAATAAAATAAACAGTCCTAGCAATCTGTGGAAAAACAACAATTAGAGAAAAGGAATTCACTTTCCCAAGGTCCCAGGCTAAACACAAGGGTAGTTAGAGGCACTGCTAAAGTTTCTCTGATCTACCTGTGAATTATATTGCTAGGTACACCTGGATATTTACAGACTTCCTCTGACAATATTTGTGATTTATTTCAAGTGTATAATTCATTTCTGAAACAAAACACATTATTTACTCAGGTGCTGTCTGTTTCAATGTAAATAATCTCTTTTTTTCTGTATTCAGTGATAGTTTTTTTACTGCTGTTATTCAGGAAATAAAAAATATTCATATGTTCTATATCATAGATATATTCTATATCATAGATATTCCATATAGAACAAAATATTCTCTGTAATATTTTTCTTTTCAAGACAAATTGATGAAAAAAAAATGGTTAGTTTAAATTCTTTTCCTTAAAAGGAAAAAATAACATACAATAGCAATAATATGCATACATAAAAGCAATCAGAAGAAAATGCTTTCTCTTTAGGTCTTGTTATTACTTCTCATTCATTTTAGTGCCGTGCCAGAGAAGCACGGATGTAACAGATGAAGGGCTTGTCAGGTGATGCAGTCCATTTCCCAGTAATGCTGTACTATTGCCTGTAATTGTTGTTTGGGCTTGATGAGCAGTATGGCCTCACCTCCGCAGAAAACATTCCTAATACAGTTTTGTATTGTGCTCATGCTAAGTAATATTGCAGACTTCTAGGGGACTGGTTTGATACGGAGTAGCATAAATTCATACTCCGTTGATTAACTTCTCTTTGGAGACACCATTTTGCTGTTGCTGTGGGACTGCAGCAAATACTAGTTGATCTGGGGGGACTGGGAGGAGCTACCTCCTGCTTTGTAATTTTACGAAGGCAAAAACGTAATATCCTGGGATGCACTGAACACATCTAGCTCCGTGTTTTTCACAGTCATCCACAGGCAGAGACTCATCTAAGTCTAAAGGCTTGTATATAGTCACTTGTAATGAGCCAATTGTACTATAGATTTTAATGTTGAGCTCCTGTTGTCCTCACTGACATTTCCATACAACAAGAAACTGAATTTTGCACCAGTTCAGCCCTTTTAGCTTCTCTTGGGATGCATATATTGCATGTCTCTCACTTGTAGGTAAACAAGTGAGAAAATTACATAGCACCTGCTTAAATAACGTTGGATTTTATGTTTATGGAGGCAAATCTTCCCACCATGTAGTTGGATCTTGACCCAATGCGCGCTGAAAAAATGACAGTTTGGATGAGTTCAGCCTGCAGCTCTCTTGGATATTAATGGGAAGCAGGTCAAAAGAAGTACAGACTCTTAGACACTTACTGTATGTTCTTTCATCTATCAGTGAAGCTAAGGCAAAGATTTCCTTGGGTTCTCATGCACAACCACATGTGTTTTATGGCCTTGATTTCAGGATTGCACACAATTAGTACAGAACTTTAAGAATGGTTTACGTCCTTACTGAAGCAATCTGAACTTACCTCCTTGCTCATCCAACATAACCAAAGTCCTGATACCAGCATCTTTACTCTACATCCCAAAAGCGGTAGCAAGGTAAGGAGAGAGGGGGGGAGAAGAAAGAGAGAGAGAGAAAGAGAGATCAGTGAGGGAACACTCAGTCCTAGGTACGGGACATAGAAAGACAAAAGGAAAACAGTGAGAGGAATGACGAGGTCATAAGGGGCTGGTGGCACCATCCAAAGCCCTTATGTGACTAGACGCTGTAAAGGGAACTGTATACTCTCAGTTGTGCCACCAGCCCTTTAGGATTCACTGGGATACTGAACTGCTGCAGAAAACACAAAGTCCCAGACCTTGACATTACAATAATCACTTTATGTGGGAGTCATTTCTGAAAAGAGCGTTTGTTTCCAAGTCCTCTGAAGCAGGAGAAGGGAAGAAAGGGGGTGTTGAAGCTGCAGATGTATGTTCATCCCACAGGAGAAACAGATGACACACAAACGTGTGGTAATAAGACATAGTGATTGGTACATCACCCTTGCAACACAGAAGTTAGAAAGCTTATGTACTTAGGAAATGCATTTTAAGGCAGGCTAGCATTTGTTAGGATTAAATCATGTTTTGGCTCTGAGATCTAATGGTTAAGGGTTTGAGCCAAGCCTTCATTCAGCCAACAGGCACCTTTAGTGTCCACCAGTGGACTTTGGATTGAGCTTGAAGGCGAGATTCTTAAAACACATCCATGCTGATGCTATCTTGGCTCCTGCGGAGGTTAATGGGAGTCTTACAATTGCCTTTGCTGTGAGCAGGGTTTGGGCAAAGCCGAGCACTTCAGAGCTCCCTCCTGCTTGAACCAGCAGCAAAGCACCTTTCACAAATGCACTTTTTGGATGCATTATCATCACACTGGGATGTGATCAGGTGTCTCGGGTTTCTGGGTGCTGTGATACGAAGCTATATCACAGATTAGATTAGCTCCTTTTTAATTACAAAGGGGAAACTAGCTCCATTCTGCTTAGAGCAGTCATAACCTCTGTGAATAATTAATAGCCTGAATGATATCCTGACTGTTGCATTTCAATAACAGATGATGTAAGTCCTCTGCAGCCTGACAGCTTGCCAGAAGAGTTACCTGGACACGTGCAGCAGTAATTTAGCTGCTTCCATGAACATAAAGCCACCCATGCCCCTACGAAAACAAAGCTGGTGGTATTGATTTTGCAGGGGCCAGGGGAGATGCCGTTCCTTGCCCACAGTTGTCCTGACTGTCCTCTTGTTTTTTCAGGCTGTCCTCCTCCTCCTCAAGGCACGTTAAATGCCTCATGTTACCCTTCCTCCTCACTGCCTTGCTCACTGCCATCCCTCATATTTTTGTCCAGGAGCAGTGATGTCTCTCTGGCCATCAGCTCCCTGCTCTGCGCTCTCAGGGTGCTTCCAGCGTGCCAGCAGCATGCTGTGCGCCTTGGCTCAGCTACAAGCATGCCTGCAGCACTCGGGCTGGCTAGCTGGTGCAGCTGGTGCCTCTCTGCTTTGCTTCAAGAGGACCCTGCTCGGTTCAAGAGGGAGGTGAGATGCCTCTTGTTGCGCTCTCATCTGCCTCCCTCTGTGCTCCCATTCCTGGCCTTAATGTCTACGTCACTGTAGAAACTGGGAAAAACATCAAATGTGTGCAGCCTGGTTTTCTCCCCCTTTTCTAATTCCTGTGTGAATCGACAGGTGAGGAGAAACCTCCTGCCCAACAGTCTGCAGGGCCAGACTGCCCTTGGGTCAGCGATCTACCGGCTAATGCTGCTGCTCTCTCTCCCTTCACACTTGTACTGCCCTTGCTTGAGTCCCAGCCAGCTTTTATTTTTGCAGTCTTTAGAAACTTAGAGGTCAACGGTCATTGTAATTTGCCTATTTAGAGTAAGGAAGCTGCCATGAATGGTCTTAAATTTTCTGTGGGACAGGTGTCAGATCTGCAAAGCACTGGATGTTCAATGTCTTGTTATTGTGCTCTTTCTATGCTCTTGGTAGCCAAGGGTTGCTTACTCAAAATAATTTATATGTATTTTAACAAAAGAGACATTGTGCAAACACAAGGAGACTGCTTAGGTCCTGAGTCCTCTTGGGTCTGAGTAAATACAGTGCAATCTGACATAGGGCCCTTCTAAACACTGGACATAGAAAACCCATAACTGGTGATGTGGTAGTCCTTGGCCTTCAGTGAGTCAAATATAGCCAGGCTGAGAAATGTTTGATGCTCCTTAACCCTCTGACCTTCTATTTCCTTAGTTTTTGAGATCTGAGCAAACTGCCTTTATGCAGTTAAAGATGTCCAGTGACCTGAGTAAGACCTACACTGGGAGAGGAACTCAGCAATTAGACCTTACGGTTTGTATTTCAAATTAATCCTTGCACAGAGCAAAAGAGGTGCAATTTTCTTTTACTTACCTTTACTTACCATCAGGACTATTTCATTTTATCAGGCAATACTCTATCTCTTAAGAAAGTGACCTGTAGCTCAGCCTGCCACAGCATTAATACTAATGTGAAAATATTAAAGGGTGTGCATTGAATATACTTTTCTGCATCTGAGGTCTAATCCAAAACATATTGTAGCTAATAAAAAGATGCTTACTGACAAAGATAAGAGGTGATTCAGACATCAAGTGACAATCTCCTCCTGTTCCAAGTTTTGATTAAGCATTAATTATCATCTTTTTCACAAAAATTTAACTGTGTACAGCCAATTTGAAAAAAAAAAAAAAAAAAAAACATAAAATCACATCTGTGCATTTAAAACAGATCCAGACTTTCCTAAAAGTCAATTATTTCCATTGTGATCAATCTTTTAAATAGCTCAAAACCAAACATGCCTGTAATACAGAACTATTTGGAAAATGTGCTCATCATCCAGACACCTGACCAGGACAGAAACAATCTGACTATCTGACCCTCAGGGACAACAGACTGAGCCATCTCTAAGAGCCTCAAACCCTCTTCATTTAAAGGAATATAGAGGAGGGAAGGTCCCGAGTGTATCTGGGGCTCACGGGAGAGATTTCACAAACACAGAAAATGTTGGCCTTTCCTGCACTATGGCTACCCCAGAAACTCCCCTTGGTCTGAGCAGGAGCAGGTGTCAGCAGACACACCTGAACTGGTTGCTTAGAGAGCGTGTAGCAGGAGGTGACGAAAGCCATGTCCGCAAATTACCAGCCCAGAAGATCATGTTTTACAACCAATAATAAAACCTTGGTAGCAGGTCCCCAGGTCACGGCAGGGGCTGGGTGCGGGCACTGTGATTTGTCCGGTCCTGAGGGCTCAGGAAAGGCTCCCACCCATGTACAGCACTCGCCAGCATCAGTGGGATCCTACATGAATGGGCAGATATAGTGAGGTCTGCGGTGGTGTGAAAATGTGTGCTACTGGTACCCTTTCCCCTCTTGTGGATGCCCATCCCTGAAGGCATTCAAAGCCAGCCTGGTCTGGTGGTTGGCAACCCTGTCCACAGCAGGGGGATTGAAAATAGATGGTCTTTAACATCCTTTTCAACCCAGGCCTATGATTCTACGATTCTATAATTAGGGCATTTTTGTCTTCTATGCAATGGAGGAATTTTTAAGTTCCTCCAATCCTTGCACAGGCAATCTTCCATTTAGTTTGAGATAAAATAAGCATTCTCAGAAAATGGGGTGCTTAAAGGTAGTTCAAGCCAGAAGGAAGAAAAGTACATCTTCGATAGGACGCTATCGAGTTCAAGGAGTACATGCCATTTGAAGCCAGCTCTTAACAGCCTTCTCTATTCAGGCTTACTTTTGACTCTCCTTGTCTTCCTGTCGCACCTGAGAGGAGAATTTGGACTGCTGAATTTTGCAACAGTACAGCAAACATCTCACACTCCTGTTCCTCACAAGAAAATGGCACAGCATGAATTGCTTTTGTTAAGACATTAAACTGACAGCTTTGGAGTTCCTCTGTTTATCTGTAAAACAGGTACACTGCAGATGGTTAAACATAGAATCGTTCCCACGCAGCCCTCGAACGTACTCATCCCCGACTCTAGGAGCGAGCAGGTCGGCCTGTGTATCCTCTCAGATTGTGATTTCCACAGAGACTGATATGTGTTGCCAATTCTTCTGCAAAGCTGAGGGGTATGTAGACCTGACGAATTTTGCACACAAGATGACCTCTTATAGCAGGAGGCCATCACTTTTGACTTTAAAAAATTAATTACATTAGGGGAAATAGCACCATGAATAGAGACCCCATAAAGTTTGTGGAAGTCAATGGTCTTCAAAACTTTAGTGACACTAAATTCTTGTGTTCAGGTAAAGGCTAACCAACAAGGAGCTGGTTTGGTTTCAGCTTCAATGGGCTTCCTGTGAAGCACATGCCCAGGTTCTCCACTGGACCACAGGCTAAGCTACTGATCAGAAAGCCAGAATATATGAATTTAAAACTCTGGGCTTAATTCAGCTCTTAGATACATCATCCTAAATTAGTCTGCTTCTGTGAAGTCAATTCAACAGCATAATTTGGATCCCTGTTGCACTCTTTAACATACATTATCCTCAATCTTCTGTAGCAGCTTTATAAAACTTTTTCATATAAGGGTCTCATTCAAAGCCCATTAAATTAATCTACAAGATGTTCACTGAAATTTTCTCAGCATTGTGGAGAGGAAATGCATTTCTGTATCATTTCTTATTGGAACTGTTATGACACTGAGTTTCCCAAGGAAGGGAATTGGGATGACATCTCACAGGGCCCCCAGTCCCTCCAGATACACAGTGTTGCATCCTATCCATGCCCACTACAAAAAGCAGCTACTCAACCTGTGGTTAAGCCCAAAGTCCAAGTCTCATAATAACAGAAGGGAATAAAGTACCAGACAGAGAACCTGAATTCTAGAAATCCCTTTCTCCGCTTTTCAGGAAGTAGCCTGAAAAACAGATATACACTCTCAATTATGCGAAGAACACATAAACTCCAACTTCAATGGAAAATTTTGCTTTAGTCAATACGGATTATAGAGTTTATTTTGAGTAGATTTGTACAGACAATTATTTACCAGAACAGGCTGACACTGCTAGCAGTTCCCTGAGACACTAAAGAGAAGTGTCAACACCCTAAAGACAAAAATGTGGACAAAGAAACATTTTTAGTCATCCGTAGTAATGCATTTCCTCAGCTCCTGCTCCAAGCTCATAGTCACCCTATTAACACTGTAATGTCTCTCTGTGCCTGATTAAGGAGCCATGTTACTTCTCAGAGCCTGTTAGTTCACCCTGGGGCTCAGATCCTAAGCTGATATGAATCTGTGCGTAACCCCCTTTGAATCCCCCCCCTTTGAATCCTATGTGCCTGGCTTTCATCTAGCACAATGACCCTGGCTGCAATGCTCTCCAGCCCCCTGCTACACGGGACCTAATCCTACACAGCAAATACTGACACCAGAATTATGAATCACCTTCCCTGTGGCAGATATGTATTTCATTAGAATTACACAGATTAAAACACTTGTCTGGGTAAAATGGTTCCAACAGCTAATGATGTCAAAGGGATTTTTCAAATCAGCTTTGAATCAAACTCTAAATTAATAGATTTTTTTTTTTTTAATTTCTTTAGTCTATAATTGAGGCGCGTTTGACTAGTGTAATAATGTCACAGGAAAGTTACTTCCCAGTCACAAATGAAGGAAGTTCAATGTCCTTTTTAGAGATGCATCATGATTTTATCAAACTTTTGTAGGTTACTATTTCAGATTTGATATGTTAGTAAACTTGACCCTTACCCTGCAGCTTATAAGTGGATAAAATAGACCTGTCTGGATTTGAATGTCCAAAACAACCCTTCGTCTGTACTTGTTGCTAAGTCTTTCTTGCTGGGATTTCTGCAGTACTTATCTTGTTGTTATTTTTTCCCTTGCTGCGTCAGAGCTAGAAACCACCTTTTTTTTCCACCCTACTATGATTTTCTTTAAAGGTGATGATGGTTCTACCAGAATATGATAGCAGACTCATAGCTTTTCCCCTGCTGCTGCATTTCATAAATTTGGCTCATAGGTGAAAAAGCTTGAACAAGAAGGTCAGCTACAAATTATGTTCCAGTCTTACTTCTCCTGCCTAAGGTCAATTTTATTTTATGTTTGGGCCCCAACATTGCACAGCACCATCATAAAACGCAGGTATTTATAGCACTGAGTAACTGAGTAGCTCCAATGGCCATTGGTTACTGTGGATGTACGGATGTGTTGCATGGCTATGCCGAGTACCACAGAGCAAACTGATTTTTGTAATCTACCATGCCAGTACGTAGCTGCCCTCAGGCAAAGCAGTGGCCAATTTACAATGTCCACTCACCACTCCTTCTTGCTTCCCCGGCTGTGCTAGTACTGAAGCAATCAGCTCCTTGCAAAGCTGGGTTATAAAAATGAGCAGTAACAGGCTTGGTCCTTCAGCAAGGAGAACAGCTCTGTTCTCCTCACTGACGTTCCCTGGCAGCAGCACCAGGGCTTAGTCTTCAGACTCAGCTTCATCTTCTTGGGCGGGGAAGGCACAGAGCCTTCGTGAACATGGGTTTTGTCCCTCATGTCATGACCTACATTTCTGCACTGTACTGCCATAGTGCTTCCCTGAGTTGACAGCACTCGTCTGTCTCCAGAGTGGAGCCAAGTCAGTCTGTTTATTCTGCATTTTCCCAGTATCCTATGGTTGCCTCCAGAGTGGAGGCAACCATGACAGGAATCCATACATATGTACATAGGAATAATGCTTAAATGTGGAGACATTCTTTTCCTGAATAAGAAGTAATGGATTTGCTCTATCAAGAGAGTATAGTAAAAAGCATTCTTGCACTGAGGAGGAACACTTTCTACTCTACCCATTAAGCAGGTTCTGCTAAGCAAGTCAGTCTAATTGGATTTTTTTTTGTCTATTAAATTGTTTGCAAAGACACACACCACTTGTCTTTTCAGCCTAAAATCTTTCACTCCCTAAATGCTGCATTCTTTGAAAAGTACCTAGGAAATGGGGTCAGAGTAATCAACCAGCTGATCAGACCACAGAAGAATTTTAAAGGTCTTTTGTTGTCACATTAATGAAAATAATATTCAGCTCATTGTAAAATAATTCCCTTGCCTACTCGAAGTGGTTTTGACACTTCTGTATTTGCTCAGAAAGATATTGTAGCATCTGAATAAAAAGCAGGACCGGAGAGATGCCGAGCTCTTCCAAGAACCACTAGAATCCTACATAAATTCGTTGGTAAATTCAGCAGTCCCAGCTCTCCTCCTGCTTTACCATTTGCTCTGATTTATGCTGAAATTCCAGTGGCATTCACAATATGCTTGTTCAATATGTTAGGAAAACTCGAGCAGTGCATAGGTCACACAAATACAGCTCAGGAGAGACAGGGCTGATATTTACTGATGGCTTGGCCCTGGGCAAATCACTTCCCTTTCCTGTGTCTCTTTTTCTTCCCACTCATCATCTGCCTCATCTATTTAGACCACAGGCATTTTGGGGTAGCGGGCTCTCCCACTTTGTGTTTGTGGAGGTACCCATGTAAGACTCTTGTGTGTGTCAGTGAACTGACTGAAAGCAGGAGCTGCATCCAGCATGGAGGTGCCATAAAGCGATGGTTAGAAGTGGCACATCCAGGGAGTTGAGCAGAGAAAAGGAACAGATTGCTCGCAAGACAAGAGTGTGCTTCGGTTGCAAGGGGCCCAGATCTGAAGTGTTTGTGAAGGAGAAGCAATGCTGACTATGCTCAGTGACCCATCTGCCCGTCTATCTGTACACAGAAATTTAATTTTGTGTCCACTAGACTCTCCATTGATCTCCACAGTCCTGATTGATTTCAACACCGTGAAGCCTACGGCTGGGCTTGTGCTTGTTCCTGAACATGGGGCCTGGTGTCATGTCCTGCCTGCTGCCTCTGCTGGAGACTGCTCTGGTTGTCAGGAGTACCGGGACTGTCAGTATTGATGACCCTGATTAAAAATGTCACCAGCTCCTGAGCCACAGCTCGCATGGTGTCTGAAAATAACACAGCCTGGCAGGCAGGAGCAAAGCTTTCCACCACCTGATGCCTGGTTG
This sequence comes from Alectura lathami, assembly GCA_013399715.1. Lineage (NCBI taxonomy): Eukaryota > Metazoa > Chordata > Aves > Galliformes > Megapodiidae > Alectura > Alectura lathami. The sequence goes on along the minus strand of VXAV01008496.1, from coordinate 135,426 downwards.
CTCTAACCTGGACTGAGTTTAGTAGTGTTCAACTTTTAAACCCTTTCATTACAAAGAGGCTGAAAAGAGGGCAAATTGCTTTTTCCATTCATGAAGTGTCTCCTCCAGATGGGTGCAAGCTGTGTTAGCTGTGAGGGCTGAGCCTGAGACCCCTTCCCCAGCACCATGGAAAAACAGAGAACTTCCTTCCCCAGAGCTGTCAGTCTAGGACTGCTGAGAGCCTTGAAACTCTAATAAATGTTTCAGAGATGCATGAAGTGGTACTTCGATGCTGTGGTGTCTGATGTTCTATGGATAACTGCAAGTGTTTCTGTAGGGGGAGGTATTTGAGAGGACAGGGCAAATGGGCAGAGGGCCTTACTCACCTTCCCGCTTGCAGTGTTAGGCAAGGACACCGGAGCGGTGCTGGCATGAGGCTCAGGAGCTCTGCAGCAAGCTCAGCTGTTTGTTCCTCACGCAGGTCACCTTCAGAGGCTGCTTCCTTGGCTTATCTTGAGCAGCCTGTCTCAATGGATGCTCAGATATGGGCAAAACACTGTGCCTCAGCAGCTGGTCTGCAGTTTGACACTTGGCAACTGAGGCACGGTGTCTCGAGTGACCCTCGTGCCTGGGGAAGGATAAGGAGGAAGGGAGCGGCACAGACAGCCATGGCTGTGCCCTAGCAATGTGAGTGAAACAAAAACACTCCCAGTGTGTCAGACTTTCCATCACCTTTGCTCACAACAGAAGCACAAATAAAATACAGGTCCTTACCTCTTCAACAAGCTGCAGCATTCGACGGGTGCTCTCAAGGGACTGAAAAAAGCAAAGGAAAAACCACTTAGACTTGGCAAGACACGGTTTCCATCACTAATGTGCGGGCTCATGCTGACAGTATGTTTTTCTTGTGCTCTTTGCCCTCCCTCAAAATCAGGCTGTCAGCAGGGTACTGGTGATCTCTTCATCCTCAGCACTCTGTGACGGCTAGCTGACGCCACGGCTCCCGCTGCATCCTGGAGCAGCTCTAACGCTTGCGCTCCCCGTGACTGCACGGTGCAATGGTGGTGCTGGGAACAGCTGGTGTTCCACTTTAGAAATAAAAGCTGTTGGTTTCAGCTGAGACCAATCAGACACCTAACTGGTAACATTTAATATTGCATAGATTTGGCAAATTGAAGGAATCCTCAGACAATATTGCATTGCTGCTTTTTGCTGTGAGGTCAGTCAAGCTGATGCGCACCCTAACACCTAAACCAAACTCACAATCAATATATATCTTAATCTAGACTACCTACTCTGGACTAAACATGACATCAAATCACACCCCGGTTCATTTCTTTTCCAATTCTTCCTTTGGTATAAGGCTGACAGAAATCAGAATCAGCCCTAGAAAACCTTTGCCAGATCAGCTCCTATTTCTGGCTGTGCCTCCCACCCAACCCCAGCCCCAAGTCTCCTCTCCAGCTCTCGGTCTCACTTCATCAGCAAGCTGGTCAGCACGCCGCTGCATCTCTTCCAACTCATTGCGCATATCCGCGTCTTCTGCCATCTTAGCTGTGGGTGTGTTTGTGGAAGCTGCAGATCAAGGATTTGTGCTCAGCTGCCTGCAAGCCTGAAAGACAGTGAAAAGGGAAAGAAACAGTGTGGTTAGGCTCCCTGAAGCACTGAAATGCGCTTAAAAGTCAGTGCCCCAGAAGTGCTTTTATTACACGAGTGCCTCCACCCAAATTCTTTCATTCTGGATAGTAATGCAGGATTTTCCAGGGTGGTGCCTTACTCCTGTACTGTTAATCACTCTTTGGGAATGAGAATGTATTCTTGTCATGCTCACTGAGGAAAAATGAATCCTTCCTTTTTCCTTAACAATTCAAATACACATTGCAGCTGGATATTCAGGAGGCATTGTTTGTTACCAGAAGTGGGCTTGAGACCCATTTATTCTTTCCCGAAATTAAAAGCCTAAATATGAAGGAGGCCAAAGTCAAGCCTATGCCCCTCACATCCTGTATTTAGCTGCACTGCTTGGAGGGCGGGACACTCAGGTAATGCATCTCCAATGAAATTAACAGCAATGAAACTTTGTGGTTGTTTATCGGCTAACAGCTTGTCCAGAATGCTCTAGTTCAGACTCTGAAGCAATATTTACAGCTAGACTGGGTGAAGTCATCTACCTGGGAGAACCCTTCATTTCAGGTGAAAGACTGCAGGACCTAACTGGTGCTGTCAGCTTCTCCCCAGGGAGGGTCAGGTTCTGATCTTGGTTATTCCTCTCAATACAGAACAACAGCACTCTTCATAACCAGAGATCAGGATGCAGCCCACTAATCCTCATTTGGTTAGGGCTTCTTTTTTGTTATAAATTCGAGCTAGCTCTGATTACTGAGCATGACTTGATTAAGAAAGGCGGGTCCTCCTACCATCTGTCAGGTCTTTATAACAACAACACTGGCTCATTTCTCTGCTCGATTCAAGCATGGCACATTGCAAATTACTGCTCACTGAATGTTAGATTTGTTCACTGCAGAAAAAAAAAAAAAAACTAATCCCAGGTGCAGAGGAGGTGGGGAAGTTGTGGGGGACTGATAATAAACAGTCATAAAGCACATGCCATCGTGCTCAATTACAGAAAGAGGACAAAAGCAGCCCCTTTCAGTAAAGCTGCTCTAGGAAAGCAAAATCCCAGGGGCTGTTTTCTGTTCTGTCTTTGCGATATGTGCAGCTTTTATAGAACAAGATAAGTCAAGACAGAGCTTGGCTCTAACATTTTAACAGCAAGTTATTTTCTATCTGAGGTCAATCCATTCCTTGCTTTGACAGCACTCTCCACCAGGATAACAGGAGTATGGGCTGAACAGAACAGCTGGATGGCAGGGATATTTCCTGGATCACACCCCAAACAGGGGCTTAGAAAGGAAACGGGAAAGCAGACAGCTCCTTGCATTTCCTCTGCAGCTCCAGCAACAAATTTTCTATTTTTTCTTATCTAAGAAGGAATACATGACCTTCATGCTTGCACATTAGCCGTGCCCTCATTGTGGTTGCTCTTCCTCTTTGAAGCTACAGCAGGAAGAAATCCAGCTCAGAGAGCCAGCCCTGAAGCTACTGGCGCAGCATCCTGCTTTCTTCACAGAGCACATCACTACATCCTTGTCAGAGGAAGGCTGACATTCCATGATGGGTCACACAATATTTAGGAGCCCAAATATATGCTGGAGAAGAAGCCCACCCTGTTCTGGCAGCAGTGTGGTCACAGGTGTGAAGGACCAAGCTTAAGCATCTCATCTGCAGCCCCAGCTGATGCAAATGCAGAGCTTAATTTCACGGCTAATACTCAGAGTGATGTCAGGCACTTCAAGGATGCTCACAAACAGCAGTAAATAAGCTTTACAAAACTGTTTCACCCTGAGGATTAGGAAAAAAACTTGAATCAGGAATCTGTCTCCTCCTGAAGGGCATATGAACATCTGGGGACACTTTCAAGGCCATCCCAGCCTTCCCACCTCATTGCTGGACTCACATTGCCTTTTGTGGCACATCATGCAGCTCCAAGAGGATGCTGCTCCTGGACAGCAAATGGAGCCAGTTGGCTGGGATAGAACTACATTATTTTGATAAAAAACCGCTGTCCAAACTCCTGTCCCACTTGGCACAAGCTGGCATTAGAGTGGTGACTGCTTTGCACATTGTGTTTTTTCTCAGATCAAGGCAAAACTCAACATTCAAATATTGCTGGCACAGCTTCTGCAACAGAGTACCAGGATTCAGTTTGTGGACCTAGTTTTAGAATGTTTCATTAAAATATTCTCCTCTGCCTGGACTTCTCACTGCACTTGTGCTGGCAGCATAACAGCACTGAGCTTTAGCAAAAATCATCAAAATTTAGACAGGACTTTGGGAGCGATCTAATTGGTACGTACATCTAGCTGTGAGAAGCAGAAAACTGGTTCTGTTTTATGTCTACCTGGTATGATTTTCCTAGCTGTAAGCAGGGGATTTGGTTTGGTCTCTAAGCATATCCTGTGTGAGCTCAATGATTACAGACTTGTAAGCCAGTGAAGGTGAGAAGAGTGCTTCTCCTGACAATAAGGAACAATACAGTCTGCTTGTCAGTCACCACAGATAATAACTATTGTGCAGAAAATTCTGCTCTCAATTCCAAACTGATTTTTGATCTTTTGCTTATTAATTTTTGATCATGAGCCAGAAGTAGTGTTAGGTGCTGCAAAAAAAAGCAACAAAGGGGTGAAACTGTGATTTTTCTTTAGAGTTATCCTTTTTGGTTAATTAGAACCATTGGTTGACATCTTAGTGACAGATGCATCCTATTTTGCATCAAACCAAAAAAATGTCAGAGGTTGTAACCAGAAAGATGTATTGTAGCAAGTGATTGAACTTGACAGGTTTATTGAGCTTGTTTGGTATTTGTAAAGCACTTAGCATGGTTTGAGAAATAGAAAAAAGCATTCTTCCAGACAAGTCATTTTACATCAAGTTTTAGTCATAAACAAAAGTACCCTGCAGCCGTGCTGATTCAACTTTATTTAACAGAAAACCATGCACAAAAATCAATACAGGTTACTCATTTGCAGGCAGTATGAAAAACTGCATGTATGTTGCAGGAGGCTGGGAATGGGTTTAAGTTTTTTGTATATTTTGCAGTTCTAAATGTGGAATAGGACAGAGTAGTGCTAAGATTTTCCTTGAAAATCTTTCCTTGGAGAATAAATTTCTTGTGATATTTTGTATTCTGTTCTCATTCAAGCTGATTTGAACCAAGTATCAAAAGCCTATAATGGTCTTAGGAATCCTCAGTATGACTGGGCATAACCTCTCCAAAATGTGCTCTTTATTTTTGAAAACTATATATTATTTTGTCTACAGTCATTGCAGAGATGACAGATCAGAAAAACAAGGTTGTGATGTACTAAGTTAATGTGTTTAGATCTTAAACCTTGATTAAAAGTTGCTACAGAAGGTCTAACCACTTGCACACGCTCGGTCAATGTGTGTTTATACTTGTAGCAATATACTTGTGTATGCAAATACGAGCTCAGAATTTCCCAAGGATCTTGTTTTCTCCATTTCAGAAAGGGGAAACCCTCTGGTTCACATACAAACATGCAAAATGTTCTGTTAAAAGAAGACCAAAGTCCAAATATTGTTACAAAAAACTTCCTGTACCAAGCTGCACTCTGTGTCTTCCAGACAAAGCAAGCAGCTTCGCGGCGTTGGGTGACTTACCTCAGCCTCCCTGTGATCGAGTCTGGCATGTATGCCAGTGCTGGTAGGGAAGTACAACAGGAGACTAAGGGTTAAAGAAAAACAGCAAGAGAGAAGACTGGCTAATGGAAGCACATTGCCTATTATTCCTTGAATTGTGCATCTGTTCTTTAGTAGTGCCCAGGCACAGTGAAGAATCTCATAGACAGAACATGCTATTTCCTTGCAGAATTATAGCGAAGTCTAAGAGAGACCTACGTGTGTCCCCAAAGGAAGAGAGAGACAATGAGTGACCTTTGAAAGCAAATATTTGCTTCACAGTGATATAAACACTTCAATGCAATAAATACAGGAAAATGAAAACGCTGCAATTTACGGTGGTGAAGGCAACGCTGCAGTAAAGTGTTCTTTTTTAAGCACTCTCCCTGCTATTAAAGGACACATCTATTCTTCCCATGGATATTTGTGGCCAGAGGATGACTGCATTGGCTCTTCATACTAAAAAAGTCAGTTGGTCAATACGCCGCTTTACACTTCTTAACCACAGCATTAACCACAAAGCTCATTCTAGACCAGAAACTGCCTCCTAACACCAACAGGGAACAACACAACATCAAAAGTGAGAATACTGTGCAAAAAGACGCTTAGATACCAATAGCAGTGTGTGTTGCTGACACCAGCAGGCTCTCCCTAAAGCTATGCTGAGGATGTAGTGTTGAAAGGCAGATTCTAGCAAAAAGCCCTCAGTCACTGTGACAAACTGAGGTGGTGAGAAATGGCTGGAGTTGGGAGCAGAGCTGTAGAGGTTGTGGTCTCTCAGAAATGTCCCTTACAAGCTCTAATTCCTCTGGATCTTGACTGTCATCTCCCTTTCACCCAGAGCTCACCACAGCCAATACCATTGGTAATAGAAATACTTCCTGCTTTTGCTCTTACTGTATTTTAATTGATCTGAAAGCATTTGACAAACAAATCAGCTCACTTTGCGATGAAAAATCCTATTTAAAAATTTTATGCTGTTGTATAAAACATAGCAATGAAAAATTGCTCAATTTGTTATTTGTATTTACATTTTAATTAGCTCTGAAATACCGTCTTGAGGAAAGACTGCTTTTTGTACCCCTTCAGCAGCACAGTCTATTGCCTGGATGTGAGTTACCGTTTCCAAAAAAATATCTTTGTCAAGTCCTCGTTGCGTATTAAGCCCCAAAGCAACCTCTGTGTTTCTGTGGGTACGTTAAGGTCCCCGTCTCCCTTCTGCTGCTCTGCGCCTGGTGGCTTGCTTGCAAGCCTTTGGGTACAGTTCCGTCACCCAGGCTGACAGAGCCTGGTGACAACTGATTCCTCTCTGTTGTTTTGTGTGATATTCAGTAGAGAATAATGCCTGCTGGTGAGGGCTTGACAAGGAGTGACTATGGAAAAGACAGGCACTGAGATCTTGCAAATTTGAATTCAAGAGAAGCAGGCAATTCCTACTTTGTCACTGTCTTCCTGCATCGCCTTAGACAACTTATTTTACTCCCAGGGCTTGCTTGCGTTGCCTAAAGACATGTCTCTGGAGCTATGTCAGATGCTCTAGGTATTTGGTTTCCTTCTGCTGGCTTTATCTGTCAGCCTCCTGCAGATGTCTGGGATAACCTCTGATGGGACTGCTTGTCTGTGTTTAACAACTGAATCTGTCTCCCATCTACACAGTGCGGATAAAATTCTTCCAACCCTGTGCTTTGTTTTGTTTTGTTTTGTTTTGTTTTTCCTATTAAATTGCAGGTGATTCAGAGCATGGACTGGTGTTTGGCTTGGGGATGCATGTGGTGCAGGGCAATGAAGGCTTTTGGATAAATGCTAGTGAGCATGATGTCATATTCTCATGCTGCATGTCTGTGTCAAAGCCTGCATCTAGGTGGAACGAGAACTCCCCAGACATAGGCCAAAATGAAGATGTTGAAGTATAATTAGACAAAATGATGATTCCTAACTATTTGCTGAATGTGTCGGAAAAAAATAACTGGAAAGCAGTTTTCCTGTGGGCTTCAGTTGCTGTGATGACAAAAAGCTCAATAAAATGGTTTCTTAGTGTGAATGTAGCTACGCAACATAAATGTGCTAGCAGGGAATGACTTCTTCCTGTAGACGTGGGCACCTCTGTCCCCGAGCACTGGTGGGTAAATGAGCATGGCTGCACGTACACACGGTTGTAGTGCAGCGGACAAGTTGTGTTGACACAACCGCCCCGTGCCTCTGGTTGCTGTGTGCGGGGAGGTTATGAGCAATACATCCCACACTTCTCCCAGGCACTGCAGCCAGCAGCAATGGCAGGTGGGACAAGCTGCTGTTGAGATCTCAGAGAATAAGAGGAGTTCGTAAAAGAAATGCCTGGAGCTACCCTATCCCCATACAAAGCAAGGAATTGTTGTCGTGTCAGCTGTCAGACAACACTGCTGTTTTACGCAGCTACAACATGTGCATGTCGATTTATCAACCTCCTGCACTGGAAAAAAAAAAAAAAAGGGCAGCCATTTTGTAACAATTTCATTTCAGAGAAATAATAACTTTCTGTGCATTCTACTGCTAACAAAACCATTTGAGAAAATAAACCTTTCAACGTGTTATCTCCTTGCAGTCATTTCCAGGGCTATGTACCCACACATTTTTTTTTTCTTTTTTTTTTTTTTTTCTTTCTGACAGTAACAGAAAAACCTCACAGGCAAAAATGGTTGTTCTTTGTATCTGGGAGAGCAACCACCCATAGTGGCAGAGGATGAAGAAGGAAACCCTCATACCAGGAGTGGGCATCACATCTGGAGGGAGCTGCTGGCAGTGCAGAGACACCAAACTGAGACCTGGACTGAACAGGCCGCAGTGACCCTAATTCCCTGCTGTCACAGGTGACTGCCTCATACAGCTTCATTCATAATTTAGCAAGCAATGTCCTGTGATTCCCTAAGTTTATTTCATTCCCACTAGTCCTGCTAAGATGCTATTACAGACCCTCATTTCTCCTCTGTGTAGAAAACATTTCACTTCTGGCCCAAGCTAATTCACAGCCAGCAAATAGCAGCTTATTCCTATGCCTGTCTTTGGCTTAAATAGTTCTTCTTCCCTGGTCTCTCTCTCTCTGTGAGATATAGAAACAGCAGTAATGACCTTCCTCAACATTTCTTATGACATGAGAGACCAGGCTCTGCTAGTCCTTCCGTGGCAGATGGGCTGTTTGGTGCCCTGACCATCTTTGCAGTTGCTGGTTCCAGTCTGAATGAGTCATTTCTGGAAATGGCTGGCCAGCATTTTGTAGGGTTTTAAATGAGGATATGGGCTTTGCTCAAAGGACTTAGTGCTTCCCTGTCCCTTGGGAGATACCTGCTCCAAAATATCCTCCAGCCCCACTTGCCATTTGCATAGCTGGATCTTGTTGGTGGCTCAGGAGAAGAAATCCAGGTATTAGTAGAGAGGATTAAATAAAATGTCTTGACTCGTGACAAAGCTATTTACATTATGTGGCCAGAATCTGGGAGAAAAACAAAAGGAATCTGCTCAGCTGCAGGATAAGATTTCCAACGGTATCATGATTTTTCATGAGACTCGCACCCTAAATTTGCTCAGGTGCACTTCAAATTACTAACCATCACTGCAGCAATAACAAGCAGCCAGTATCTCTTTGATTCTAGAGCAACCTGGGTTTCTTTATGCTGCTCCTAAGCCACTAATCTGATTAATGGCCAATTTTAGAAGCTAGGGGTGACAGTCATGCCTCATTGCAAGCTGGAGGAAGTTTCACCCCTGTTATGAGCCGGGTCAGGCTTGCAGGTGGGGCTGCCAGCTGACAAGGTGCTGGTAAATCCCAGCAGTGTACAGAGGGTGAACAGTGGAGTATGTGGGTCTGTATGCAGACAAAAAACTGGAGCATTTGGGGTTTTAAATGTTTTTGAGCCCGATTTTCTTGAGACTTTTCTTGTTCCTTTCTGCTTCTCTTAGATAGATATCTGTTACACAGGTAGGTAGGTAGGTAGGTAGATAGATAGATAGATAGATAGATAGATAGATAGATTACATGTATATAAATTCATAGAATTGAGTTACTGCAAAACATTTATTGAAAGATTCAGAAGAGAGGGAGAGGTAGGAAAACTCTGTGGCAGATTTTCCTGGGGACCACAAGGAGAGTTCCCACCTATGGCATTTTTTCTTCCTGGGTTTGCAGAACAAAACACACTGTACTCTCTGCAGAGCCTTTTCAAGAGTGCTCAGAGATTCTGGTCCAGACCCCTGCCCCCCTGTACACATCCAAGCCTCTTCCACCTCCCCTAGTTTAAGTTAATCACCACTTCTGCTGAGCAACCCAAACCAAAGTGATCTTTTAGTGGAATCAAACCTGGGCAGCAATGGGGAACTCAGTGTGGGACAAAGGCAGGCTAAGCAGGGCCAGCATCCACCCACATCCTGTAGCACCAAAGGTGTTTAGCACCCATCTGCATCAAGGTGTTATTGCTCCTTTTCCTCGCTATTTTAAGAGTTGTTTTCAGACCATGACTGCTCAGTGCTGAGGTTTGGCAGGTGGTGTGAAACACCTGCTTTCAGTGGGCTCAAGGAAAGGGGTCGGTCATAGTGTGGGATGGTGGTGGGCAGTGAGCAACAGCCTGTTTGTTCACATCTTCCACAGAGGCCAGAGCAATCTGATTCAGCCTTATAAAGCTGGTGCAATACAGAAGATGAATTGTGTCTGTGCCTGTTAACTATCCCCCAGTGCTGCAGTTAGCATCTGTGAGTCAGGAGCACTTCAGCTACGTAGCATGTAATGCGGCATGAGAAAATTACAGTAGCTCGGCCCTATCTGCTCATTCTTTTGCTCTCAGTCCTGCCAGTGGGGATGTCTTACGGATCAATGTGGTGGCAGCCAACTGGCTGCTGTGGGTTTGTGTTCGTGGGTGAAGAGCCTCCCTCTGTGACTTTGTAAATCAAAAGGAGCAGACTCTGTGGCAATGCAGAAAGCAACATGAGCTTCTGTGAGAGAGCATGAAATATGAGTGGTTGTTCAAAAGGCTTCACTCTTCATTGCCTCCACCCTTTCTAAGTCTTCCCTGACTTTGCAAAGTCCATGCAAAATGACTCTGTGTTGGAAGAGTTACACACATTTACACTATGTGTGGATCAAATCAATTGCAGAAAAAGCAAGACAGTAGAAATCATCCTCAAAGTTCTTACAATGATCCTAGAAAGCAGACAGAAAACTGGAAAAATAAATTTTAGGCTAAATGGATGATAGACAGGAAGCCTACGAGTATCACAGGAACAGAGCACATTTGCATTGGCCTCTGTCAAGAAGCAGCACTAAATTCTGCCGTATTTTGTATATGTTGTAGAACCCTGCAATCAGGGGGAAATTTTGTGGTAATTTTATTTAATTAAAAAGTGATTTTTTAAAATTAATTGAATGGAACAATGAATAACTCCATCATTAAAACAGTCACATAATTCTTAATTAGTATGTTAAAAAGTGATTAATTTGGTGCTATTCCTTCTTTACAAGCCCTGATGCTTTTAGGACTTGGTGAGACAAGCTGTGAGGAAACTAGTGCTTTTCAAGCTTAGTATGGAATGGTTGGTGATTTTGGTAGCTGGTAAAGTATGGAAATAAATTTTGTGAAAAAATCATAGCTCAATCTTTCTGTTTTGAAAATTGGCAGTGAAATAGTTAACACCATCAGCATCAGTGTTGTTGTAGTTTTGATTTCAAAGCAATAGACAGGAATAAGGCTTTCCCCTGACAGCATTTGTTGCAGGCTGTCAGCAGACTCAGGAAGACAATGTTCCATTTCTTTCCATGTGGTTTGTATTTGCAGGATTGCTTGGCAGCCCAGGACTCACACCTATCCCCCACCCTGAGATGTATTATACCAGAAGGGACTTCCTTGTCCTGTGCTGAACAGTACTTGAGAACTGTGTGCTGGCTGCATTGAGTGCTCAGCATTCATTGGTTTATGCTCTTTTTACCCTCACAGCACTAACTGACACCTTCTAAGTGCAACATTGCTTTGCCAGTGAAGCATGCGTGCGCTTGACTGCTGGGCCAAAGGCCTCACTGTGGCTTCTCTGGGTAGGTTTCACTGGCTTCCAATGCACTTGCGGGGTGACTGAGGTGCAGGTGCGATGCCAAAGGGTACCTTCTGCTAGCAAGAGCAGGTAGGGTAGACTCTGCCCTGTGCAGATGTGACCTTAATGGAAATGAATGAAAGACAACTCATACAACTATTGCAACATACAGGCATTCTAACAGGGAAGTACATTTCTGTGAGCTATGATCATGAGGATACTAGGAAAATAAATAGACAACTTTCCCCTGTAGACAGATACTTGTGGTAAACAAAGCAATTTGTCATATCGGTAATAGCCATCCTTCCCCTTCGTTTCTCCCTGATGGTAAATGCGTGGCCATGCTTCAACCAAAAACCTGATATATTTTTAGCAGAAAGACTAAATCTTCTTTAACTAAGTCCCCAGAGTAAAATCAGCAGCTGACAAAATATAAGCATTATGGAACTGGACTGATGATGTTATCTATAGAATGAGATGTTTAACTCATGAATGGCGACTTTTAAAGCTATGAAGAATTCAAAGATGTTCAAGAAAAAATCACATTGTTTTTGTGTCTCTTGGTTATAGTCTCTTGGTTTTTCATGTGCTTTTCTTTTTCAAATGAAAGAGATAGGGTCTTATCTTTAATGATATGATTTCAATATCCACCCATCAATTCGTCTGTCCCTCCATCCTTCTGTTTGTTACATCACACAGCATTGAAGCAGGTAGCAAGGAGGAAGGCAGCTCACTAACTTAACTTTTTTCCCTGAGACATGTAGCCATTTGTGGTAGGGGAACCATTCTGTGGAAACGCAGTGCATAAGTGAAATGGAAAAGGCACAAGAGATTGTAGGCCTGAGGCAAAGGAACTGCCATCCAAATGAAGGTTGAAAGTAGTTCAGGGGATCATCTGCCCCCCTCCAGCATTGCCTGTGGATTTCCTATAGGGCAACAGAGCTGTAATAATGGAGAAACAAAAAAGGGGGATTAGTCTTTTCCAGGGTGCTCTGAACTGCCCCTGAGGATGTCTTCAGCAGACCAACAGCCATGCTCTTGACTCAGGATCTACCTTCTTGCACATCCAGGGCAGCCCAGCCCTAACCCAAGCTCTGTTCTCCTCTACTTTGTGCAGTAGTCTTCACTGGGCACCTAAACTGTGGAAGTAGGAGCAAAAGCTGAAGAAAGTCCATGAGCTCTGAAAATTTACTCTCCTTCAAGAAAGAAAAAGTAGTAGCTACAGCCACAGCCACATTATAAAAAGAAAGGACCCTATTTGGTTTTAACTGCCCTCATTCTCTGTTTACGTGTAGGTTATACATAGATAAACATGTGAGTATGTAATATGCAAGTGGCACAACATAAGGACACAGCACAGCATCTGTTTTAAAAGCAGTTTATATGGAAAATAGTCTTGGGAACACAATTTTAAACTCACAAACGTTTTACAGATCTATTTGTTATTTCAAGGCTCTTTTATAACACCACAAAGGCTAAGAATTCTGCTGCCATTAGACAGCTCATCTTGCTGAAGCAAAGCTGGAGTCTTGACCAAGCCAGACCCCTCCCTCAAAAGTCAGCAGACAACAGAGAGGAGCTGCTGTTCCCTTCACTGAGCATGACTGGGAGATTAAATGGGAAGATCTTAGTATCATATGCACTGTTCATTGCTGGTGAATGTTTATACCAAAAATAATAAATTGGGAATGACTGTTTAAAACATATACTTACAATGCACTCACAATTGCACACGGCAAATACTGAAAGCATCTGACATTTCTAGGCTAAGCAACAAATTATATTAGCCACAGGAATGCATAATACCGCCCCATGGATATGCAAAACTTACTCATTTTCAAAGGCCACTGCTGCTTTCTGATTCACACCTACAACTAATTCCTGTCTGCTACTCATTTCCCAGGAACCAGTAAAATAAATCTGAAGAGGCCAAGGGCACACACTGGCTTTCCCTGACACAGGGTATGAGAACTCCTCATTATTTATTACAGACTCTCGATGCTGATTTAGAAACCTTTTTTTCTCTGAAGTCCATTTCAGCCTTCACAGGCTGATAAAAAAAAATCCAGCATGCTCCTCCAGTGTGCTGAAGATTACCCAGACTCGCAGGCGAGGATTTAGCTGTACTAATACAGGAGCACAACTTCAATTCTTTTTTTTCCCCTTTCCTTTTTTGTTGACCAATCAACTCCACAACAGGCTAGATTGTGCCTCAAGGGCATCGCTTTCAGCCACGTGATCAACAGATTAACAGAGAGGCTGCAAAATCCTTTCCGCTCAAACTGTTTTAACAGAGGATCAAAATCTTTCTCTCTGTATGGGGATTTTTATTTAGCTAGTTCTTTTTATTCCGTTTGCACATGTTTGCAAAGGAATTAAGGCCTGCAAGGGCATGTAAAATGTTCTGGTTTGGTTTCTAACCTTTTCTCTTCAATCTGTGTCTAGTATTGATTTGTAGGAGTAGAAAATTGTCCAGTTCCTTGTGGGAATGTTGCCCCTTCCCTGGGTCTTATGGTTGCATCCGTATTGGTTGAATCTATTAAACCCATAGATGATGGCCCTGAAAAGTCAAAGATTAAAAATGTTTTGCAAAACTCCCCCTTCTACCTGCTAAAGTTCATGTTCCCATTGGGGGAGACAGATATATTGAAACAGGCAGTGATACAATCTGTAGGGGATGGGCTTGGGAAAGGCCTGAGCTGAGTGGGTCCTAAGAAGTTGCATGAGACTCGCAGGGCTCTCTGCTGAGCAGTGAACCACAGGATTAAATGTGATTGTGTACATAAAATAAATGACAAATGGCTGATTCTTGGCCCCAGCAGCTTGGCTACCAGGAAGCTGCTGTGCTGACTACTTTGCCCTTTATGTGGGTATTCCTGTTGAAACCTTTTATATTCAGAGCATAGATCTCCTCTGAGATACGCAGGTACAAATACTGTTTACAGTAAGAGGGGACCCAGGCACATTCACTGTTGTAGCAGAGAAGTGCTTTTACTGGGAAAAGCTANGACTGCTTTACTTTCATGTAGGGTGTGAAGCACACCTGGAATTGGTAGAGTGAGGGTCACATGGGAAGGTGTACACACAGCATAGCCAAGTGGTTTCTTTGGCTGCGGCATTTACTGAAACAAAACCAACACACTCATGCAGCTGACAGATGATGAACCAGAGCAGTGAGCTGGGAGGAGAGCAGTTCACACACAACCAACAGCAATGGCAAGAATAAACTCAGCAGAAAAATACAGTTGGCATTTGAAAGCAGTCACAGTCTGGTCATGAACAAGTCACAGAATTCAGCAAATAGAGGATTTCCCCTGTATTGTGCTTGGATATTCTTACAGTCTCACTGTCAATATCCTACCGCTCCAGATTTCAAGCTGGGGAGCAGAATGTGTGCTACACCACTGAGGGCAAAGGGATTTTGCTTCACTGCCTGGCAATGAAAGCTCTGATTCTTTTTCATTTAAATCCCTAAACCTTTCTCTGCCACCACTGGGAGCTACATGGGGTGAATTTGGGCCTTTAAGACCAGAGACTTTTAAATAGCTGTGCCAAAATGAAGGAATAAAATATTCCTTGCAATGGATGAATAGTGACAGCTGATCTGATTTTTCTAAACCTGAAAACAGTACTTGTTTCACATCAGAAGAAATGGGATTTGCTTTCCAACCTCTACCTTCACAACATTCATATTTATTTAAGCACACCTGCACACACTCACCTGAGCATAAATGCAGAGAAATTCTGGGTCTCAGCTGAGACAGCCTGCTTTTCCAGCTCTCTGAATGAGAGCAGAGCTTCTCCCAAGGACAGACGACCATCAGCAGTTCCTCCTCCCAAGCATTGCAGAGATGACTCACCCAGACTCAGCCCCCAGCAGCCTGGGAGCAAAAGGCACCATTGCTTACAAAGCTGCAGCATGACAAGTACCACAGGGCAAAGCCCGAGATGAGACCAAGCTAGGGTGCAATTGCTAACACTGAGCACATCTGGCTTGTAGATGTTTAGAGACAGGAATATTTTGAAGATAAGAACAATGCTTGCTAACGAAATCATTCCTCAGTAAAATCAGTTCTACTCAAGAATATTGACTTCTTTTACTATGTATTTATAGATACTACTCCTGTGAGTAAAGACAGCAGGATGGGGCATGAACTTCACTTGAATGTAATACAATTTAAATCTAATGCAATCTTTTCTTGTGTGTTTTGTCAATCTAAATTTCTGGATGAAGAATCAGTGTGTCTTCATCCTGGACCTAAGAATAATGTGGGAACGGTTTCACATCAGCTACAGAATTTGTTTTCTGTAAGCAATGTTGCTCAGTAAGGGAATACAAAGAGGGAGATGACTCCTTCCTTCATGAAACCTCAGTGACACATACTGCAGAAAATCCACGCAGTATAAGAGATCGTGTAGTGCAGCTGCTGCCTGCACACTTGACCCACGGGTAAATCGAAGCCCACAGCTTTAAATGAAGTTACGCTCTTAAGCTTTGAAAATACATCTAAAGAGCACATCTCCAGGACATCTAGCCTGGACACATCTGGTAAACTGAAAGTCTTTTGTTAAAGCAAATGAAAAAAAAAAAAAAAAAAAAAAGGCATTGTTCAGGGAAAAAGAAAAAGACTTCTTATGTCACTTAAAACAGTTCATGCCTTAAGACAACTTTGTAACCCTAATTCAGCCTCTGTAAGCATGGAGCCCACTGACTGATGGCCAGGCCATTGTCTGACATGCCCCAGGCTTAGCCTAGGCTTAGCCCATGTCATTGCATGGCAAGGACAGCCAGCATGGCTGTGGTCACAGCCCCAGGCTCTCTGCCCTCCTTCTCATGTGATGAGCTGCCTACAGCTAGGGAAAGAGCTGCACATCCAGGTGACCTTCAGCTCAAGAGAACAGGGGCAAGAGATTTATTTAAGGAGCCTGTGGGAGGGGCACACTCTATTTTTAAAGAAAAATAATGTGTTTTGGGAGTTTACTACATGCTTGGGCCTGGATGGTTGCCAGAGAATGAGGAGTCCCCCTATCCTCAGAGGGACATACTGCAAACCCTTTGTCAGCCTTCATGCTGTCTGCAGCACCTGCCTGTTCTCACTGCTCGTTCAGGCTCGGGTACGGATCAATTGTGGTGTGTTTGCTGGATTTCTTCACCCTCCTTTGCTGGGAGCTGCTGTGTCAGGCTGTGGGATGTATACAGACCAAGGAAATGTCAGCCTGGAGAGAGCTGGGGCCCAGGAGCTCTGTTGGAGGCCGTTGCAGTCTGGCTTGATGAACCTTGCACTTGTAATCACAGCCAGTTTCCAAGCTGCCCTCTGGCTCCTCTGCTCCCGAGCAGCCCCACTAGCAGCCAGATGCTGTTTCCCCTCCCGCTGTTCACAACCAGACCCACGAACCCTCGCTGCAAGTGCTGCTTCCAAGGTTGCAGTGAAGAGGCTGAGAAGGAGGTTTACTTTGTGTTAAACACAGGCAGGAGGAGAGCAGGGAGGGCATACTGCAGTATCCATCTTAATATTTGACGCAATGAAGCCCTCAGCCTTGGGGATTTGCTCTCAGCTGCCGCAGCCTGCACAGACTGCTGCAGGATCCAGCGCTGGAGCCCTGCGGGAACCAGACAGCCCCGAGTGGCTATCCCCAGGACAGAGGGTGCAGCAGCAGTGGGCAGGGAGAGGGCCAGGCTCAGCAGCCCCCATCCCCTTGGGTGGACGGAGCCGCGCAGCTGTTAGCGAGGCTGTGTGCTCTGCCCTGCTTCTGTTCACACCCCAGATGCAGAAAGGCACAACAACAGCCTGACAAATTATTTATGTTCTTCCCTTTTCCCTACATCCCCAGTCCCTTGCCATGCAGCTGCCTAGAATCCAGGTTAGATAATGCAGGAGAGCAGAGCCACAAAACAGGCTAATTACATTCCCAGGTTTCATTGGATGTTGAGGGTAATCTCTGTTGGAAACTTCAGACGGGCCCTAGATGAACATGAATCATCATTGATGCCCAGCAGACATCTGGCAGCAAGTCTGTGAAGTAGACTTAGCTTCAGTTTCAGTTTTAGGCACCCCAAAAATAGAGGGCATGACTCAAAACTTTGTCCTGGCATATGGAAGCAGCCGTAGCTGTGTCTGATACTGGCAAATGTGGAAAATTAATTTTAGATGAGTTCTGTATTTAAGAAGGCAAAGCCAGCTTGTGAGAAAGCACTCTGTACTCCTCTTTTTCTTCTCTTCAGGAAAGCAGGGAAGTGCCTTGGGCTGAATGAGCTAAACTATCACCAGCTCATTGAGGGAAGCTTTTAAAATCAGCAGATCTCTTCTGAGGACTTGGCTTCAGAGGCTGGAACAGGACACTCACATTTTAGTGAAAAGCAATAAAGATCCTTCCCTTGTCAAGAAGCTAAGGTAAAAAGAAACTCCTGGGGACCTTTTCTCAGAGGAGTTGATCTCACTTCTGCTGAAGCAACAAAGTCTTATAAACCCAGTGGTAGCAGATTTTAGCTCTGAAGTCTAATATCTTCATTGTTCATATTGACTACCCTGTCTGACTATAGATATTTATTCATATTTAATAAACATTCTTTGAAAGCAGAGATTTCTCTTGTTCAGCAATATCAAGTAGTTTCTCCCTTTGGTAAAAGAAAGTTCTCTACTGCTGAAATGTGGCACTTCTGTGCTGCATCACAATATGAATCCTCCCTATCTAGTCAGCTGTCTACATTGTAGCCTATGCCATCTTCTTCAGAGGACTGCATAAAATTATCTGAGATAGAAAACAACAGACCAACCCATCAGTCCTGGGTTAGAAGTTGATTATCGTCAGGAGTGAGATTGTCCACTAGGAAATTCCTCCTAGTTATTTTAGGCAGGTTAGTGAAATTTCTCATGATATAGGAATCCTAGTCTTTGTCAAGATTTCCAGCTTCAAACCTCCTCTGACTTAAAACAAGAAATAAAAAAACACCTCAGAGATTAAAGAGACTATTGTCTTTCCAGGACACGTCAGTAGGCCTTAAGGTAAGCACTAATACAAGCTCACAAATAACACAAGCACAGCAAACACTGTTCTATAGCACAGATATGGGGAACAGAATAGAAGCCATATATCTTCACCTTATTGCATCCCAGTGTAACAGCAAAATTCATGTGAAGGCTTGTTCCTAGAATTAATAAACATATGGAACTGCAGAGCTGGGAGCATTAGGTCAGGAGCAAATTAATGTCACTGAGCCAGTGAAGCTTGACTACGTAAGTGCCACGTTTGGGCTGCTGAGAAGGTTCCTTCATTCCCCTGCTGATTAGCACTTGACCTTGGTTAGCAATTGTATTAATGGTAAGATGTGAAGATGACCTGTCAAGACAGTCTGCCTCCCGAGCCAGAGCATGGAATTATTAATAGGGCCCTAGGGGCCCCTCCTCAAGAAGTTACCAAATCCAGAGCCAAATCCCAAAGCAGCATCGTGTCACTTATACCCACTTCAGAGGAAAAGCAATGAATCATTTAGTGTGCTCTCCCCCTACATTAGAGTAGAGGTCTGACCACTAGGACATACTGCCCTAGCTCTTCCAGACATACAGGGCCATAACCGCTGAGGAGCAGTGTCAGCCACTCACTAAAGTCTATGGGCAAATCCGTGAAAGTTCATGGCATTAACAGCTTCTTACAGAGAATCAGGAAAGAAAGAAAAAAAATGACCACTGACCCTCAGTAGTTACCCACTCCTGAAGTAAGGGCAATCTCTAACCATGATCAATTCAAAACCTAGACAGATCATAAAATATGAGCCTTTCAGACATTCCCAAAATCACCTCCCTGCAAAAACCTTGGCAATATTCCCTGAGCAGTACACAATCTCAGACCCTTAGCGGATCCTTTCGCAGCCTCTGCGGTAGCTGCTTTTCTCCTCTGTGAGCCTAAGACAAGAGCAGGTACCCAGAAGGCACCATCAAGGATCAATTAAAATGCGTATCATGATACAAGTAAAATCAATAATCCAGTAGGACCATCAGTATCAGAATATGATTTCTCCAGCTGTTTGATGCATTTAAGAAAATATGTTCCCTTTTTAAACGTGGCACAGCATCCACTATTTCAACCTATAAAAGGTTCAAGGCCATACATTATGCTTAATTCCATTTCTAGAAGAGACAGGAACCTGTATTAGAGGTTGCCAAGCACAGCTTCCATATTATCCTAGACATCTGATGCATCATCGCCAGAAATGGCTTAGCCATGGGAAGGTCCAATCAGTCTTCATCTGCTTGATATCATCCAAAACTGAGATGTAAACCTTTCCCACTTTGCCTACATTTCCATCACCAAAGTTACGACATTTGAAAAGCTTTTTTTAACATCTCCAATGCACAAGCAACAAAACTTTGTCCTCTTCTCTCTCCAGTTCTGATTGTTTATCAGGATTCCCTGGCTCTGCAGTCTATAATCAGCCTAAATACTTTCAGGGATTTGGACTAAACAACAGTGCAAATGTCATTCATCAGTGCAGACTCTTTGGCAGAAGTTAAACTAGACTCATGCCACACACATAGACACAAGCAAGAAAAGAAAGAAAAAAGTTTTCAATTTCTTTAGAAATATGCAGTATAATGATTTTAAAAATTCATCAAATAATGATCAAAAAGCTTTCCAAGAAGATTAAAACTCTTAATTTCTTACATAAGCCAAAGCTTTGCAGAAAATGAAATAAAGCACAAGTATTTATTTCCAAAAATTATTCTTAATCTTTTTAAAGCTTTGACAAAAATGGTTCCTCTTCTATCCACTGGCAAAGCAAATGTGCATTTTCAGTGCCTAGGAATCTGGCTACTTTATCGCACTTTCTGCACCCATGCTTGCTCACTAGCTACAAAAATAAATCCAATATATAATGTTACCTCTGGAGGGAAGTATTTTTCTCTTTGGATTTGTAATAGGTAGAAAATTGATAGAGATTGTCATTTAAAATACTGGATTTTCCCCAATATTTCCCATTCTGAGCTTTCAAATTTTAACATATAATTGAAATGTCCTCATTTCAGAAATGTCAACTAGTTTAAGCAGTAATGGAGACACCTACAGAGTGAGGTAAATGAATTCTGAAATAAATTAATTTCAATAGCACTGATTAAAGAATGTTTCTATATTTTTTGCTGGTCTGATTTATTAAGCAAACATTTTTTTTCTGCATTATATTTGCTTCTTTCTCTGTGACCTACAGACAACACCTTTACCAAGATATAATGCAACAGGACACAGCAGCAGTACAGATGAGTAAACCTAATGGGTAGTTTACTCAAAAGTCTAATTCATCACAAATAATGATAATTGTATCTACAAGAACAAATGCTTACTTTTTTCTACATATACAAAACTGCCAGTATTGATTTTTTTGGAGGCAAGAAATGATTGCAACTCTTTTCTTCAATTTATCTTTTTTATTGAGTATTAGAGAACATTACCCTTTAACAGCTAACTCCCTTAGTTCACTGCTAACTTTATAAAGTTAATACTTCACATGGTTTTACAATGTGCTTTCCATAAAAATGGTGCTTGTCTTTTTCCTTTTTGTGAGTTCTAGGCAGAAAACTTCAAGAACAGTCGGAGATGTTTGCAGTAATGGCCAACTAAAAACTGTCATCTGACCTAGAAAAAGAACTTCTTGAATCACAGACACAAGTGAATGGCTTAATTTCCTATGACATCTGCAGTTACATCTGGACATTTCCCTTTGGCCCATCTGTATTTGGCAGTCCTGCAGTGTGTTTAATCTGCTCAAGGAATGCCAGATTGCTGCTGACCATCACATGCACACATCTTCTTTGAAGAGAGACAGGTCGTCACAATTCTGTTAAGAAATTTTAAATAGTGGATCCTGAGTCTCTATCTCAGGTCAGTGCAGTTCACCCCTGGCTTGACAGGCACACTTTTCTGATCTCATGCATCTATGTGCTGTGTCCCATGTGTGACTGCATGGAAGGGGTTTGTGAACATGAGATTGTCAACCAGGCAACAAAACCTTTTTATACTTCACTGGTTCAAAGCCAGTTTCATAGTTCTTCTCATATGGCAGCAGAGAAAGGGATTTTCTGAAATTCAGATTGAATGGTCTTGTATCAGCATCCCCAGCAACTTCAAATTTTTGATGTAACTGTATCATACTATATTAGCCTTCCTGCAGGTGCCATTTGTTGCTCTCTTTTACTCATGGCAGACCTGAACAGCCTCGAGATCTTTTAGCAATGTTAAAGCTTCTATGAGGGAAGTTATGCTCCAGATAAGCTAAGTCACTGTCCTGGATATTCTTTGCTCAGTGTGATTCTCTGGGGGCTGCATCTCTCGTGACTGCTGCTAGTGATGGTTGCTATTTCTGCATAGTTGAACATGATAGCTCAGCTGAGAAAATGTGACCAACATACCTACAACTGCAGTCCTGCATTTTTAATAGCATCCTCCTGTGCCTCAGAATAATACTGTTTCACATATCCCTTTTAGGATTCCTATCAAAAACCTTGTGGATAAAATTACTGGAACCAATGCTTGCCAAAGCATCATTTTTTCAAATGTTTAATTAAGAATATTCACAGAGAGCAAATTCTGGACTAAAACGCAGCCTTTTCACTCTAGCCACATCTGTAGCCATTGCAAACTCAGTAAGGGAGCAGAAAGCCCTCTGTACTCTAAGCATGAAATTGAAGAAATGCAGCCCAGGTGGGGCTTCAAATGCGTGCAGTGAACTGTCTGAAGAATTAGAAATGATTTTCTCAGAAATGATTCTGCAAATAATTTCAGTTGAGGAGGAAATCAAGAAAAATCACATTTTGTGGTGAGCAATCCCAGAAGTCAGAAAGATAATGGGGATTACACTATATAATGGATTTTCTGCAAATTGTTCTCTTGCTTCTTCAACTGTGTCATGCCTTAAAAGTATCTCAGCTATGTGATTACTGAGGTGCTGATGGGACATCTTTCTCATCCTTACTCCTCCTTTGGACTGAAAGAACTGATTCAGTAGAGGTGTGAGTCAGTTCTGCTCTGCCATTTTAGAGAGAAGATCTGACCAAGTTCTCCTTTAGACAAACAATGATTCATAGTGAAATTCCTAGTGAGCTCAACTAGATGAGAATAGGCCGTGTTCCTGCCTTGTATAATTCACTGCATGCTTGTGAGCATGTAGCTTTCTGCCTGGTTACTCAGTCAGTGAATAAGATTTTTACAATCTCAAAGATTTAGGCAGGGGCTGTACATAGTGGCATGCAGAAGACAGCAAGCACAGTCCCTGGTTCCTTAGGGCATGTGTGGAATTGTGTTCAGTGCTTCCTGAAACTCCGTCTTGCAGTCCTGCAGTCCTGCACCATGTGCTCTGGTTCACGCTGCTCTTGCCTTGGAAAGGAGGAGCAAGGAAGTGCAGCTCTGGAGCTTGTCTTCTGCATTATGTAGCTATGCATTATTGATGCATTTGCACTTAAGACATTGGCTTTTTGAATAGGCTCCTTTGTTACAGTGTCCAGAGAGTTAAAAAGTGCTTAATTATTGCCAGAAAGACCTTCCTTTTTCACTTAAAGCGTGTTTTTCAGTCTGTTGTCAGAATGGTGCAGTGGTGCTGTACTGATTTACCCCAGCTAAGCCTCTGGGACTAAATGTTCAGTTGAACTGGGAAGTGTCTTGCCTCTGAAACAATATCCTGTTCCTGTATCTGTTGTTCTGGTTCTTTCAGCTCTGTGAGATGTCTTGTTACAGGCAGAATCCGTCAGCAGAAGAAGGGCTATTTATGGCCGACAGGACCTGCACGTGGCAGGTTCTCAGCCATCCGTCTCCGAACATTCTGCACTAGTGTTTCTGGCACATTCCTGTAGGCCTTTAGGCATCAGGACACTCCTATTCCAAGTGCTCATCTAAAAGACTAAAAAAATGTTCTTACTTGTTTTTTGGAATGTCCTTTTTTTTTTTTTTTTTTTTGTGCTGAGGACTCTGTATTGGAACATTTTTCTATAATTCTTCCTCATTTTTACCTTGCCCTATTCATAGTTAGCAAAAGCATTCTTTATCTTTACCAACTTGAAAGTGCTGCACTTGGGTTGGGGCAATGCCAGACGTGCACAGCGTGGGGNCCCAAAGGCCAACTGCATCCTGGCCTGCATCACAAGAGGGGTGGCCAGCAGGGACAGGGAGGGGATTGTCCCCCTCTGCTCTGCCCTTGTGAGGCCCCACCTGCAGTGCTGCATCCAGGCCTGGGGCCCCCAGCACAAGAACGACGTGGAGCTGTTGGAGTGGGTCCAGAGGAGGCCACGAGGATGCTCAGAGGCTGGAGCACCTCTGCTGTGAAGAAAGGCTGAGGGAGCTGGGCTTTTTCAGCCTGAAGAAGAGAAGGCTCTGGGGAGACCTAATTGTGGCCTTCCAGTGCTTAAAGGGGGCTTATAAACAGGAGGGAGGCTGACTTTTTACATGGGTTGATAGTGACAGGACAAGGGGGAATGGTTTTAAACTAAAAGAGGGGAGATTTAAGTGAGATGTTAGGAAATTGTGTTAGGAAATTCTTTACTCAGACGGTGGTGAGGCACTGGCACTGGCTGCCCAGAGAAGCTGTGGGTGCCCCGTCCCTGGAGGTGCTCAAGGCCGGGCTGGATGGGCCCTGGGCAGCCTGATCCAGTGGGTGGCAGCCAGCCCACGGCAGGGGTTGGAACTGGATGGGCTTTAGAGTCCCTTCCAACTCAAGCCATCCTATGATATGATTCTATGAAAGTGGGGATGCGATATGAAGAAACATTCTTCCTACCCAAGTGGAACAAAACTGAAATGTCTTGAGAAATGCTGCTATTAAAAAATTGCTTTCTTAATGTAAAAACTGTCATTTTTCCATAACAAAACCCTTAAATATGGAAGTCCTCTGTTGCTCTGAGAGCAGCCTCAGTTGGTGCCATCCCTGCTTTACATTTATTTGACTCCTCTCTCCTGGTGGCTGTGAGCCAACACAGGAGTCAAAGCTCTGTGACATTTAGTTGTAGCTTGTGCTGCTAGGCAGCTTGTCTTGAGTGAAGCAGTAAACCAGGAGACACAATCTTCAAAGTGACTGGGACTTTTTTTCCTGTCTCTCCCTCGCTCTGGCCCATAAACCCATTCATCTGAGCAACTGCTTACAAGCATGAGTGTGGCATTCACAAATCCCACCTCGCAGTGGGATCTCATCACTTCTGGTGATGCCCTTTTTATAGCCTACCACTTTCATTCTGTCTCATGACTTCAGCTGTGAGGCAGTAATTTAACCCCCATCTGGCGCTATTAATTTGCACTGATAACTTCATGACTCTTCTAAAATAGGCTTCTATTTCTAACACACTTGAAAAGAGTGCCTTTTTTAGGCTTTCTTGCTAAAACAAAAAGTCTGGGTTGTGCCTTGTGATATCCCATACAGTGGTTTGCTTTTATTTTCGATGCAAGTACTGCAGAACAAGTGCTTGTCTCAAATACTGCAGGAAGTAGCTAGCAGTCATTAATGTTTTGCTTGGCTTTTTGTCTCTGAAACATGAACTTGACAATAGTGGAAAACTTGATTAAATTTTGAAAGATCTCTGACTTCTTATGGAAAGTAGATTGTTTTGAGAAATAGAATCTAGCTGCAGACATGAATATCTGGAGATAGCTGTGTGTAGAACACACCCCTGGGAGATGTCACCACAGAAACAGGCTAGACCTCAGAAAGAAGATAAAGAAAGTGAAATCTGTAAACAGCTCTGGAGTCCCACATTCTGTACTTGAAGGTCTAACCTCCCAGCATCACAGAATTTGTCCTGGCTACAGGCTCAGTGCTTTATCTCTTCACCTACCAGGCTGGGGAATCTTTTTAAAGCTTTGTTTGTAATCTCTTAAGTGCAAGAAAAGGCTTTCTGTGGGCAAGGAAGGAACAGAATATATTGAGATCCTGACTGGGAAAAAAATGGAGGTCTCAAGAATATGAGTGGTACAGAGGAAGGCAATCAGTATTCCATAAAGAAATAGGAGTAACCAAGGGAAAATCACGGTAAGGTAGCAGCAGAGCTTCTCGTCAGTCTAAGTAGCAATTTAATAACTTTTCAGGCAGGATGGTTGCATCCACAATGAAAAACTTACTGGATTTCACTGTTCAATTAAAAAACTAACTTGCAATTTGTGAAATCAAGACTGAATAATTGTACTGCTGGAGAAGCAGTTAACCTGGAGAAGCCCTTTAGCCTGTAGGGTGTTCTGTGTTATAGGGGGTTCAGCTCTGCCCTCCTAGTCAATGAACCAGGCAAAGGAGAGGGAAGCACTGATGGTGTTGATGTACCCAGGAGCCAGTCAGCTCTTCATCTCCACCTGCACTACATCCCTATTTCACTACTCTTTCCCTACTTGCCCCTGTGTGTCATGAGTGGCCCATGGTGTACAATGCTACCTCTATCCGTGCCAGCCCTGATACCCATTCAGGGGAATGGGGTTGTGAGATGCCACGCTACTTGCTGATATTGCTGTTCAGTGTGGTCTAGAGAAATGAAGATAGGGTTGAGAGATAAAGTTTGTTTCCATCACTGAATCTCCCTCTGGCTTCCCTGACTCTGCTTTTGATAAATCTGTAAAACCAAGGCAGGCTGTGTGCAGGTGGCCATGTCTCAAGGAGACTAGATTTTGATTCGAGTCCCTGCTGCGCTTTGAGCATGTAAACCATATCTGGGTTGTAAACACTTTCCTTACATCTCCCTCTCCTGGGAGGGTGGTTTTCCCCATGGCATTGGCGAAGGATGAAGTAGAGCAGAAAGCTGATGCTGGGTAAGTTGAGATAGGACAGGGAAGAGATCCCAAACTCACAAGAAACAAAAAGGGATCAGGGTTTCTGAGGCCTCCAGAAGGCAAGAGGTGCTGCTAGGCACTTCTGTCACATGCTACCATCTATCAGCTGGCTTAACACTGTACCATTAAGTGCCCTGGGCACTAAACTTGGAATTGGGGTACCACCATAGCTAACCATGGTCTTGTGGTGCCTGCAGCTCCCTTACATTCTTATTTGCCGGCCTGTCAGAAATGCACAATTGTTATTGTTTACCAGGCTCAGAAAATGATCTTCAGAGCCTAGAAGTTGCTCCAGGAGCATTTTGTACCATTTAGAACAGTTAATTAAGAAAAAAGGAACTGGACAATGCAATGATTTAAAAATACCTTGCTAATATTGAAAATTGGAGGCATGCAGATGGCCCTACTGTTATGTTACAAAAGTGGTCTAGAGCATTTTAAATTATACTCAGTGCATTCCTGGCGCCTCGAGGGTTTTTTCCACTGTCTCTTTCTTGATGTGCTCAACCCTAAAATGAACTAAACCGACAAGACTACATCACAGTAGAGAGCCATCCAGGCTTTTTTTTTTTTTTTTTTTTTTTTTAAATAAGGAAAACCTCTTAGGAAAATTAGACTTGAAGGGACTTGCTGCCTTATCTGGTCTAGTCTCTTGTGACCACCACCAAGTACGTCATATAATCCTTTTCATGAATTCATCAAGAGCCATCTTAAAATTATTTGCTGCCATCGGCCTTTCTGTCTCTGCTACTCTTGTTGGTATGATAAAAGATGTATTTTATCAAGAATTGCAAAAATGGGTGCCATATCTCAAGAACATATTTTTAATGGCAAAAACCTGTAGGCAATCCTTCAGAAGGTTAGGTAACCAACACACGTTTCCATACAGCTGAGCAAATAAAACAAATGCTTCTCTCGGGAGAGCGGCTGCTAGAAGTCAGCAATGAATTCTGATTTAATTGGGTTTGCATACCTTACTTTGTTTCTTGAGGGCTTTTCACATACTTGAGTGTCACTTAGGTGAATACTCTCCGGAAAAGCAAATGTTTGGCTGAAATGCTCAAATATTCTCATCACAACTCTGGGTTGTATATTTAGCTGTTGCATTGTCAGCTTGGCACAGGCGCTGTGACACGGAGCGCTCAGTCCCGCTCTCCCCTCTGCAGCTTAACACAGCTCTGGCAAACCCACAGCATTGTGCTGTGGCTGGCCATGAGAGCACAACCAAATGCAGGAATGTTTCATCTGCCTTCTGCTCTGAGATCGCTTTCTCCTCTTGCTGTCATGAATGTAATGCAAATGCTCTGAGTCTATATGGAACCTTCCTGCCAAGCCTTCCACAGACCTGGAGGGGCCAATCATGTGGAACACTCCCTTGAAGGCTAAGGAAATAATATTCACCTACATTGGGAGAATGTTCTATGTATGAAATTTCAGGTCACCAATCTCAGGCACTGGAGACTGCTATGCTGTAATATACATAAACATATCCTTCCAAATATATGGAATACTTGTCCTGCACCTGGAGCTGTGGAATACAAACTAAAAGTTTCTTCAATCTCAGTTCTTTCTCCTGAAGATGAGGTGCTTGACAAAGGTTATATTTAGTGTGTGATACTTGCAGCTGAATACAAGTATTCCGGGTGCAGACCCTGTGCTTTAATCACTATCTGAAGCTAAAATGACTGTTACTGAACATCCCTAGTTCACATAAATTGTGATACCTTTCTTACTGCTTCCTGCAAGAACAAGTTGTTCTTAAGAGACATCTGTGCCTAACAAATAGAGAACAGAAATTTCTCTCCTAATGATGCTGGTCACCTGCAGGGTCAGCACAGGCAGCTCTGAGCAGTGTGTGTGTCCATGTGTGCATAGGTGGAGCAGAGGCATGCCAGGCAGAAGCAGCACTGGGCTGATCAAATAGCAAGTCCCTCATGCCTGCAGAAATGACAGCTCGTCTGAATCCTTTTGAGGTAAATGGTGAGGTGTTTAAGGATGTGAATGAGAACCAGACTGAACCCAAAGTACTAACATGGAGTGGGGAAAGAAAACTTTAATTTGCATCTGAAGCATGGCAAAGCTAATTTTAGTACCTTTTCTTTTAAAAGATATTTAAATATGCATGGAAGAGTTCTGTTCCTGTTTAAAGAAATAAATCAGCGAATGGTAACACTATTTTGACAGATCAGCTCTTCTGAAGAAGTATACTTTTGTTTCATGACATTTTAAGAGTAGCTGGAGGAAATGTTTACCTCTGTAGGGCAGATCAATGAACTGGCTTGTGTGCAGTTCTGCTGTGAACTATCATTTCCAGGAGAGGGGAAGGAACCAAAGGAACAGTTGGTACATCTTCCAAATAGCTGGTTTATACGAAAAACAAAATTACTACTTCTGGTAAAACTGTATTGCAGCCCACAAACAGAGTTAGTCTCCTTGGGAAGGAGAGTAATTGTAACACAAATAACTCATGACAAACACCGTAGCTGTGATGTGATCAGAGCATTTAGCCTTCAACCCACTCCCACTCTTCTAGTCTATCTGACAGGCCAGTGGCTGCAAAAGCTTTTGCAGATTTGCAGCCTGGGGTTTTTAGTGAGACTACGCAACTGAGGGAATGTAGGAGACAGAAGTGAGCAACACAGAATTACAAACGTGCCCTAGCAGACGCTTTATAGTGCCTTCGTATGTGCACCTCCCTGTTAATCAATAGGTTTTGAGTAAGAAATAGCAAATCTTGCAGTAGTTTTAAAAATCAAATACACAAAGCATCCTTCTGTAATCATGGCTTAGAGTAGACATTTTAGCTATTAGTACTGACACAGGCTGTGATAACTCTCATTTTGCTTGTGAATTCTGCCAGTAAACTCTGGCACAATAACTTTGTCATATTAAAAGAACAAGAAAAACTACGATATATAAAAATGTATTCAAACAGTTATCTTTTTGTTTTAGAAATACATACAGTAAGACTTTGTTTTGCCTTTGCTCTTCTATACTTCTACTCTACTAGTAATATGACTGAGTAGTCAAAGATTTAAAAATATTGCCTTAAAAGGCTTGTGGGAAGATGCGTAATTTTCCTGTTTATTTATTGAAATGCTGGAAAACTTCCCTCTACTTCCCACTTGGGGAAAAAATGAACAAGTACTGCTAGGAAATGCAGCCTGTGCAATCAAACTACATTAATTTACCGGAAAGTGCGGGTTTCATTTTGTCACACATTCATTTACACAGTCCTGATTTTTGCTGCACACAAATGTACACCTGGGAAAATCTCGGCTGTGTCTCTGGGTTTTACACCGCTGAAAAAGTTCTGCTGAAGTTACATACCAGCAGAGTGCAGCAGAACTCAACCTGAAATACGACCAGAACGTGCAGTATGCCTGCTCCGCTGCTTCATCATTGCGTACCTTCACCATTTGTGAGGCAGACAACTACTTGGACCTTGTCTGTGAGAATCTGCAACAATAAACCAGACTGGTACAAACAGGGTTTGGAGAAAAGGCATTTCGGGTTACTTCTGTTTCTAGAAAAGACTGCTTCTTCAGCAAGTATACTGCATGGTGAGCCCCAGCTCCGCAACTCAGCAGCCTGTAGTGTAACTCAGCACTCAGTTATGCTAACATACACCAATTGGCAATGTGGCCCGATAACAAGTTAGCTCTCATTTAAAAAGAGAAATGAAGCATTGTTATCTTAATAAAAGAAAAAAAAAAAAAAAGAAACATTTTTCCTTTTACATAGCTGGGTTGGTCAGCAATATCTTTCAGCTTTCAAAGGCCAGAAACAGCCATGATTTAAATATTTCCTTCTCCTCCCCATGCTTGTATCAGAATTCAGCTTTCTCCAGTGAATAAGATGAAATACCTTATCTCTCTTTAAAACACACACACACACAGAAAGGAAATAAAGGAAAGGAAAAAGGTGTAATGCAATGATTGCATTCTCTTTAATATTACAGTATGCCAGTATATTTCAGAGGGGATAGATCCACAACACTTGTTTCCCTTTGAAAAAACTAAACTATACATGCTGTCTTTATTACAAGTCCCACAAAATGACGTGCAGACTTTCTTCTTGGACTGCACGGCTAATCAATACATGCCCACGGCTGGCATTGGAATGCTTTCCATACCCTGCGCTCATCTCTAGTGGCACGCAGCCTGACTGGTGAGCTTATTCAGAGCCTCATCCAAAGTCTACCTCACCACTGGAAGTATTTTCCTTGATTTCAACTGACTCTGGATTAGAAGCCTGGGAATAATCAAAATCAGAAGTCCATGCTCATCTCCCTTCCTGTCAGCATTGTCCAAATTTGTGTTTCTTTCATCACGGTGCTCTTTAAAAGTAAAGCAAAAGAGGATTGTAGGTGGGCATGAAGATAAAAAATGAAAGATGTGAAGGCAAAGCTAAATTTCATTCTCAAATAGCAGGGCAAAAGGTCCAAACACTTCCTATAAGGCATTCAAACCCACTAGCATTCAAAACATTTTTGGGTCTCACAACATCAGCAAAAGGGTCATCATAAACAGGAAGGAACAACTTTGAAGTTGACTTATGTTTGTGCCCGATGGAAAGGGAAGTCCTACAAAATCCAGTGAGATGTGGCATGTTAAAAATTACCATCTGATGAGAGGCAGATTTTGCTGGTAGGAGTGCATATGTAAGTATTTGTGGAGGGAGTAACAGAGTGATAGACAGGAACTAGGAACATAACTGGTATGTTGCAGAGAAGTGCTTGTTGTAATGCGATGCAGAAGCTAAATCTGCAAGGTCAGTAAGGAAGAAAGCTAGAGTTTATCAAAGCTAAGGGCACAGATACCCGTTAAGGCTCACAAATTATGAGCTATAAGAAACTATTATTTGACAGCTGATGGACCTGGCAAACTATATCCAGCTCTCCCAGGAGCAGATATGTGAGCCCTGGTGCCCGCTCCAAAGTCCAGCTTCCTAGAGGTAATTGTGATCTGCCTGAGACCTGCATCCTGCTGCAGTTCTCAAGCAACACATTATTCTTCTCTCTGTTAGATGCTCTAAAAAGCTTGAACAATTCTAATGTTACAGACTGTCTGGCATTCAGCCAGGCCAAAGGTGACTGCATTTGAGCGGTAGAGGAAACTTCACAGACAGAAGAATACGCTCATCCCAGTGGAGGCCACAAAGCAAGTCTACATTTGTTATGGTTTTCAGTGGCTTATAACCCTAGAAATCTCTGAAATTACTGTGTGTTTTAATATCTATAGATGAAAGTGCTGTGATTATATTATAAAGAGTTATGAGAGATTCAGGAAAAACTATCAAAAAAAAAAAAGAACAATTGTGTGACAAGCCAAGGTAAACCAATTTCTTTTTTTCCTAGGCTTTCCTTCATTCCTGAGAGAAGAAATCATTAGCAGAGCGAACTCTACACCCTGCCATATACTTTCCATTTTTCCCCGCGGATTGCTACATTTGCAGAGGCTGTAGCCTTATGACACAGAAGCCCAAAATTGCTTAAGTTGTTAACCCTGACAGGAGAATATGTTAGTTAGTTACCTCGCTCAGTTAAAGCGCTGCAAGCATTAGGTATAGACCATGCTTTTTTTTTTTTTTTTTTTCTTTTGGCCTTAGCAATTTAATCTTGCTGTTTGTTGTCATGCCTAAAGCATATGGAGATGAATGAAAAGCTTTCCATTGACCTGAAAAGCAGCTCCCACCTCCAGTGCAGTAAATCTGCAAATTGGAGCTTTGTCTCACTAGATATATTTTGAGGATTCAGTGCTGGCTGGATTCTACTGTTGTTTGTTTTCCTGCCCTCGTGAATACAGTAGACAGAGTCTCGTCCTGAATGCTTTTGGATTTCCTAGTTAGTTGTAGAAGGAAAGTTGAACTGTGTTTATTTGGGTTTGCTGTTTAGCTGCATTTTGTTTCGTAACACGCTGAGTTACTGCAAGTCCTCGAGTTCAGTGGGAGCCTCAAGCCCTTGCTTTTGTCAATCAGGCCTGCTTGCACCTTTGCTTTGGTCACTTCTGTTGTCTCACTGGCACTCATCCTAGGTATCAAACTCTTCAGCAGTGACCTCCTAGCTGACCCTTTCTGCACTATGCAGAAACAACAGAAAACCACTGCTGCTTTCTCCCAGACTGGCATCTTTGGCCATGATGCAGTGACATGCAGGGAGATGGGAGCCCCAGGACAGAGTTGCTTCCCCAGCTGAACTCCCTGAAGCGCTCATCTCCCAGATGGCCCCATCCCTTCCCCTGCAACCCACAGAGGTGGCTGCCCCACACCAGCTTCATGTTGTCACGGTCGATGGAGCTCAATGCTAAGATGGGGCAGGGAGGAGAGGGACAGGCATGTCCTTGTGGATGCGGCAGCCAAGGCTGGCGGCAGCCAGGTAGAGCTTGTGGGGCCACTCCATCACACCTAGGCTCCACTGCAGACTGGCCTCCCCCTCCTCTCCCCCCACCCCGCCCCCTTTTCAGCTGGGAATGAAACCAGCAGCAATTACTCAAGCCAAGCACGTAAATCTGGCAGATCCTGTGTTTGACGCAGCTACGCAGCGAAATGTCTGGATGCTCACCCCGCTCCCGCCTTCTCCCCTTGTTTATTTGCCCCGCAGAAAGCAGCAAAGTTAACAACTTTGCCAGCAGTGAGATGTGAGGGGAACAGGAAAACCAGGATGCCAGGGAGCAGGAAGGACAGAGGGAGAGGACCTCCAGGGACAGGGAAACAGGGGCCAGGAGTGCAGGACGGGTTTACCCGCATTGCATAAGGAGCTCAGCTGCCCCGGCTCAAGGCTGCGGAGCCCCCAGCCCCGAGCCGCTGCAGGCACAGGGAAGCCCTGGGGGCTGCCACTGGTCCAGAGGGATCCCGCAGACCGAGCGTTATGTAATGCCCCCTTTCCCTTGCGACAGTACCTTCCCACCGGCTGACGGACAGGGAGAGAGGCTGAAGTGCTAAACGCTGTTTGACTTCGAGAACCGAAACTACTTTTTTTATTATTATTATTATTTCAAATTCCTATCCCTTCGCATTCCAAGCTGCCGAGGGACCCCGCAAAGTCTCAACTATTTAAGCCTTAAGTCCTGGCCCGGAAAGAGCGAGCAGCGCAGCCCTCAGCTCGCTTCCCGGCCGCCGGCGCAG
>VXAV01008496.1:90643-101382 GCA_013399715.1 Alectura lathami | reverse complement strand
CGGCGCTCCGCGCTCCGCCGGCAAGCGGCCCTGCTGCCCCTCCGCGGCGGCCCCCCCGCCGCCCCCCGGCACGAGTCTGGGGGCCGAACAGCCCGGGGAGGGGGAAGAGGGCCTCCTGCGGCAGCGTTCCTCCGCCAAAGGGGTGGTCCGAAGAGGGTATCCCTCTGAAGTCCCCGGTACTCCATATATGGCCAATCTACGTGGGCTTCTATTTTTATGTGTGAATTCTTCCTTCTCTCCCTCTTTTTATTTCTCGGAGCATCCTGCCAGGGGTCTGAGTGTGTTAATCTGAATTATTCCCCCTCTCCTCCTCCCCGAAGTAAGAGCAGCCAAACGCAAGGAAATCCACAGTTAAGGACATGTGTTGTAACTGATCATTTGAGGGATGGGTTCAGAAAAGAGAACGAAAAAAAAAAAAAAAAAAAAAAAAAAAAAAAAAAAAACCGGGCATGTACGTGCATACACACAGCAGAGAGGGAGCAGTCTGCTGCTGCCGAGGAGGAAAGCAGTGATTCTGTTCTGGGAAAGAACCTGACTTATTTATCATAGATTAATTAAAATATTTGTTCAGAGCGTATCTAATTTGGAGCAAATGGAGCTGTCTCTAGTGTGATTTCTAATGGGGAGGAAATCCTTTCATTTCATACAAAACGTCTTTCTGTAAAAGGTATCTCTTAATGGGGACTTTAATGAAGGATGGGGATTGCATCTGAAGTGCAACACTCTTTCGTAACCTCAGTTATCCCTTCCCTTTCATTCCACAAACCTTAGTGCGTGCGTTTATGGAACCATCCAGACCTACTGACGAGCATAGGTGCCTCCGTCTGAGCCTCCCTTGTGAGCAACCACTGAGTACTGGCTATGTTTAACTCTGACACCATGCTAATGGCTTTTCTGAATAGTCTGCAGATGACAGAGAGTCAAAACATCAGTCCCACATTAGCGATAATTCTACCCTAATCTTTTTTTTTTTTTTTTTTTTTCCCT
Source organism: Alectura lathami (assembly GCA_013399715.1). NCBI lineage: Eukaryota > Metazoa > Chordata > Aves > Galliformes > Megapodiidae > Alectura > Alectura lathami. The sequence goes on along the minus strand of VXAV01008496.1, from coordinate 100,395 downwards.
TTGCCATGGCACGGAAAACCGGAAGAGGGGGAAGGCTCTGCAGCTGTATTTTGGAGCGCGTTTGTTGTGGTTGTATGGAGGTGGGGGAGGGAAAGGGAGAGGAGGCGTGGGGGGAAGGAGAGAGAACTGCGGTGATTCCTCCTCCCCTGCTCTGTAGTTCCCCACAAAAAAACGTGATTGTAGATCGTGCTTTGCAATTCTCACGCTCTCCTACGAAAATATGTCCTTCAGTCTCGTTTGGAAGGAGGCAGTCAAAAGTTTGCTAATTATACAACAAAGGAATTCTCAGGGAAGAGGGGCTCCTTGCTGCATTAGAGTATCTGATGGGCTGTGCGCATGAAAACCGCAGGGAAGGAGAGAACTTGTAGGCTTAAGAGCTGTAAAGACTAGCAGTGCAAGATCGATGTTGTGCAGACATCCCATCCTCACAGGTGAGAGATCTGGAACAGCAGCCTGAGTAGGACACAGATTACGCATCATAAACGCAGGGGTTAATAGCAGCCAGCACTTCAGTTAGGTATGCACTGCAGATGGCAAGAGGAATCCCAGAGCATGTCTGGGTTTGAAATCCAGGCTGTCCGTGTGCATGCATTGTGCTTTGCAAGTTCCTAGTACACAAGGAAAGTTAAGAACAAATTTTCAGACAGCTTGTCTGGTAGGTGGTTTTGAAATGAAGTACGATTTTCAAGAGAGCAATACTAGTTCTTATTAATAATTCATATTGACGGTAGATAAGGGAAGCAAAAGAGAAATTATAAACTGTTGTTTTGACTAAGCCACCAGCTCTGCAAAATCCTGGCTGGGCTTGGATTCAGCCAAATAACACCTTTGAGAAGAATTTCAGTCCATTGGATGCCAGCAGGGATGAATTTGGCTCCTTGTGTCAAAAGCCTGGGAGGAAAACGCAGTGAAGGCAAAGTAAAATGCTGCATAACTTAGGGAAGGAGGGATAAGGGATGGTAAAAGGAAGACAGAGGAAGGACAGGGTAGGAGGAGGAGAGGTAGGTTTCCACTGAGAAAACTGGGTTCAATTTCTGATTAATTTTCAAGCTCTGCTGCAGCAGAAATGTGCTTTAATAAAACAACATAAGGCAGAATCACTAAATAGATCACGAACATTGCCCATTAAGCCTGGTAGGAACAGCTACCTCTCCTACAGTTATTTTTAAAATGCGTAAGGAAGGGGATACATTTTATGTTGCTCAGGAAGATGTATGCCTCTATCCTGGGAGATGCAGAGGGGGGGCAGCCTTTTGTACCGCAGCACTAGGATTTCTGTTGCAATAAGCAGTACTAAGCAATTTTAGCTGATTATCTAGCTTCATTTGGGGATGCTTAAAAAAAAAAAAAATAGAGGGAGTTTATTGACTCTCTGGTAGTATTTAAACAGTTATTTCATACTGTGTACAGGAGAGCTGTGAGAAGTGAAGCCTAAAAATGAAGTAGGAGGAGAGAGAAAACTGGAATTTGCTCTAAGAATGATTCAGCTCCCTCCTAATTATTCAGGCAAATATTCAGTAAGCTGAACAACTAGTACTGTGGGCACAGCCCATGAATAATGAGACAGGGAACATGCTTTGCTGCATGTGAGTGGCATGATGTGGGTTCCCATGTTACCGGCCAGGAGCCAGAGACATGCAGAGCAGGCAGAGCCTGCAGCACGATAGCAGGGAGGAAACGACAGCCCTTGTGTTGTCCACGATTTGAGGTTTGGTCGCAGGCAGTGGGAGCTCGCTGACTGCTCACAGAATCACCTTCAGACTCCAAAACACGCCTGCATGCTGCGAAGCTGTGCTGTGAGGCAGAAAGCAAGCAATACACCAAAATGCTGAACAGTGCTGTCGGGTGCTGGAAGTTAATCCCTGGGCTCTCCCAGACTCGGTTGTAACACAGAGACTGCCTTGGTCACCTCCACCTTCCCTGGGCATTTCCATTTTTCCTTAGCAAAGAGGGAAATACCTTGTTTATCCAAGTGCTAATCATCTGTGCCTCCACTATGCGAATGGGAAATAAATTCTAATTGAATTAGGACAGAGAGAGCAGAAAAGGAGAGGAGAAAAATGTACCTGCTTTGGCACTGAACAATTTATAGTTTCTCTGATTTCTGCAGTTTTCCCAGGCTTTGATGCCAAGGCATGCCCCCGTCTGTAAAGGGCTGGGCAACTGGAGCAATTTGAGGATAAAGCCGTTTATGCCCTGCTCCTATTTATTTTGTAGCATTTCCTGCTGTTTTTGGAACTACTGAATTCTGTCAGTGGCAGTTGCATCTATGTGCCCCAGGCTGCTTCTGGTTAAATTTGAGGGAATAGCTAGGCCCGGGTTACATTTTTTCCTGCATTTTTTGGTTCTCTAGATATGCAGTTAATCTGTGGGCTGTTCTAAGGACCTGTCTGTGATAGGGTGCTCTAATTCAAGCCAAGCCAAGATTCCTCTGGGGCTTATGTTCAGAAATGGAGATAGTTAAAATAAGATTTTAACATAAACCCTCAGAGATTAGTCCCCACTGATTTCCTGATTACTCTCTTAGATATGCAGCACCAGATCACCAAAGTGTTTTGGTACCTGCTTGAAGATCAACTAGGGTTTAAATATTCAGATAATCTGCGCGCTGCCCCTACCTCTCCCAGCCTGGGCTGGGCGCCTTCCCACAGCTATGCAGTCTTCTTTGAGTCATCTGCTATCCCATGCGTAAAGGAGAAATAGCCACAACATAATCAAATCACTGGGGGGTTATGCTTTGGCAAGGGGGTGTGAATGGTCTGAGTTCTTCAGGAGCCTTGCCAGTGGGGGCTTTAGGCCAAGCTCAACAAGCAAGGCATGGGAAGCAGGCGAAGAGGAAGCCACTGTCCTCAGGCTCCGAGGGATGAGTTGTAGACCCTCACACTACAGAAGGGAAGCTGGGTAGCTCTGGCAAACACAGCAGAGAGGGCCAGTGGAACCTTTCTTTACCTCAAGAGAAGTCTCATAGCATTAGGAGGCTTCACATTTAGCATCAAGCCTATAGTGGTGTGCTACCAGGATGCATAATAAAACTTTAACTTATTCCTGACATGAGAAGAAGGCTTTGTGCAAGCTTCAGTAGGCACAGAGAGACTGACAGAGGTGTGGGATATAGAGGAAGGAGGACCAGGACCCTTCATGCTGTATTCTATAGACAAGTGTGTCTGTGCCTGTGACAGAGACAGCAAGTAAGGGTTGAACACCATTTTTTTTTTCATTAAAGCAATCTCTGCTTTAATAAAATAAATCAAGGAGCTGTTTTTTCCTTTGTCTAATTGATAACTGTCTGTGAGAACTGTGTCCTAAACACTTGTGGTACTTTGTGATAGCATGTCCAATGTGTTATCTTCTCTTTTGAACAGCAGTGTAATTCATGTCAAGATGCCTCAACTGTCACAGGAAAAACAATACTTACGCAGTTTATGCTGGCAAGTTAATGTTAACATGTAGCACGTGGCACAAGGCTCCTGGTACATGGCTTGTGGTCCATGGGCATGCCTCATGCTATGTGGCTTGTGGCACATGGTACATGGCACGTGGCTTGTGGCTCGTGTTTGTGGCACATAGTTTGTGGTACCTGACATGTGGTATATGGCTCGTGGTTCATGGCACATGGCATGTGGCTCACAGCATGTGGCACATGGTTGGTGTTTTGTGGCACATGGCACATGCCTTGTGGTTCATGGCACGTGGCTTGTAGTATGTGTCATGTGCCTTGTGGTACATGGCTCGTGGCACAGGGTTCACACCACATGGCTCGTGGTTTGTGGTTCGTGGCACGTGCTCGTGGCACGTCACATGGTTTGTGGTATGTGGCATGTGTTACATGGTACATGGCACATGGCTGGTGTTTCATGGCACATGGCTCGTGGTATGTGGCTTGAGGCTCATGGCATGTGGCTTGTGGTACATGGCATGTGTTTTGTGGCTCGTGGCACGTGGCTCATGGTAAGTGGCATGTGTATTGTGGCACGTGGCTCACGGTACCTGGCATGTGGCTACTGGCACATGGTACATGGCCTGTAGTACCTGACTCATGGCACATGGCTGGTGGTTTGTGGCATGTGGCTCATGGTTCATGGCACATAGCACGTAGCTTGTGGTACGTGGTATATGGCACATCTCCCTGGCACGTGGCTTGTGGAACATGGCTTGCACACAGTTGGCATGTGGCCAATATACATACATAGTTTTTTTATAGAAGGAGGGGATGCCATCCAAAGGGACGTGGACAGGCTTGAGAAGTGGGCCCACAGGCACTTGATGAGGTTCAGCATGGCCAAGTGCAAGATGCTGCATTTTAATCGGGGCAATGCCAGACATGTGCACAGACTGGGAGAAGAGCTCACTGAGAGCAGCCCTGCAGAGAAGGACTGGGGGGTTCTGGTGGACGAGAGGCTTGACAGCAGCCAGCAGTGTGCACTTGCAGCCCAAAGGCCAACTGCATCCTGGACTGCATCACAAGAGGGGTGGCCAGCAGGGACAGGGAGGGGATTGTCCCCCTCTGCTCTGCCCTTGTGAGGCCCCACCTGCAGCGCTGCATCCAGGGCTGGGGCCCCCAGCACAAGAAAGACGTGGAGCTGTTGGAGTGGGTGCAGAGGAGGCCTTGAGGATGCTCTGAGGCTGGAGTACCTCTCCTGTGAAGAAAGGCTGAGGGAGCTGGGCTGGTTTAGTTTGGAGAAGAGAAGGCTCTGGGGAGACCTAATTGTGGCCTTCCAGTGCTTAAAGGGGGCTTATAAACAGGAGGGAGGCTGACTTTTTACATGGGTTGATAGTGACAGGACAAGGGGGAATGGTTTTAAACTAAAGGAGGGATGATTTAAGTGAGATGTTAGGAGGAAAATTTTTACTCAGAGAGTGATGTAAGGAGGAAAATTTTTACTCAGAGAGCGGTGAGGCACTGGCACCGGCTGCCCAGAGAAGCTGTGGGTGCCCTGTCCCTGGAGGTGCTCAAGGCTGGGCTGATCTGGTGGATGGCAACCAGCCCATGGCAAGGGGTTGGAACTAGCTGATCTTTAGGGTCCCTTCCAACCCAAGCCCTTCTGTGGTTCTATGAAATCAACAACAGATTTCAGTTGTCTTCCTGTGTATGTGACCTTAACTTGGGAACCATTTCAAAAACATATCTAAAAGCTGAATTAAAAAAAGGACAGAAGTCTCATGAAGCTGTGCAAACCTGAATCCTGTTAAAGGCACAAGGAGTTTTTGCTTGACCTCAAAATACCCAGTGCTCCTTCAGTTGCATTGCTGGGCATTGCTGGCACTGGCCAGATGAGGCGTCTTTGAGTAAAGCTGATGCCAAAGAGGAGTTATGTCCAAGTCTGGGAAAAGGAGGGAGACACCAGACACCTGGACTCCAGCTCAGAGTGACTCAGGCAATGGTCTGCAGAGCCAAACTCTCAAAACTCAGCTGCAGCCGAGCAGGGGGCTAGAGCAGGGACCCTGAGCTGTGGGCAGCTGCAAGGGGTTGGTGCCTTGTGCACACACTTCTCTGCGGCACTGGAGGCATTTTCTGCCCTTAGAAACAACAACGGCAAAGATGCAGGGTAACAGTTAAAAATGGATCTTCAGATATGCCCTTTGAAGTCTTCTTTAATGTCCCATCACTGTTAAATTTTACAGTCTACTGAACAAAAGAAACAGTTGAGTTTATTTTGTCTAATTTTTCAATGCGCACAGAAACACAGTAGTGTAATGCTTATATATATGCAATTCCCTACATAATTTTGTGCTTATACTTTTTTTGACCACTAAGCTTTAAGTGAGTGCAAATTAACCCACTGATTTTATCTATGCTTAAAATGTGGTTATACTTCTGAGGAATGTTGCTCGCTTACAGGAAACACCAGCTATTTAAAACTGTGAGCAGACTTTTGAACTAAGAAGTACGATTTGTTCTGTTTGCAGGCTTAGAAATCAATGGAGCTGTGATGGGTGCAACAAGCTGGCTGGTAATAATTCATCTGGAAATGAGGGTACGGATAATCCTTCCTTTATGGTTATAATTGCAACCCATATAATACATATCTTTATTACATTATGTGTTGCACCAGTCCAAACTAGTACAGCACCACTGACTTCATTAGAACTGTGCCTGATTCTACTGAGGGAGGTAAATCTGTGTTAAGGGAGGAAATAGAAACATCAGAAACCCCAAAGCAAAAGGCAAAACTGTAAAGCAAACCAGAACACCCCTTCTCCCTCCAGATACTGGTTTCTGTCTGGACAACTCTTGGGCTCCCCTACAGAGTTATCAGTTGTCACAGCAAATGGTGGAAACCACAGCAAATGCAGATCTGGAGATACCAGCTCAGAGTGGTATGAAGGCCAGAGCTGCCATATCAGGTCATGGCATCAGGTCAGGCAATGTCCTCTGACATCAGCACACGTGATGCCACTTGTTTGGACATTTACAAGGAGAAAGATCAACCATTTCCCTGGGGTGTCAATGTGAGTCCCACCCCTTGCCTGGGTGAGGGAGCCTCAGCTGGTGCAAAGTGGCTGAGATCCTTTGGCCAAATTTTTCCACCTGGCCCAGAATTTTCTCCATCCCCAGTCAGGATACTTTCCACTGCCCAGACGCTGCCCTTGCATACATAAGAAGGCTGATGGGAGAGACAGCCTCTTTTGCTGTGGGGCTCCCCCTGTGGAAGTCTTGTCCTGGAGGAATAAGCTTCTAGCACAAAAAAGTGCTATGAGCAGTGAGCTTGTTCCTTCCCCTTGCTGTTTCCTTTCCTTAGAGTGTGTGGGAAGGTGTTGACTGTTAGTAGGTCTAGTTCCTGCTCTTCCTTTAAACTGGGTCATCATAATTTATCCTCCTACCTTCTGGAATTTTTTTCCCCTCTCTGCCCCTTTGATATCATCCTTCTGCAACTCTCCGTCTCCTCCCCTTCTTCCCCTTCCCCCCATTTCTTCCTTACACTAAACAAGAGCAAAGTGGGTCATTTCATAATTGCTCTTCTCTATTTCAGAGAAACCCAGAGGCGTAAAACAGAACAAACAGGTAAGTGTCACTGATTCAGGGAAGCTTTAAAGATGTTTTCCTCTTGGCTGTCTCCTGGGCTTGCTTTGCCTCCTCCTTTCCCTTTGCTTCCAAAACCCTGATGTAACAGCTAGTGCTGCTGTCTGATTGTATAGTTAAAATTCAAGTTGAGGCTAAATGACTCAGGAAGCTGAAAGCGAGGTTTTTGGATGGTTTTCCTCTCCCTATTATTTGTATTTTTGGTTCAATGGAATGACAAAATGTTACAAAGGGGATAGGCTGTACTTAAATATGCATAGGAGGGAATGCCATAGAGTTGTGCCTGAAATGACAAACTATTGCATCTTGTAGAAGTAATCCAGAGAAAAAGGGGACTTCCCTGCTTCTAACAGTATCTATCTGGGAGCTGCTGTTTATCCTACAACAGGACTTTAGATCACCCTCAGTCTAAATGACAATAGAGATGTGCAATCCAGAGAAGCATGCAAATTTTTTTTATTTTTTTATTTTTTTGACATAGACACAGACCCTGGGACTCTCTTGCCCATAAGACCTTGCTGTTCCAGGGCTACCTAAGCCATCACCTGCTGCTTTGCTGCTTTCATTGCAAAATTTGATGTTGAGCTGAGCCCCTCTGAGGAGTAAGTTCAAGTTGGCTCCAGATGTGGTTTTAAAGGCCTTGCAGGACTAGGGGATTCAAAAGCTGAGGACTTGGACTGATAGGCCTAATCTGTTTTCTGGGATGTCAGTGTACACAGATACTGTGCTGCTTGCCACTAGCTGTTGCTCCAAATTAGATTAATTAATGCTGTTATATATGTCTGCAGGCAGAGTTACTGCTCCTTATGGAGCCCACAAGTGTTCATTGTACATCAGAGCAAGTTTATAGTATGTGCTCCGTTGCGACTGCTGGGTAACTCCTCTTGTTTTTATTTTTCTTTGCTCTATGCAAGAAATAGTACTTTCTGCTTGGTAAATTCTCTTGCTACTTGCTGCGTAGAATAACGGCAGAGGCCAAGCTCTTAGAGCAGAACACAGACCTGAGTTTTACTCTTAGCTTTGCTGTTGAACAGCTGTACCATTCTGGAGAAAGTCACTTCCACCCTGCAAATCAGTTCTCTGGGCTGAGAGCCCTTGTAAGTAAGGGTTAACCAGCACAGTCCTTGGTGGTGTTTTACATCATACACTGCGCTGATGCAAGTGTGTTTTCATCTCCCCCTTTTTAATTTGGGGTTGCATCTGTCTCAGAGCCTTTGTTCCCATTGCTTTTTTTCCCACCACTGAGTCTGTAACTGTCTCAATCTGTTTACTATATATCTGGCTACTGCTCAGTGCAGTGGGACTTGGTGCAGCCTCTGTAACTTACGTCTCCAAGGAGAGCTCAGAAAGCAACAGGGCAATTGCCTGGAGAGGAGGTTTCTGTTTGTTGGATGAAGGGAAGATGTAAGCTTGCTCATCCTCTTGGAGATTTATTTGTTGCTGAGAGCTCTTGAGAACACCTGATGTGTCTGTTTAACCTCTGCCCAAAAGGGAACTACAGCAGTCAGGCAAACTACTCAAGGCAAAACAGCAAATACTCCTCTGGGCAATGATTTTGACTTTCCATCTCGTGGATGTACATCTGGAGTAATTCAGGTGACTCAGAGGAGGCCAGGCTTACTCTATACAATAGAAAGATTGAGTTTTAAGATAAACCAGCCAGGTACTTAGCCCAAGGTTTTGATTCTTGTTTCTTTACCTTTCATGTATGTAGAAGTAGATTTAAATTACTTCTGGCAGTGTTCCTCACCTTTTTTTTTTACGGTGAAGATGTATTTTATTAATCAGTCTATCAAAAAGACTGTCCGAATATACAGGTCAATATCTTAATATATGTCTGAGGGTAATTGGAAAACATGATTGCTCCTTGGCCAAAATCTTAAATGGGAGTGAAAGCTATCCTGGAAACTTTGAGAGTTATTTCAGTTTCATCGCTTTCCTATTTGTGTTCTGCAAATAACTTTTTAAATGGAGAAACTTGCTGGAAATGACAAGTGAGGAGTTAATCTGCCAAGAAATCACCAACTCCTGAATGTGGAATACTTTTTTCCTCCTCCCATAAAAACCTAAATCATATAAATTATTTTGAGGAACCAGAGCCCAGCTGAGGAAAACTTACTTCTCTTAACCCAATTCTTGCTTTCAGGGTTTTTTTTTTTTTGTTTGTTTGTTTTTTTTAAGGAGTGTTCTTTGACCTGCTTATTTCTCAAATATGCATTATATGGACTTGTCCTGAGTAATTAGTAAACCTTGCTCTCATATGGACATGTCAATAATATGCATCAGAACCTGCAGATGTCAGCTTATTGCCTCACCTACATTTTTTCATTTATTCCCCAGTACATGCTTCACATAAGTACCAAACACTTGCGTGATAATACATGACAACCTGCACTACTGTGAAGTCCAGTCCTGGCTTGGCAGGGGAGTTGAAGGCCAGGCTTGGGTGTGTCAGCATGCTGAGGAAAGCTTTTGTGTTTCCTGATCATGGAAAACTCTTGCAGTGTAAGAAAACAAGGAAGGACCCGGGAAAGTGGAGATCTGATTGAAAATCCAAGGAGGTTTTTCTCTGGACTTGAGTGTGTGGCTGTGGACAGTTCTGGACTGAGGGATGGTATGTATTGCTGTCATTTAGGGATTATTTCCTGAGCAGGAAAGATCATTAGTTGATGACTGTCTGGGCAACCACCCACAAGTCAGACTGCAGCTCTCACCTGTCAAAAAAAAAAAA
>VXAV01008496.1:79318-90567 GCA_013399715.1 Alectura lathami | reverse complement strand
AAAAAAAAAAAAAAAAAAAAGGGCCCTTTATTAAGAGAGATCCCCCAGAGCCTGCATAGACCATAAATGAACACCCCAAGGTGAACATGCTACCATGTGACCCCTATGAAGCCCATTAGAGCCCTTATTATGAGGCTCAGCTGCCTTCCCAGCTCCCATCAGTGCCTACAGCAGTGCTGCCTCTTGCCTTGGAGCAGGCCTGTGGCATCTGTCTGACTTGTACTAAAAATGCTTGTGAAAAATGTCCAGAGATCTGGGCTTCCTCATTCATCTCCCAGCACTTTTCCAAAATAAAAGGGTGGGGTTAGAAGGTGACCACAGAAATAATACATTTTAATTATGTTTTTGAGTTGTTAACATAGTGTTGTTAATACAGCTGAAGCAATAGTTATTAAACCATGGCTCAAGAGCAAGGTGTTCCTCATGACCAGGATGATCCAGATAACAGGGAGACTTAAGTAGAGCATTGCCTCTGGCACTCGTATTGCAAGGCTGTCACTCTGGCTCTGCAGCTGCATGGAGGAGACAAGGCCTACTTGTGTCCTCTCTGAAAGCAATGTGGGTCTTGGTAGAAGAAAAGGTGCAGGGAGAGACAGGTGGGAAAGGGAGCTGAGGGCAACTCTGCAGTAGCTTGCTTAGCAAGGGGACTGTGGTTCTTTGGCCACTTAGGAAATGAGAGGTGATGTGGCCCTTGGAACACCTCTAAGGCAGAGCGAGCTGCAGAGCAGCCTCTTTCTCGCCTCTTACTTGGTCATGATTTAGATTTATGGTCTGCTATTTCTCTTCCTACATCTGGAGGCAGGAGGGTAAGCCTTTTTGTATTTCTGTTGGCTGGTTGTTTTTCTCCTTCCTTCAGAAGGCCAAAAATGAAAGGCTTATGTATAGACAGCCTCTCAGCTGCTGGGTGATGGACTGTTGTCTCTCTGCTGCTGTCTGTGATTTGTTGGCTCAACATAGCAGGCTGTGGATAAGATTTGGTGGGCAGGTGGGTGTTTAGGAAAAGACAGTAAGAGATGAAGAACGGAGGATGGAAGAAATACATACTCAAAAAAGTGAGCTGAAGCTGAGAGGCTTGTTAGATTGTAAAAGGACAGCTAATGAAAGAGGGACTGTTTTGGTCTTTGCAGTGGCAGTGGTGGTTGTGTGTGGGGGGGAAGGTTCTGCTCAAAGGCCCAAATCCCAGATTGCTCGGTAGTATCACCTTTTTTTCAGCACTACTTGGATGCCATCCTGGGCCTGAACATCATCCACTGCCTGACAAGCCTGTGCATTTGTTTTTTTGGTTTTACTCCAAACTCCACCTGTACGTACCGTTCAGTAGTCACAAAACAGGTATCTGAGGTGGTTGTGGGCATGACATGTTCCTGTGGGGTTTTCCACCACACTGCACCCAAGTAAATACAATTAAGACATGATTAGGTTTTTATCTGTCTCTTGTTTGTGATAACTCAAAGGTGAGTAAAGGTAAAAGCAGTGGATGTGTTCAGCTGAGCAGTGCCTAGAGTTGCATCTCTGCTTTAATACAGGAGGTCTGAATGTGAAAACGCCCTGGTTGTATTCCTCCCCTTTTACTCCTGGATATACATTCTGGGTCTCAGCAGAGCCCCTGGGGCTGGCAAGATGGTGGCTGTTGCTCTGCAGAGGGGAGATGAGTTGCTTCTGCTCCCTGAGGGCAGGAAGCCTGCCCCACAAGCTTTCCTTGAGCATAAAAGGTCTGCAGGGAAGGCCTAGACAGTAGTTGAGATCTTTTGTTTGGTTTCTGAGCTTCCCCTTGTTCCTGTGAGTCACCTACCTGGCATGTGGCCCTGGTGCCTTGCTCCATGCATTGCTTTCTGTCTCAGTGCTGGAGTCTCTCTGCAGAATGTAACCTTCAGCTGATCTGAGATCTTCTGCACAAAAACCAGCAGGTTTGCAGAATCGATCACACTAAGGCAGAAATAGCTTCGCGTTGGAGCCAAGGTCCTTTCAAGGCAGGAATCATTCATGTGGGAGATTTCAGCAGTGCTGGGTGTGTTAGAAGTAGCTATTTGAATTCGTTGAGAATCCAGCCCAAACACACAGTACTCAAAGAAATTAAGTGATCCCCTTGGAGCATACTATTTGCTTTCTAGCTTTCAGCTATTTAAAAGCTGTGCTTCCTGCGCTTCTACCTCCAGCCACAGGGGGTAGAAAATGGATTCAACACAGCAACAGGACAGAGCTGGCCAGGGTAAGAGCTGCCCGGCTGGTGCCATAGGCTAAGCTTGCTGCCTGACTTTATGGAGTCCTCCCAGGATTTTTTCTTGGCTTCTCCATTTCTTTCCCTACTCCCCATGTTAGGAGCCAAGATGTGGTCCTGGGTGGATAGGGCAGCGTTGCTGTGCCCTCTTGTGTTGGCCTAGGGGTTATCCAACAAAATTGACTGAAAACTTTATTGCATAGGTCATTGTTCCTTGCACATGCTAAAAGCTGGAGGAACCTCTGAGTGTTAGCAAAAGTATTGGAATGCAACTCAATTTAATGATCCGTGTGGGGATATATATATATTTTTTTTTTTTTTTTGGGGGGGTGGGATGATCAAGGCTCTAAAACTGTTTATTATCTTCACCCATAAACAGAAAACAACACAGCACAGGCTGAAGGGAAAAGCAGCCTGTATGCATTAGTATCTGGCATGACATTTTCTTGTAGAAAAGAAGAAGCATCTATCTTACCTGTATGGAAAAATTAGCACTGGCACTGTTTGCTTCCTGCACAGAGACTGGGACTGCTGCCATCCTATGCACCAGTCCCACTGCTTGTTTGGCAATAAGCTAGAGGAGCTTTGCCTGGCACTGGCTATGAATCCACAGTGGGGAGGAATTCTCCCACACACTGCTGGAGAAAAATGTGTTGCCACATAGCTACACAAGGTGCCGAATTCACCTGGGTATCTTCTACTGTATTTTAATCACTCATCTCAGCAAGCTAATAGTAAATCCGCTAAATTTGCGGTGGGGATTTTGGGGGTAGAGATATTACTGAAATGGTCTTTTCTGAGTAAATGAGTTCTATCCCTTTGGCTGTATTAGAAATCTTTCAAAACCAATCTGCTAGCAACCCTCTGTGCTCTTTGAGAAATCTCTGTTCAGACTGCTGCATCCCTAGCCAGCAAAACACTGTGCTGGCTGAAGCTCTCAGCTCCACCTGCGTGCGCTGAAAATCAGAATGCCGGGAAGAACAAGAGACTTCTAGCAGTTTTTTTGTTGTTGTTGCAAGCCATCCTATAGAGCTAAACTGTAGTTTTGCCACAGTCTGTGTTTATGGGTCAGCATCTAGAGCAAAACAGTGTGAAGCAGTTCCTCAATGCAGGAGCATTCAGCAGACCATAACCTGGACCTTTTACAGCTACAGTTGTGCTATTGAGTTCCATAGGTTTAACTTTTTAAACACTGTAGGAAGTCTGTATTTTTCTTCCTTGATCTGTAGCACTTCCCAAGGGGATAGCACTCAGGCTTTGGGGAATGGTGGGTGTATCACAATTTGAAGATAACTGTGCTGTTAAAAATAGATAGAATGACAGTTATGACTAAAGCAAGACTGAGCATATCTTGTATTACGTGCAAATACAATGGCTGAGGTATTCCCTGCCCCAAGGAGTTTGCCATCTAATATGTTAAGACTTGCAGAAGGCAGTAGAAAATAGCCCTTTCAGGTCTGTGCATTTCTGCTTTCAGTAAACTTTCCCTGTATTCTGAACTCCAAGGTTATTTTTAATCCAGGAAATCTGGGAGGTATTTAAACTAATTGATATTCTTCTGGTCATAAATCAGCCTCTCTGAGGAAACAATCTTTTGTGATCTTTTTTTTTTTTTTTTTTTTTCCTAGAGATAGTCTCACAACTGCCTGACTGAGGAGATAATGCAGATGAAAAGAAACTAATTTTGTTGTCTCATTATTTCCTGTGCTCTGCCTATTAGGCTAGTTTGCTGCCAGTATGAGACAGCACCTGTTCCCAGTGCATGTTTGTTGCATGTGGAGACAGTTCCTTGTGCAGAAAACCTGCAGACTAAATAAACCTACATATACATTGAGTGGCCCTTGAAGTCTCCTTAAGTCTCCTTCTTAGCTCCAAGTAAGTGGTATGCAGTTTTCCAGTGTGGTTACAAGACGTGCACGAAGCTCCCCTGGGTAGGAGTGCTTGGTAGAACAGTGTAGCTATTGTATTGCTAAATCGCCATGCAAACCAGAAACAGGGCAACCAATGGGTAAAAACACTCGCCCAGTATCCCATAGGCTCTCAGCATGTCATTGCAAGATATATATTTTATGCAGAATACAACTGTGCATAAGGCTTCAAATAGCCAAAACTCTTCAAGAAGTTTCATTGCCAACATTAGTTCAGACCACATGATGGAAAACTGAGGAATCCTTCTGAAAGGTGTCAGAATCATTGGGGGAACTCCCAATGACCAGACAATGCCTTCAGGGCCTGGGGCTTTGGAGTGCCAGTGCTTTTCTGTGGCAGCTCTGAAGCAGTGTGTGGCTTTGGAGGGCCTAGGCTACCAGTCATTATCAATCTTGCTGTCAACTTTGATGCTACAAAAGGTTCTTGACAAAAATCATTGGGTTTTGGCTCTCTATCGATGTGTGTATGCAAGTGAGGTGTCTGTAGATTATTTGGAATGGGGGGAAGGAATGACAAGATCCAAACCAGGCAAGCTTTGTGTGTAGGGAATCCCCGTGCTCACAAAGGTATGATCTTCATTCACAATTCTCAAACTACCTGCAGGAGCCTGTTTGGGCAGGACAAAGCCTGTGACTCATTAATGTAAAATTTTTCTCTAATCTTAAATATTCTTCATTCTTAGGTCCGGCATCTTTTAGATAGGCTTACTTAGGTACCAATAGTCAATGCCAATGAAACCCTGAATGCTCAATGCTTATCAACACCAATGAAGTGCAAGTTCTTTCTGATGGCTCCCTTCCTAGGGCAGTGCATTGGGTAAAGATTGGTTCAAAACTACTTCCCTGCTCTGTGGAAGCAGTGAGGAAATAGGAAAAAGATCATAATGTGTCTATTCTACTACAATAAGCTTTGCAGGTAAATCCATCTACCTAGGAATTATTTTCATCTGAGAAAGGAGGATTAGATTTGTCTCAAAATGTAAAGTCTTTGCTTTCATAGTGTAGTGTGTTTTAAGTGAACTTCAGAGCTCAGTTTTGAGGAATCAAGCTGCCAAGTTCACCAGTTTGTTCATCCAGGACTACTGGTTATGCAAGAGACATCAGTGATGGTTACAAGACCAGGGAGGTGCCTGGTGGCTGTTCACTTATGGTGTTGTAGCTTGCTCTTCAGTGAGACAAAACCAACCAGGAATATTAGATAGAAAATATTTTGAAGGCTGCTGCAGGGAATGTGCTGATTTCTGAATAACTTTATTGAGAAATGGTATCAACAGTGGATAATAGTATATAAATCCCATGTGGAAATGAGCTAAGGAAAGCTGTAACTTACCTAGCTATCCTTTCCACTTCTAAACCATAATTTACCTGATGGAAGAAGCCCCAGTGTATTATTTGCCATTCTTACAGCATGTTGTCCAAGACTTGTTTGTTGTCTAGGGATGGGGGAAGGGATTGACTTTAGTGTAACCTGTGCTGTAACGTTTCCTAACAAGCATCAGAACTTGGGGTAGAAGAAATAGGACTGTGTGCAATGTAGTCTTGCTGTCCTTGTCTTGTTCAGAAGAAAGTATTTTTCAGAAGCCTGGTGGAATAAGTAGTTAAAAGGGTTACTGAGATCAAGCAAAATAATCTGTCCTGATATCTTCATCTAGGGATGTTTGAAATATCACAGAAATCTGAAATCCACTGGGGGAAATGAGTCTGAAATGACAGGGGTGTGAGGGGTGTTCTGAGAGAAAGAAAGCTAGAAATAAAAACAAAACAAAAAAAGCAAGGAAAGGTGCTGCAGTAACTTAGCCCACTTGCTTTTTGTATGGGTGTGAGGGAGATGGCAGGCAGCAGCTGGCTGCTTCAGAAAGCATATTTTTATTAAGTCTTCTGAATCTTCAGGGGGGAGACATCCATTTCAAAAACTTAAATCTGTAAATATTAGGTGGAACAGCTCTTCCCTTGCTCTTCCTGCCATCACAAGAAAGGACCCCAACAACTTTGGAAGGTATCACTTTC
Source organism: Alectura lathami (assembly GCA_013399715.1). NCBI lineage: Eukaryota > Metazoa > Chordata > Aves > Galliformes > Megapodiidae > Alectura > Alectura lathami. The sequence continues at coordinate 84,414 of VXAV01008496.1, read as the reverse complement.
TGGAGTGCTGTTTTGTTCTCAATGTACGCAACGCATTGCTGAGCCTCTCCTTCCCCTGGGAGAAGCCAATTAGACATCTGAACCCAACTGAATTCTTAATTGCAGGCTTCAATCTAGTATGAAGTGTACTGCTGTTGATATTTATTTAGACAGGAAGGGAAAAGCACCAGTACTGGCACCAGCTTGTAGCGTCAGTTCTTTGTGGTGGTGACAGCTAGCTTTCCCAGGAAGAGTGGGCGATGGCAAGGCTTTTAATGAGGGGCAGGTGGCCGCATTGGTTGGGCTGGCTAAAGTAGATTACCTAGGATGCTGCATGTCTTCCGTCCCTTTTCTTAAGGGCTGTGCAGCTCTTAGCTGCAATCCAACACCAGCTGTAGGAAGGTGATGTGAAAGGAATAAGGTGCTTCCTGTTCTTAGACCCACAGCAGGTTTGTTAAGGATCTGCTGGAAAGGAGAAGTCGGCTTTCAGGAAAACCAACTGTCAGTTCCTAACTGATGTTGGGGTAGGATTACTGTTCAGCTTACTTTCTGGATGAAACTCCCTCATGACAGCAAATGTTTGTGACCCCACCTGTTTTTGGCAGTTTTACTTGCTCCTGATAAGCAGGATTTGCAGCTGATAGAGAAGCGATGTACTCTGCAAACAACATAACCTGTGTGAATCAGCACAGAGGACCTGGATGCATTTTTTTTTTTTCCCCTCCTAACTGCTCCATTCTTGGCAACCATACTAAGAAGGAAGCAAAATATTAAATCTGTGGTGACAAGAGCCCCATGGAATAACAGATCCATCAGTGGGGCTGGTGCTACCATGTATAGGAAACACAGCACCAGGCTCAACACATCACTGCCATGTGGCAGCAGCAATTTGCTGCAGCCCTGGCTTGAAGCACGTGGTATTGCTCCTCTGTGCTCTTTCCTTTTGCTCCAGTGTGGGGTTCAGCAGGCTCTTATTATTCTAGCACCAAGGAGTGCAGCTCGGAGAGGACAACTGGAGTGAGGAGGAAGAGCTTTCCTTAAGCCCCAGATATGGGAAGAGGTGTGGCATTTCTGGGAGACACCTCAAAGTATTGCTGCCTGTCCCTACAGCTCTTATTCTCTCCAAAGTGCAGCACTTTCTCAGGAAGGAGCTAATCCTGGCAGACTGAGAGGCACCGTGGCACTGGCATGAGAGTGTTTTCAGGCCAGCAGCACAGCATGATTCACAGAATCTGCAGCCCTCCCTTCCCCTTCCACCCTGTCAAAGCCAAGGCTGCTTCTCCTGCAGCACTGCCCTGCTGGCAGCAGTGAATTTCTACCGCTTGACATAGCCTAAGTCTGTCATTTGAGAATGTAGTGCAGTAAGTCTGAGCTTCTGCAAAACAACTGTGATACTCCCACAGGCCATCAGAGCTGCTTATTCCTTCCCCAGGGTCTGAGGGAGCAGGTGCAATGGCTATGAAAAGGACTGTGAGGACAGCAGTACAAAGCAGTTTGTGCAGTGGTCAGCAGGCTTCAGTTTGGTTGGAAACCACTGCCTGGTTCTGCGTCAAATGCCAGTGTAGAGGAGATGAATATTGCAGACCACAGAGGTCTGGAAGTACGTTTGGTTTGTGAGGGAAAGGGGACATGAGGAAAGGATTAGTGTTCTCTTTCTGACTGCAAATCAACCAAAATAAGGATACAGTTTTAAGCCAGGTCTCTGGCTACTCACCATGGCAGTGGTTCTTCCTCACCAGAGTTTCTCCATCAGCTGCTCTACTGTGGCCTTGCCTTCAGGAAGAAAGTCTTTTTCCTGGAGCTTGGGATGGAAGCTGTGGTGCTCTTTGCTTGCTGGGGGTACTTTCCCCTGGGGCGGGGTATTGGCTTTCCTGCAGTTGGCCTGCTGCTTGTTATCTTCCCTGAGTGTCTGTACCGAAGGGGAAAAGCTGGGCAATGTTCCACTCTTTCCAAAGCCCTGGTGAGGGCTATCACAGTGCTCAGTGAACTATTGTGCTGATATGGGCTGTGGGCAGTGGCTGTTGCTTACACTAGGTGTCTTGTGAGGTTGTTGGGTCCAAAAATATTTCATTCTGTAAACAGCAGCAGAACATAGGCTATATGTTGAAGTAATTGGCATCATTGATATTCCTCACTGAGATTAGCAGTTTGCTAATTTTCACCCAATTGTCGCAAATAGTACAAAGCTATGAAGAAAACAAACACAAAAGATTCTTATTATTCATTTCCACAGTTCATTAGACATAAAAGTTCAGTCTTACTTGAATATGTTGTTTTAAGTGGCTCAGTCTGCTACAGAGTGCTATCCTGAGATGAGAAGGAGAGTGTATAATTGTTTAGATAACACCAAGTTAGTTATCTGGTTTCTGAATGGACAGATCCTAGGGTGAATGAAGACCTAATTGTTTCTTGGAGCGAACTTTTTAGACCTTTGCATATCCTAGAAAAAAAATTGGCAGTGTGCTGAATCTTAGTTTTTATACAGAGGGTGAACAATGGGCTTGAATTAGTTGCTTTGATTTGGTGTAATGCCACTGGCTTCAACAGAAAATTTACAGCAGCCGCATATCAGCTCTATGGCAATTTGTTGGAACTGCGATGAGAAATGAAAGTTGCAGCAAGATTCCAATTTTCTGGAAGATCCCATAATGACAAAAGTAGAATATATGACTTACTTGAAGTGATTTGTTATGCTTACTGTGTTAAATACATGAAGTGTCTTTGCCATGATGTCTGAGTTTAGGCTTTATATAAAAAGCAAGGAAGATCTTTTGGTCCCTTGACTCGTTGGGAGACCAGCTGAAATTTCCAATAAGTCATCAGCTAGCCCTGGAAGATTCTTACAGAATGGTCTTCAATTATTTTTGATGTCTCAAAAGGTTTTTAGGATAGCTATTCATTTTAGGTTTGGACTCCCTTGGAGCCCTTGGTGGATAGACTCATGATAATGAAAGTGCTCAGCTTCATGGATAGATGACTCGAGTGTTTCCTTTTTAAAGAGTCTTTAAAATAACTTCCTTTAAATTATAGAACCTGAAGGATTCAAAATGTGAATGCATGTATAAATATGGTTCGAGTGTGAAAATGTGTGGATAAAAAAAACCTGTGTAATTTTCCTAGGCTGTTCATTCTTAAAGTCCTGGAGTTCCCATAGCAAAGGTGCAGTATTTCAAAGGTATTGACAAGGAGAAAATGTGCAAGCAGCCGGCAGTTCAGCCTTATCAAAGGGCACTATTTATTGTCAAGGCATCTTTCTAATCTGTGACTTGCAGACTTGTTAGAGAACTGAAGAAAAGGCAGTGATGAGTGGTGGAGGTCCAGGAGCCTTGGAGTGAACCAGGGAGTACTGCTTACATTGGTCTCCATCGCCCTTTCTGCCCTACCTTTGTGGTGCTCTGCCTGACCCCCACCAGATAAGAGCTCTGACAGGCAGCTTCCTACAGGAAAGTCCTTACTGAGGCTGTTTCCTGTCTGCACCCAGTGAACCACACATTGTCAGTGTGAAGGTAGGCAGTTCTTGTAGGGCTGCCAGCCAAGCTTCCTGGGAAGTGGAAGCTTCCTGGGCAGATGTTAGTGGCAAGTGAGTTTATCTAAAGTAAGTCTTCTTCTGAAGCACAGGTAGTGAGAAGAAACTTCACCTTTCATTTGTTTTCATGCTTGAGAGCCTATTTCAAATAAGTGAAGCCTTTGATACACCACACATCTGTGGTTGTTGTGTATGAGGCACAGAGGTGGTCAACAACCTCCCTTCCACATCAAGGTAAATGATTTGCATCTTGTTTCAAAGTCAAGTCTTTCTTGCATCACTTCCAGATCACTTCTATAGTGGTTTCCCCCCTGTTAAAAATCAAGGTTTAAACTCCTATGTGCATAGTGGCATATAAATACAGGAAGCTAATTTTTTTAACTGAGTGAGGCATGTATCTGAAATTGTTGGGAGCCAGGTCCGTAAGTATCTTTCAAAATCTGGAGCTGTGCACCAGATGGAGAATCAACATTTAAAGAGTAATTTCACGAAGGAAGTGGAGCGTCTTAGCGAAATTATTTCCTTTAGCTAACAGTTGCACAGCATGAAGAAAAGAAAGCAGAGCCAGCATCTTGTACTGGGAAATCATGCTTGCTTTCCCTCTCCTCATGTATTTCCTAGTCCTTTTTTGTGCTGCAGATGCATCCAGTCCACACCATGGTACAATGCACAAAGTGTACAAACGAGGCATCTGCCTCTTCTTGGCACTGTGGAGCCAGGTCATAGTGAACACCTACATTTCTCCCATGAGAGGCTGAATACTACTTATGTACTTAAGTGATTTTAATATAGATATAAACGTCAAATACATTGAACAAGAATTCTTGGCCTGCAGAATTAGACCAAGGTGATGTCAGAGACTCTTAAAAGCAGACTATTAATATGTCAGCCTCCTGTAATTGAACTCTCATCTATATATGCCTCTGAGGTTACGTGCAAATATAGTGGCTGCAGGTTGAGTCAATATCCCTGGAAACATGCAGGAAAATCCCATCATCTGTTGATGTCTTGAGTATCAAGGGTTGGCAGTGTTTCCTGGTGGGGGAAATTCAACCCTACGTCATTTTCAAGGCAATAGTGCCACAGAAGATTGTGGGTGATGTGTCGGAATTCAGTGCCTGTCTAGATCAAATCTCTAAAATTTCCTTATCATGGACACTGGCGACATGTGCAATGCACTAACAAGTTTGTGGTGTCTAGGAGGAGGAAAAAAACTTTCTAGACAGGTGGAGCTCATCAGTTTTCAAAAAACTGCAACTTCTGCTTAGAGATCGAACAACTGCCATATGGTGCTGTTTTTCATGTGGCACCAACATATTTAGCTCTGCCGGGGAAATCTGGGGAACTGATTCTCAGGAGCCATGTCGGATATGGCTAAAATTGGAGTAAAACAGTAGCAAAGCAGAGCAGCTTTGGGAAAAGGAGGCTGAATAGCAAGCATTGGAGGGATCAATTCCCTCCCCCCCCCCAGCTAAGCTGGGGCGTGGCTCAGATGGGAGCTGAAGCTGGGTGATAAAACCAGCATACAACCTGAGTGCTTGGGGTGTCAGTTGGTTTGAAATGCTTCCAATCTCTGTTACTGTAGAAAAGC
>VXAV01008496.1:63509-79287 GCA_013399715.1 Alectura lathami | reverse complement strand
TTTTTTTTTTTTTTTTTTTTTTTTTTTTTTTTTTCCCTTGACATAGTTGGTACAGGAATGGCATTGGTAGGAAGTGGATACCAGGGGTGACCTGGACTCTCTGGCAGAGGCAGCCAAGGGCACTGACCCACTCCTGGGGGCAGAGCTGTTCCCACCACGAAGGTCTGAGACTTCAGGGTTGCCACAGAATGGAAATACCATTGTAATGGTCAGTACCTTTGGTCACTTTTGGCTTCGGGTGTCACAGTCTCTGATATTAGAGGAGGTGGTCTTCAGCAGCACTGAGGGCTGTCAGTCTCCAGAAAGAGCTGTCTCTCTAAAATAGTTTCAGACAGGGCAAGCAAAATATGAGGCACCCCAAATTGCAGTGAGTCACTTCAGAGAAAGAGGTCATGGTGAATTTGACCTGTCTTCATTTATGGAAGGTTGACAGCTGCCAAGATACAGGTGTAAAACAAACAAAAAAAAACTTTTCAGAGTTTTTTTTAATATAACTCCTCCACCAGCCTCTGAATCAACACTATTTCAGTTGAAATAAAAAAAAAATTAAAAAAAAAAAAACACTAAACTAAAATTGCATGTTACTGCTTTGATTCTCAGCTCTAAGACCAAGTCTGGTTAAGAGCTGCAATAACAGCACATCTAGCTAAAAGCAACATTTGGCTGAGAACCCTTTCACTTCTGCAACGCCATTTCTCGTTTGAGTGTTCAAAGTTCCTGCAAAACATATTTTTGAAAATTGGCTTTTAAATACACACTAGTACATTTTCCAGTGACAACTATTGCATGGTGCATTTGCACTGTAATAAACTTTCTGCAGTACCTTAAATTTGTCTTATTGTCTATCAAGTCTTGCTGATGCTAATCTTGTTCCAGTGCTGACTCAGATGATGAGCATGATCTTGTGATGTAGGCAGCCCTAGTTCATGATCTTCTGGGGTTTCATAGAGTATCCAGATCCTTCCTCAAAAGCCATTTTGTGAGTGACTAAGACAGTCATGAAAAATCTTCAGGCTTAGTGTTAAAAGTTACTCTATAAATGTGAAGAAGCATTTCTTGGGCATTACAAATGCGTTTTTAACTTTGGTGTTATCGATACTTCATTAATAAGGTGATCCATGAAGGAGCCAATTGTCACCACACACTCCTAAGCATCTTTTGTATCGCATTAGGAAGCAAAGAAAAAAAAAAGCACAGCTTATAGCGTTACGGATAACCTAAAAAGGGGTGGGAAAAAATGTCAGGCTTTCTGCTCCAGTAGCTCACATTATAATCGTACCACACTTCAGGTGACTTGAAAGCATCTGTGATGCTGCATCCCCAGCACTGTAAGCAAACAGACTGTTTTTGTGCAGCAATCTGTAAGCTGTGCTTCAAGAAACATTTTGTTTTGCTGATGGACATTCAAGAGGGCTCAGCAAGGACTGATGGATTACATTCAAAGCAACATGAGGAGGAGTCTGGCAATTTTCCTGGTCTGGCCAGCAGCATTTTAGAATAGAATGGTTCAGCTGGAAGGGACCTTCAAAGATCCAGTTCCAGCGGCCTGACCTCTTCAGGACTAACCAGAAGTTACAGCGCATTGAGGGCATTGGCCAAACACCTCTCGACGTTGACAGGCATGTGGCATCAATGCCTCTCTCTCTCTAGGAAGCCTCCTCCAGTGCTTGACCACCTCACAGTAAAGAAATTGTTCCTAATCCAGCACTTTCAGGCACTCAGGATTGGATCAGACCTTTTGAAGACTCTCCCATACACCACTTTCAAGGCTCACCTGCTTCTTAGCAAGCCAGCACTGCCACCAGCGTGCTTCAGTGTTGGTGTATGCTTTCTCCCTACTTCTTGCTCTTTGTGAATGAGCTGTTGGCAAGTGCTCCTGACTGCACCTGCCTTAATCTATCTTTATGGAGATAAGAAAGCTGCTTTTAGTGGGTCCCTAAAGTCCATTGCTGCAGCGTCAGAAAGCCTGGGTCACTGCAGGAATGGAGTGCAGTCTGCAGAGGTGAGTTCACTGAAGTGATGGCAGAGCTGGTTTAACTGGGACCTGTGGGGAATCAGCACCCACTGTGCCTTGCAGCATAACATGTTCTGCAGCTGAAGGTTTTGTTGCAGCTGTGTAAGCATGTCTGAGTTAGCTCAGTTAGTGTAGGAACACTAATATCTAGGAAAAACATACCTTGTGTCCTAAAAACCCCACCCACATATCTTCAGATGATGTTTAGGCAGAGATCTCCTTAATACTGCTGTTACACTGCTGTCTGCGAGGGCTTGGGGCTGGTTTGAACTGCAGCCTAGGAAGGAGCCCAGGGGTGGAGAAGAGCCCTCTCCCTCCCAGCGCAGTCTGGCTTGGGGAGGAGTTGATTTCTGTTCAGTGCAGAGGAAAAAAAAATATATTCAAAGCAGGTTATGCTTGACCTACATTTGGTCTTTGCAACATGCACGTTCTCTGCTGCCTGCACTTATTTGAGTGGTGACCTTTTGTACTTAGGAGGTAGGCAAGAACTGCTTTGAGGCATCACTGCTTGTTTTGTAAAGCAAAATTTTTCTTCCAACAGGAAAGAATAATCTGGAGATAATTTCAGTTGCAGGAAATCCCACAGTTGAATTTTTTTTTTAAAAAAAAAAAAAAGGAAACTTGTTCTTGTGAAGTCTTCAAATATCGTAGGTTTAAACCTATCTTTAGTTTCTGACATTAAGGATGGGATGATTGCCATTGATACCTCATATGTGCCATGTGCTTCAGAATAGGAGGTTTTGCCAAAGTCTCTCACCAGCAATCAAATCTCAGTGAGTGGAAAAGAACTGTGGTGTGCAGGGCGAGGGAAGGGCAGTGTGCTGGCATTGGGAATGTCATGTGTTATGGCTGAAAAGAGTACATGTAAGTTTTGTTCAGTATTATAAACACTATGCCTGAGAGCAGAGATTGGTCATTCAGAGGGCAGGAGGGGAGGCTTGCAGAGCAACATATGGTAGGCCAGTGCAGGGCTGTGCCAATACTTTTTTTTTCTTTTTTTTTCTTTTTTCCCCTCCCCCTTTCCTCTCTTCTGCTTTCTGGATGAATGAAGGTGTGCCTGAGGGAGGACTTGAGGAAAGCTGTTTGAGGCTGAATAAGACATCTGACCTGTAACAAAATATCCCCATTTATCAAATGTGGAACTGCGGCTCACAGGAACTGGGAGAGCCATTCACAAGCCCTGAGTGATGCCCATCTCCCATGCACCACGCTTCTCTTAGCCTCTGCTTCCCCCAGGCTGCTTTAAGTCTTCAGTTGATAGAAATGGGGGGCTGGGAAGATCTTTACTTAAGAGGAGCACAAGCCTGAGGCCATGGACCTCTTCTAGCATCACTGTACCGCCAGTGATGCTGTTTGATTTTACCACAACAGACATGCAGTACCTCTTGCATAGTTCTTAGGAGCCACTGGCAGGACTTATGGGTGATATCAGGGCACTTCAAGGAGCTAATGTACCAAGCAGTGACCAGGCAGCTTGGTATTCATCTATGAGTCAATGTGAGGGAAGGATGTGCCATGTTGCTCTGTAATTATATGGCTAAAAATGTGTTCTAATTACTTTCTTAGTCAAGAAGGGAATGGAGAAGATGCAAGTGGAGATGGGCACAAGTGGCTGATTTAGCAGCTTGCCCACCGCGGAGCCAGCTGCATGTGTGGTCACACAGTGTGTTGGCTGGTGTCGTGGTGTCTGCAAGCATTGCTCGTCACAGCTGGTGAACTGCAGAGGGAAACAAAAACATTATGCAGAAAACTGAAGATGTCTGCAGGCAGCAATGTCTCCAGTAGATCCATCTGTAGCCGGAGTCAGCCATAAAACCGAGATGACCTATTTTACCTTGCTGGCTCCTGACACAGGCAAAATGTTATCCAGTCACAAATCATTTTTGCAAGGGTACTTAACATCTTCTGACTGTGTTCTGTCATCTGGTCCTGCTTGCCTTCCATTATGATACCTGTCTTACCTAGATAAACTCATCTGAGTAGCCACAAATACCTCAGGGACAGAGAGCAGTTTGACCTCATCAGTGGATCTGCAGCTTTCGTCTGAAGGATGCTAAGGTTACCAAGTCAAAGGAAGGAGATGGCAAGCAATATTTGCTGGAGCAAAACATCCAGCCCTGTGCAGTGAAGTGAGGCAGGGAGCCAGGATAAGACCAGAGTGTGACTGTGCAGCTCCAGGTTCTTACAATGCTAAGAAGGCTCAGGTGAGGTTACCCATGTGGTCTTGCTTCTGGCCTGTCCCAACTTCTAGAGCTTAACTCCTGGTGTTCCCACATCTGCTGTGTGCGCATCTTTCCTCATGTTCAGGAAAAAAAAAAAAAAAAAAAGGAAGAACTAGAAATCAATAAGCTTTATTGTGTGCTATCACATTTAACACCCATGGAGGGCTGAGATCTTTTGATTAGCTTTACTTCTGTGGCCTAGCAGAACAGTAAAATGTTGAATACCTGAACCAGGCACAAATGGACAGAGAGCATTTGCCAATGTTTGTGGGTTTTTGTTGTTGTTGTTGTTGTTTTTTGACTATGTTGTGATTGTCGCAGCCTCTGTTTCTGCTCTGGGATCTAACATCATCCTACTGCTAAATGGATTGGTCTTTTACACCTGGTCCCTGTGGGGCCAGTGTGTCCCTGTATGTTTCAAGACTGCTCCTTTTCCCTCTTGTTGCTTGCCCCAACACAAGCTTTCAGCCCTGCTGACCCCACAAACATGGCCCTGAAAGCATTCCCTTCATTTATGCTCTGGCTCTCTTAAGTTTTCTTTTCCCTCTGTGATACCTCCTGCTTCTGCTCATCAGTGCTTGGATCTTGTGCAGTACCCTTCTTGTATCCAAGTTGTGCTGGATCACAAACAGTCAGCACGATTTATTTGCTGTGGAATACAACTCGTCAGCAGATTTTTCTTCTTTAACGTGAAATAATGGAATCCAACACAATCAGTGCTGCCACTCAACTCTGCGCTATAAGCTCTCCCAACTGGTGATTTTTACCTGTGCAGCATTTCTCTTTGTCCCTCGTTAGTGGCTGCCACGCAAGCAGAGATTTATGAACTTGTATCATGAAAACTGTTTGTAGCGTAGATGGGCTTGCTGTTCGATGTTGTGTTTAACCCCTGGTGATAATCATCCAGCTTGGAATATCAAGTTACAGTCGCAGAGGATAGTGAGTCAGTCACTGTTGATATCAGTCTCTGCATCCCACTGAAGGCAACACAGCTACGCTGTTTCACACCACGTGTGGTGTGTGCCAGTCTGATCTGGCATCTATAGCTCTAATAAGAACATACGCTTTGCTAAATTAAGAGGGAATATTTTTGTGCTTTAGTAGAAGCATGCTAACAATTCTGACTTATTTTAAGGATGTGTCTTAAAGGCATTAAAAGGGGCATGAAATAATAATATATGTAATTTACCACTGTGGAGACTGTCAAGTGTTGTCATGCTACTGGCATCATATTTTAATGCATAGGCTGCCAAGAGGCATCACTAATAGAATTTGCATTAATATACAGAGCTTCTTTAAAAATTAATTAGCCAAAGTAGAGCAATGTGTGCTAAGACTCAAACAGGAGAGAAACAACGAAGCAGTAGCAAAAGAAGCAGTCTTGAAGTTGCTTGCACAGCTGGGGGCAGCTAGAAATATTGCCCCAGCCATTCCCCCCCTGTCCAGATGCATGCAGGATGATGGGACACAGCCTGACAGTGTGAAGCATTGCTGTGGAAACTTCTGAAGGAGATGATAGATTTGGACTGGGCCCAGAGGCTGATGTGCTGCTGCTGAAGGTGTCTGTGTTGCAGCTGCAAGCTGGAAAAACTGCAAAGAAATACAAGAGATGTGTTAATGCACTGAAAGAAAATGTGATCTCATCTGATGTTTTATTTTCACCTTTTAGAAATGCCAGGCTAGGAGGCACCAGAACACTGCAATTTCTGCAGCATGTAGAAGTGTGGGTCATGTATTTGTGCGTGTGCTGAAGGCAGTCACATTGCAGGTTTGCATAGATCACAACATCCAACAGCAGCAGTGAGGTGTTGCAGAGCTTATCAAGAAATGTGTCAACCCTCACCCTAAAGTCAGCCCCCTTGTTTTTGTGTCTTTTCATCAGCCTGCAAATGCAACAGCAGACCGCCTAGCTGGGATGCTGTGATTGATTTCATAAATTAGGAGAAGACACCCACCTACCCACCTTCAGTGCCCCACACCATTAGTACCTGGCACCGCCAGTTTCTTTGTGCTGTAGAAATGGCTAGAGATGCCTTTTGCTCTTCTGTATGGGGAAGAAAAAACAAACTTGTTGATATTGGTTAACTTTTTTTTTTTTTTTTTTAACCAAGGGAAGGTGACAGTATTTGTGCTAATGCTTTGGCAAGTTGTGTGCCAGCTCTCCCTTTGTACCTTAGCTCTGCTGGGTTATAAGTCTGAGCCATTAAAAGGGGTCAGGCCTCATCACCCACCAGCATCCTTTGCATCAGCTGAGTGACAGCACACAAGCCCAAGGTGTCACTCGCAGTGAGTTTTTCCACCTCTTTCCTACCAAGAATTCCCCCCCGTCTACAGATATTTTCTTTCCTTACTACCTATAAGTGAATGCTCTCTCTCCTGCTGTCTGTTAAAAATATTCATAATTCCCAGCCTTCTCATATACTGTCACCATGAAGATATTTATAAGCTGTGATCCTGTAGCTTTTGAGTCGAGGCAGTGCTGTTGTTTCTGTTGCAGTCACATATTCCTCAGTGCCTAATTTCAGGGTTTGTAACTCGGCACTGGAATTTTGGCCTGGGCTGGAATTTGCAAAGTGAAGTTTCAGATTGGGAGCAATAAAATCAAATATATCCATTAACTGTTAAGCTTATAGAAGAGCGAGGGAGATAAGCATTTTTAGCTGCAGTCTGGCTGGTTTTGGTAAGATAGTTTTTGTAAGTCAAGTGAGTTCCAAGCAATGCAGCCTTTCTGCCTTTGCTGCAGTTGCTGTCCCCTCAGCATCTCCATCTGCGCTGTGCATGCAACCTGGAGAGTAGAGTGTGTATTCAGGTACTGCAGCTATTTTGGTGGGCAGCCAGCTCTGGGCCAAAGTACTGCAGGCCAACTACATGGCCGAAGGCAGTAGAAGCTGCCCCTTGTGGGACAAATTCTGCAGCTGGAATCCATATCCATTGCTAGCCAGTGCTAGCAGGCCTCATCTCTCTCTGTGGATGGAGAGGGAGGCAAGACTTAGACCCTAGGCGTGGGTTTTGGTTATAAAGGAGGCTGTTACCATAAGACCTGATGTACTTAATGAGCCTGTGCTTTTCTGATTCATCATTTCAGATCTGTGTTTATCCATACAGTGGTCTGGGTTACTTTCCCTCTCCACTCCCCAGGAAATCATGTTACTGGGTGATAAATGCTCACTGTGCCAGTAGCGTCAGAGGCTTCCATGCACAGACTGAGCTTGGGGATGTGAGCGTCCCCTCAGGAGGGCTGAGGGGGAGGCTGGCATTGGGAAAACACCGACACTGAGTTTTTGTGGCAAAATTAGACATAAGCACTTTCTTGATGAGTGGGGAAACTCAAAGAGCTCCTTTGACCAGATGTGTTGAGAGCAGCAGGGGAAGGCAGAGCATGGGGAGGGTGTCAAAGGATTCTGGAGAGCTTCACCCACTGGGAAACAAGGAGAGGAATCCAGCTCAACCCATTCCCGAAGGCAGGCTGAAAGCACTGCAGTGGGTCTGAGGAGCATAATGAGTCAAAGAGCATTAAACCTAGGAAGGTTTGCTTTTTATGGCAATGGAAATAGATATTTTTCCTTCCTTTCTCTGGTGGGAATGTTGCTCTGGTGATTGCCCAAGGAATTCCCCTATCTGTGTTCCTTCAAAGCGGTGCTCCCCTGGCCAGCATCATCTGAGCAAAATGGGATGGAGGAAGGCTGGCTCTCCCAGCACCCTGCTCCTGAGGGGGGATTTCGGGCTACAACTGGGATTTGAGATTTGCTGCAGCTCCCAGGTTTTGGTGCAGGACTCCTCTGGGTCACAGTTCAGACTGCCCCAAGCAGCTCTCAAAGCCAAGACCCCAGAAGTGCAGATATGGTGCTGTCAAGAGCCAGCAACTGCTCCCTGGGGTGATGGACCTGCAGAAAGCTGGGGAAGGAGGACTTGGGAGGATTAGGGAGGGACTGGCAGCTGGAAACGTGTGTACATTGAGAGGGCAAAAAGGAGGGCTGAAGTGCTGGGGAAGGTGGGATGCTTTCTCTGTGAGAGAAGGATCAGGCTCTTGGAACAGCATTGCAAGTCCTCAGTGCAGTTTGCTGAGGATGAGCTATGGAAAGGGTGCTGCGTGCGAAGCAGCCACTTCGCCACTGCTGAGGAAGCTTATCTTGGTTGCTCGCTGTCTTTGATTTCCCCAGAAATAAAGCTAGTCCTACAAGGCCTTTCTTTTTCTCACCTTCCTCCTGAAACATGATTGTTTGAGGAGATCAGGAATGACATGCTTTGGGAGATAAGTTTCCTACAGAAGGCAGCTTGCAGAGCGGGGCATGCCAGCCTCTGTCTGCTACGTGCTGTGCCCTGAGACTGAGTCAAGAGTACCTTGGGAAATACTGATCTGAAGCTGCAGCAAGGGCCTGCAGCTCCACAGCTGGGGATCTGAGCCACCAGAGGGTCTGAAGCAGCAGCAAGTCATGGTCACAGAGGATTGGGAGCCTCGCAAGCATGAGGCAAACCCTTGCCTTTCTCTCTGTTTCCAGTAGCATGAGTTGATCAGCCTGACATTCTGCCTGTTGCCACGTCCATTCAGCCACGCTGCTGGACAGACCCAGCCTTCTGGCAGTGAGGAAGGAGCAAATCCAAGCAGGCTGTGCCCCATGTCTGGAGCAAAGCTGCTAAGTACATGGGTAAATCTCTGCGCCAGGGCAGCAAGGCCCCATGCTTCCAGGCTATTGCAGTGCAGGGGATTCGGCAATGTGATGAGTGGGAGAGAGGTGGGGTCAATGAACAGAGCAGATGTGTGTCCCTGGATTATATCCAGGTCCTTAGTTAACATAGAGCCTGAATACTATATATATATATATATTATTATTTTCCCCAGATCTTAGCAAAGCTTTGCTGTTTTTTATTCAGGCAGCCCTTGGCTGCCTGGCCCTGGCCCTCCTCTGCTTAAGAGCTGGCAGCAGGCTTCGCAGCTGAGACTTAAGTCTACATGCTAGCTGAAACCCCAATAACACTTCCTGTTGAGTCAGTGTCTCTGTGGGAGCATTTTCCAATATAACTTTGGTACTGTAAATGCTAGAGATATTTACTTTGTTTCAGGGGAGTGAGAGCTTTGGTATTCCAGCATGATATTCATTTCCTTAGCTTGGCTTAGCCTTTAGCACAACGCTGCTGTGTTGCTTTTATATTAGCCCCGACCATCCATGGCCTCTCACGAGGCTGGCAAAGGTGAATGCAGACCTAACCCTGCATGCAGCACTGCAGCATGCGATGGGGGCATGCTGCCTCTGCCTGGATGCCGTCCACTTTCTTACCATGAAAGTTTCTCCTGAAGCACGTGGCTGAAGCAGCAGGAAGGGCTCCTGGGCCAACCTGCATGAAGCCAAGACATTGCACAGACACCAGTGATATACCTGCTCACACAGGGACCCGGTGACAGTGCCAGGAAGTGAATTGGATCTGCCCTGCTCCTTAAATTTAGACTTGTCAGCCATCATCTCTCTCTGCAGCTTTGTGAAGCTAACAGGATCTAAGGTAGTTACAAAACAATGTCAAAGGTGTTAAAATGATTACCATAAAAATACATCTGTTTTGTGCAGTACTGCCTTGAAATGCCACAGAGCTGCTGGAAACCAGAAGGATGGCACCTGGCTGTGGGAGCATGTCTTGTGTAGACATGAGAACAGAAGCCTGCTGGAATGCTGGGCGTTTCTTTCCTTTTCAAGTAATCATTTTAGAGAGTTAGAAGAATGCAGTTTTACTTCCCATGTGGTGCACATCACAATCCAGCTTCTAAATCCCTCTAACTTGATTGAGGCCTTAAGAGTTCCAACTATTGAAAAATGAGGGTTTTTTCATATAAATATCTCAGCTTAATGTCCCCAGTGCAGTGAATAAAACTAGGCGCCTAAGTCTTATCTCAGGCAATTCAAATAGCTCAGCCTGTAGGAATCAATCACCCCCTACCAAAGGCTTTAACATGTGTTCTATGTGTGTAAACATAGTTTACATATATATAAAGCTTAAATACAGCTATGTAAATGTAATTTTTGTATAATATGATAGTTTACAGCAGATTTTAAGAAGGGATTTTCTTTTTACCTGTTGATGATGTGTTTTTTGGGCAAACAGCCTGATCTAACCCAGGCAGTTCAGAGAGATGTCTGTTTTCTTCGTTGTCCTTTGGGTCACACCTTTTGCCAAAGGGAGGTGAAGATGAGGCACGTGGATGGTGACTGCAGAGATACGACTCCATCTGTGATAAAATGTTCTTCATTTCACATATAGGAAAGTGTGTTAATGTGGACTATAGAGATCCCGCACATGGTGTATATTTTCCTTGAAAAGCAAGCGCTGCAGTTTCCTGAGGACCATGGACCTTAGGGATCCACCATCCCTAGCAAGGAGGGAGTACTGAGCTTCCACAACTGGAGGAGACTGATCATCGAACTTCTCCTGTACTGACTTATCTGCAGCCCTTTGAGCCCTGGGAACAGAGCCCTGGTGCTTTCCTTGGGGTTTGGCCTCAGAGCCTGGTGCCGAGCACATCTGCTCTGGGTTTGGCCATGCTCTGCGGAAGAGAGAAGCAGCCTGGAGCACAGGGGACACAGCAGTAGCACAAGCAGCAGCGAGTGATTTTATTAGTCTCTGTGCTTTCCCTGCTCCTTTCCCTACCTCCCAACACTTTGTGGAGTCGTAAAGGTCAGAGCACTTAAACTCACCAAAGGAAGTGCTGCATGTAGTATTTGACTTTTCAGAAATACAGCATGATGGTGATTGTTAAACCTGCTTGCTTCTATGCATCACCAGCCTCTGCAAAATAATGTGGTAACAGAATGTATTTAGAAGCAGATGGTGAAGCAGAAAATGAATGCTGGTGAGTGGATGAATGCTGCAGCTACAGCACTGTGGGCAGGCTTCTGCAAAGCCTCAGGTGAGGAGCTGTGAGTATCCTGCAAGTGTGGGCCAGGGCCAATGGCTGGGATGCAGGAGCCTCTGCTTGCAGAGAAAGGTTGGAGGGTGAGGAAGGGGTGACAGCTCTTGTGGGCAGGTGCATACCTGCAGGGCCTCTTGTGCAACCTGCCCTCCTGCTCCTGCCCTCAACTCCCCGGCAGAGCAATGGCCAACCCAGGCAGAAACCCACAAGAACAGCGTTGGTTGGTGTTGTTGCAGCCTTCAGGTAAATCCTGCTGGCCTGAT
Source organism: Alectura lathami (assembly GCA_013399715.1). Classification (NCBI taxonomy): domain Eukaryota; kingdom Metazoa; phylum Chordata; class Aves; order Galliformes; family Megapodiidae; genus Alectura; species Alectura lathami. The sequence goes on along the minus strand of VXAV01008496.1, from coordinate 67,890 downwards.
CTGGCGGCGTTAACCCTACGGACTCCTGCTGTTACAATGCGTAAAGTGGCCAACGCCACTCAGTCACACATCTGGGTTATTGAAGAGTTGGAGTCAGCAGGCCCACAACTGTATTCACATTTTAGCAGCACAAACGCAAACTGTAGTCCTGCCAACAAGTCTTTGCGTGTGTCCTGGTGCATGCAAAAATACAAGTTTCCTTGAAACATTCGTGATTGCACCTGTGTTGTGAGTTAATGCCGGTAGACAGCCAAACGTGATACAGCCGCTTGCTCACCTACTCACAGTGGGGATGGGGAACAGATAGGTGAAAGTGAAAAAACTCGTGGGTTAAGATAGCTTAATAGGTAAAGTAAAAGCTGTGTGTGCAAGCACAGCAAAATAAGGAATTAAGTAACTGCTTCCCTTTAGCAGGCAGATGTTCAGCAATTTCCAGGAAATTAGGGCTCATCACGTGTCCGGGAGTTGTGTTCTGTCTGTTCCGGTGATTGCTCAGGACAAGAGATGTGGTGTGTTAGTCATGTTGGGCTACTGCCGCACTTGCGCTGCTTCTTGGAGACTTGAGGTAATTGATGATTGCTTTTAGAAAGTCGCAAGATTCTGGCTAATTTTTCTTTTCCCCTGGAAAAATACTAGGATATATGATCTCAGTATGTGGTGGTAGCAGTGGAGGAGCTATTGACAGAAATAGAATACTCCTGAGGTTACTTCCTAGCTGGCAGCTGAAAACTTGTCTCCTGAGCTCCCTTTTGGGTAACTGGAGGAGACTGGCTGCTAGCAATGGGAATTCAAAACCGTACCCAAGAACGGTGCCTAGCACTCTTCCTCCCGGGTGGGGATACCAACTGGCTGCCTGCTTTATGAAAGGAAGGCAAGAAAAGAAGACAACTGTGAGGAGGAAGAGGCAGATGCAGGAGGGAGAGGCATACGGTGCTGGAAGTGATGTAGCTGAAACACCACTGAGAGCGGAGGAGAAAAGCAGAACGGTGCTCATCCTGGGAAAGGAATGGGAACCCAGCATGAGATGCAGCTCTGGAGGAGGAGAAGGATGGGTGCAGTGGAGCAGAGGTGAAGTGAGATAAGCTGGATGGGTTTCAGCTGCTGCAATGAGGCCAGAGGGCACAAAGGATTAAAGCAGTGTCAAGGGAAGATACAAGCAGGTAGCTGAAACTGGGAAAGTCTGTTCTCCAGCAAAAATTACAGCAGAAATAGGCCTTTGTCCTTCTTCCACCCTTCTGTGCTAGGAAATTGAGAATGAGAGCCTTGTAGATGTAATTTTACAGCCTTTAGTTTGACCTGAAAACTCCAGATTATTCACGAGCAGCTTGCAACACCAGAGCGTGGGGGTTGGTGTTGTTAAGACTCTCTCATGCCTTGTACTGTCTTCACATCTGTGATATTTATGGGTAAAAATAATTCAGTACAAATATAGTTGTCTGTCTTTAAGAAATCAAAGTTGTTGTGATGCCTGGGGCTGTGATGGGGAGAGTGTTAGAGAAGTGCATGCAGAAAGCTGCTGCTGCAGGGAGGCAAAGAAATCTGGAGTTAAATAAAGCAGCGGGCTCCAGCATCATGCTTCCACCCAGCCCCTCTGCGCACTGTGCTCGCACTAAACCAGTGTGCACTTCTTGCAGCCCCTCAGATCTATTAATCAATGCAATGCCCTAACCATGAACGCAGAGAACCATGGTTTGGCAGCAAGAAGCCAAGCTGTTCTGCCTGAGCCAAGGCAGGCTGCCTCACACCCAGCTGTCAGCTGCTGTCGCAGTAACGGATGGAAGTGGATGGTGAGAAAACGGAGGAGCTGGGATCTCTCTGTGGGGAGATGGAGGCTGCAAGACACGCTCTGTGTGCAGCAAAGCAGCGCACCAAAGCACAGAGACGTTCCCCGCTGAAGTGGAGGCAGTGAGCTCTCCTGAGAAGTCCTGCCACAGCCTGCTCTGCTGCCTTATAAATCTGGCCAATAAACATTAGATGCAATGGATATTTTTTTTTGTCGATGCCTTGATCTGAGCTTCAGTTACACTGAACGCTAGCGGGGAGCCATGAAATGCCTTGTGCCGTATTAAAGAGGAGCTTCAATTACCTTATTAAGGATTGACCATTCTCTCCCGGTATACGAAAAACAAAATCCGTCAGTGCAGCTCAGTGATGATTTCTTGTGTCCTGAGGAGGAAAGGGCCCAGTGTTGCTGCTGAGATGTTCCTGTGCACACCGACTCTCCCCGTACCACAAGGTGTGTTCACGCCTCCTGTCTGCAGACATCGTCTGTCCTGTGTCAGTCGGTGAATGGGGTTCAGAGCAAAGCAGAAATATGCTTGGATGAAAACCCAGCTTTTGGGGCTGGAAGGCCAGTGCTGAGTGCCTGCTTGGGGTTTGGTTTGGGGTTAAACTCAACCATAGGGTTGGGGATGATGATGCATGTGGAGGTGCTGCATTCAGAGGACCTGTCAGAAGTATTGCTGAGCCTAGCACCTATAGAAATCGGGTGATTTACACCCTCTTCCTCACCTGCCTATAGAAAGCTGAGCACAATCTGCACCCCAGGCTTCAGCATCCTTTGCCTTCCTCAGAGCACCACCTGTGAGAGCAGCAAGGTTCTTTAGTGCATATAGCTGAGGCTGTTGGATTTCTTCGAGGACCAGGTGTTGGTGGCCAGAAGGGTGGAGCACAGGCAGCATTAACTCTGAACTTGTGCTGTTTCACACCAGACCACCAACTGGCAGCCCAGCTACTTGGAGACAGTTTTGTGAGTGTGGCCGAATGACAACTGTATAAGCGAAGGAGAAATTCTGCTGAGCAGTTTGATGTTTTATGTCGGCTTCCTGAACCCTTTCTCTTTGGAGACACAGGCTCTTGCGCTTCAGGCACTGAGAAACACTCACACAAAGGATGTTCAGCCAATCTGCTTGTGACAAATCAGCTTTTTTTTTTTTTTTTTTTTTTTGTTATTATTCCCACAAAGTCAGCTGGTGTAGATTGTACTGAGGGGGAAACTCCTAGCTGCCATCCAAACAACACAAGCTAATGAAGTCTTGGAGTCAGTGGGTGTTTCCCAGCTACTAACCCACCTGAAAACAGGCACCATGTCCAGTTCGGGTTATCTCCCTTCACCCTGTTGTTTTGCAGCCTAGATTATTACAACTACCCATTTTCAAGGTTGCATCGGCTCAGAGAACTGCCGCCCTCACAGCACAAGGGTTATATGGCAGAGTGGAGAAGCATGGGGCAGCAGAGCTCAGCCAAGGGTGCTGAACTGGCTGCAGGTCCTACAAGCAGCAGAAATGAGGAATGGCCTGCTCTGGGGGCTGCTGTCACACTCTGCTTTCTGCAGAGCTCCTCAGAAATACCCGAGATCTCATTTAGCCCAAGTCCTCTGGTGGTCGCAGCTGATGCTGCTCTGTGCGGCTCGGAGTGCACTGGGTCCTGCTCTAGGAACAACATCCAGGAGCGATGGAGTGGCCGGGGCACGTTAACCGGTAATAGCGGCAGGAGCCACCGAGTCTGTAAAGCAAAATCAATGAGGCAGGATCTAAAAGCCGTGTTAATAACTCCTCAATAATCATAAATCTCGTTACCAACAGCTCTCAAGCTGCTTTATGATGGGGACGGGGCCCTTGCTTTGCAGAAGGGGAAATTCAAGCATCGAGGAATGAAGCAATTGTTCCTAGAGATGCAGGAGGGAAACAAGGGGCTGGATTTCTTTGTCGGTGTGCTATCTGCAAGGCTGCATTGCCTCCCTCCCACGGCTGAGCGAATCCATGTGGGAGCAGCCCTGCTGGTGCTAGTTGGCTCCCTAGCACGTGTCTGGGGAAGCATTTCCCTCTGGGTCCCCAGTGGGCTCAGCACAGGGCTCTGAGTCTGCCTCTGCAGGCAGGAGCCTTCCCAGTGGGTTTTGTCTCCTCTAAGCTGGTTCCTGTGCAGGCAGGATGGGCAGAGCGGTCTGTGCGAGGTTTAAAGCTCTGTTTTGCAGCAGGCAATGGGAGTAGCAATGCTCAGGAAAAACTAATGCCTCTTATACACACGTAGCTGTGGGACTCTGGCAGTGCTTGCTTGACACTGAAATTTATTAAAAAAAAAAAAAAAAAAAAAAAAAGGTCAAATTTTGCCTGAATGTACTTAAAAAGCACATCAGGCACTAATTAGAGAACATCCTCCCTCTACTCTTCCCCAGAGTCCTGCACGGGGTCTGGGCAAGTGAGAGGCAGTTTCTCTCTGGGCTGCTGGTTGAATTTTGGGGCTGTAAGCAGTCATAGATAGATGGGTCAGGGCCAAGTTTTGCAGAATGGCTCCTGAGGTACAGGGAAAAAATCAGGTGGGAAATCCTGAGTGTAGGGACCCAGTTTCAAGGCAGATCTTTTAACCCTCATCTTACTTTTTT
>VXAV01008496.1:44933-63478 GCA_013399715.1 Alectura lathami | reverse complement strand
TTTTTTTTTTTTTTTTTTTTTTTCTCTATTTGTCTGTGAATTGGTTAAAGCAGTGTGTACGTCTTGCAAGGCCATGAGGATGAATGAACTCCTAAGGCATTGTGGTTTGATTAATTAAGTAATACCGCCCTGAGTGATGTGCTTCATGGCTTCAGAGTTTGTGTCGGGGACAAAGAGAAGGAAAACACAGGCTGTGTCTGCACTGGCGTTTTAATGAGGACGAGAGTGAGCTTTTGCAGCAAAAGCCTAATGCTTTGGCTGATGGCAAGGGCTCTCCTCTCTGCCTTGGCTTTGCATCAGCAGAGGGCGGCAGAGATTGGAAGAAAACACCGCGACAAAAATGCTGCAGCAATGGCCAGGAAGGGGGGGGGGGGGGATGGAATTATTCCTCCTGTACATTTACATGAGCCACCTGCATGTTCAAGGAGAGGATGGAGGGGGGAGCGTGTCCCCCAGACCCTCCTGGTCCCTCTCCAGCTCAGCAACGCCACTGAGAGCTCAGCCCTGTGTTGCTGATGAACTTTGAAGGAATGCAAATGTATTTCTGTCTTTTTGGCCTGTGTTTTGCACCGGGATCTCACTCCTGTCAGCTGGCTGGCAGGAAGAAAATACAGTGGTTAAATATTTGCAGGGAACAGAGAAAGCAATTCAGAATGACATCTGAGCCCTGGGCCTTGCTTTGAGCTGCCAGGAAAATAGAGCGTGCAAAATGCTCTCAGTCCCTCCTGCCCAGTGGAGGGACCTTTCCCCCGGCAGCGATTGGGATTCACGGCGTGTTGGCACACGGCCCCTTCTCCTCCTGCAGCTGCAGCTCCGTTGCCTAAGCAGAGCTTTGCTTCCTGCCTTCCCCTCTGCAGTCGGAGCCTGAGGGTTGAAGGAGCACCGAAGGGACAGCTTGGGCCACTCGTGCCAGGCTCCTGCCAAACCCCTCCCTGCCCAGGGACCATCACCAGCAGCAGACGTGCGGCTGAGATGGTGCCAGGGAGCTTTTCATCGCCGCTTTAGGCTGAGCCTGCGCAAATGTGCAGCAGGGGAACAAATCTTCGGGCAGAGTAAAACACGCAGCGCCAGCGAGTGCCACAGCACATCAGCATCACCCCATTGCTCGGGCTGCTGCACATTGCTCTCTGGGGACACCACCCAGCAAAATGGTCCGGTTTTACCAGGAACCAAAGGGAAGGTGCTGCGCGGCGATTGCCCCAGCTCTGCTCTGCTGCTATTACCTTGAGCACGAGGGGATTTCCTCATAAAGTAATTCAGCTTTGTGGAGGGGGAAAGCTGCTTGCTGGAGAGTGGCCCCAAGGACAGGATTATTAGGGCTCCAGTTGTTTGCCTTGTATGACAATTATTGTCCTGAACTTAAATTGTAACTCGCCGTTATAGAAGCTGCAGCAGAAGGAAGGCAGCATTTGCTTTGCTTTGGAGTGAGCCTCGCAGTGAAGCAAAGCTGTCTGCTGAGGGCTTGCAGGTATATATTTGGCATCTGTTTGAAGGATTAAATGGTCTAAAATATCCACGGGGCTGCTGACTGCTTTGGCACAGTGTCTTGCCTGTTCAGATGTGACTTTCAGTTGTGCCTTTCCCTTGTTCTTTATTTTTTTGGCTGAGTTTATTGCTTCCAGGCAAGTTTCTGGCAGTTGTCAGTACCCTAGGCAGAAAACCCAGTGACAAAGTACCAAAGTCTCAGCTGCTGCAACGTAAGCCTTTGTGAATTATGAGGCATTTTTCACTACAAAAGGAAGGAGTGGGGTGTTTCTTGCCTCTCTGCACTGTGATGGGGTATGCTAGGGTTGCATCCTTTCTCCCCCTTTTCCTACATGATTGTTAAGCTCTTTTTTTCCCCTATTGCCTCTTTGATTGACAAGCAATCCCGAGATATGCGTCTATACAAGGAGTGGGCTCAGCATTATCTTTGCCACAGTTTCTGCAGCTGAGTTTCAGACTGAAAATGCTGGAGGCTGCTATGATAGGACTGAGGATGGGTGCTGGAGAGTTTGTCAGGCACACTCTGTCTGTGGGCCCTGAGGTGCAGAGGATGAGATAAATGAGCAGTTCTGCTAGACAAAGGTCTGTGACACAGGGGCTGAATGGTGTTCGTGGGCATGATAGATCTGGGGCAGATTTTTAAATCTACGGATCTGGCAAGGATCTTGCCTTACACCTCCTCCAGCACTTGTAAGCTGTGTCATTGTACGCCAGAATTCCTGCACTAGCACCAGTAACAAAACCAGTAACACCCATCAGAGCAGCATTACGTACAGACCTCTCCCAGGCAGCTGAGAGTGCTGCAAACGCTGCCTGGAAGCAGCCGGTAGTTAGCATTCCGCCCTGCAACTGAGGCGTTCATTCGGTGGTGATGGGTCAGACGTGTCATGAGCAGTTTTTTGTCTTCCCCAACTGGATGAGCATGCAAATATAGTCAAGTAAACATAACTGGCTAAAGCCTGCAGATTTTATTTTCTTTTTCTTTTTTTTTTTTTTTTTTGTGAAAATGATTAGTGGAAATTCTGTTAGAAGGAAACTTCAAGGATGAAATTTCCTTGCTTTTTTTTTTTTTCTTTTTTTTTTTTTAAAAAAAAAAAAACAAACACCTTATTTACAACCTTATCTGGAGCTGGAAGGAAATGGTGACTTTTGAAGTTTTAGACTACAAACTTCATCAGCATTTTATGAAGTGCAAAATATTTCAACATTTTCCCGATGTTCCCTAAGCAGGTCTCGCTGTGAATGCTGAAGGCTCATTTTAAAACTGGTTCCTGTACACAAAGAAATACACATCTCTGAAATTCATTTTCGCTGAATATTTTGTGTATTCAGGAAAAATTGCCTCCCACAGTCACTCACAGAAAGCAAACCACATGAGGTTAGGAGCCTAGCCTCAACAAAATTGTTATAAAATGCAAAAGAGAGATTCAAAAATGGATGATGCCTTTCAGCACGCAGAAGGAGGTTTAACTCTGGAAGGTGGAAATTCCTTGTCGACGGAGAAATCTTGAAATGTTGTTCAACCAGCAAGGCCTTCAGGGTCATGGAGTGACTTCAAGAAACCGTTGAACTCTCAGGCTGGTAAGGGAAAAGCCCAGTGGTTTGCAATTAAAGAGCCAAGTCAGTCAGTGGCAGTGGGGAGGGGAGGCCTGAGCACCTTTATAATGAGGTGCCCTTAGCTGGGGCAGAAGGAACTGGTGGGTGAGGTGAAGGGGGAGCAGCTCCAGAAGGGTGGGAAGGAGGCACTGCTGGGTGGACTAAAGCCATTGCAAAGCGAGGGCTAAGAGGAGGGGCAGGACGAAAGTCATGATGAAGTGCTTTCTTAGTCGTTTCTTTTAAGTAATGGTTGCATTTGATTTCTTCCTTTCCTCTTTAGTGGATGCCAGGTCATTCTGGCCCATCAGATAGTAACTGCTGACAGAAGGGTTCAGAATTAACGGGCGGTTTGAAGTTGCTTTTGGCTTGTGTGAATGTTCCTGGCTGTCCCTCTGTAGTGGATAAGTGGATATTCAGCTCAGCAGCCTCTGTCTACAATGTGCTGAGCTTCTTCTGTCCCTTTCGGTCACCATGAAGGAGCTGTACTGCACAAAATCATCAGGTCCCTATTCTTAGGGTCTGCAGCTCATCTTTCTACAGCTCTTCCATCTCTCTTTCAGGGCATCTGAGCTCCATTTCTGCTGTAAGCAGTGTGTCCTGTGCTGCAGTAGCTGGAGCTCCATCATGTCTGATTTCCCCCGTGCTGCAGGACAAGAGCTGTCAGGTTGTACGAGCACTGGTGGTCATGGGAGAGGGTTCCTCACCCACTCCTTCAGTAAGATCATACTGGTTTTTTTTGTTTGTTTGTTTGTTTTTAATTTTGCTATTTCATGTTTCCTTTTGATTTCCAGAGAGTCTCTAAAGCTTATAATGGCAATGTATCATGGCTTAGGCCTGTCCCAGCTGAGTTAATTTTGAGAGAATACAAAGGGATCCCTTGCCTGGAAACAGGGAAACTTCCATTCTCTGGACCTTTAAAGCCTGTTCAGTTCTTTTTGCTGAAAGCCTTCCCTGATCTGTTATTACAAATGAGATGTTCCTCAGAGCAATGGCAAGGGACTTGTAGCAGTAGCAAAGCTAAATTAAATTTCCTGGGGTTCAATCTCAAACAATTCATAATATGGGCTATTCAAGAGCCATTCAAAGGTCTTAAGCCATAACCATATTTATTTCTTCCACTGTGTTTACACCAGCTTAAGAGTTCAACTTTTTGTACTGCGTTTCATATTAGCAAAAGAGAATAGATTGCTGTGACTGGAACAATATTTTTGTTATGATTTGCTTTCCAAAAAAAAACTGTGAATAGTAAATGTATTAAAATTGGGAAGCAGGATGGAAAAGCATTTGCTTACATTTCAATTCATAAACATGTATTTAATGAAACATAAGGTAAACTAGAAAAATTACATGTACTGGATGTAGGAAGCCTGTAAGATAACCTAAGGTCGAGGTGAGAGGACTTCTTGCCAATGTATTTTATTCTGTGGCCACTGCAGAAGCTGTACTAATGTCATCGTCCCTAAGCGATGATTTGTACTGTTTGCTTAGGCAACACAATCAGAGCCTGAAGTACCTTAGCAGTAACGGCAGAGGCAAGCTGCTGCAACTATATTGTGGCTTAGAGAAGCCTCAGGGGCAGAAGAACTGCACAAAGAGACGTGCCATGCATGCTTGCATTTCAGCAAGAGGTAGAAATGTGTGTGTTTGGGTGGGGGGAGAGTAGCTGAAAAGGGGAATTAGGAGTGACTGAAGCCAGCCATCTCCATATGTGAGAAGGAAGGAGCGCTGTTCGGTGTCACAGAACTTCAGCACAAGACAGTCCTGAAGACATTTATAATCTACTGAGGTCTTGTCCATCAGCTATGTCTTGGTGCACAACTGCTATCACCTCCTGTAGTATCTGATGAGTTTTGAATCTGTTACTGAGCATTGAGGCTTCCTGCATAAGTATGAGCCTCTGAAAAGCACTCTGGTGTTACAGTGTTGTGTTTTGCTCACACGAATAACGTGTGCCTCTGGTATCCACATCAGTACCTGGCCCTAACGAATTTCATGTAGTGCAAGTGATTTAGAATAGTACATGTTGGAAGTCAGAGGGTGAGACACATAGCTGCCTGTGTTGTGCAAGTGAAGCCCTTCATTTTGGCATCAGTGGCAGCTAGCCTGAGGTAATTTCTTTAGTTTGAAGCAATCCTTGAAGATTTCAGAAGTGTCTTGAACTTTAAAATAGAATTGCAAAGGGTGACTAAGGCTAAATTACAGCCTGACTACGAACCAAAACTGTTGCACAATGCATCTAATCTTAGGCTGTGTAGATGTGCAGAGTTCATCTTTCCTTTTCCTTTAAGTGTTGCTGCCCTCTGTCTGCCTAATTTTTCTGCATTGGTTTTTCCCTTTGATTTATTTCTCACTTGTGCTACCTGAGTCACGATATTAAATAAGAATCACAACCTGTTTGAACTCCCACCTGCAAATTTCTTTTTCCTCAATATTTTCTGACTTGCAGCTGGTTCAGCTTTCCTGAGGAATCCCTCACTTGGAGAGTGCCGCCTTACTCTCTGCTGCCAAGGTCTGTCCCTAGCACTCGGTACCCTTTAACACTGCCCATCGAACAACCACTCAGCTTTTCTATGACCAGCCCATTACTAGTGACTCTTTCCCTCCCTCCCCTCCTAGATCTTTGCTGAATACTCTTCCTTCTGCTGATGCCAGTTTTAAGCTCTGCAGCTTCATCTCTTGACTCCCTTTGTGATATCTGCTCCTGCATTTCTAGTAACTTCTTACTGCTCTTGCTGCTTTAGGCAATGCTCTCCCACTCCCCTTCTGGTGTACAAAGGGGGAGTCTGAACACGTGCTCATCGCCACACTTGAGGGTGACCATCCTGAAGGGCAATTTTCAACTCTAGCCAAACACCTCAGCTTGTTCTTCTGGTATCCATCCTCACCTCACTGTGAGCTCGTTCACCAAATCTGAAAACAGCTCTTAGCGTCCCTTCCAGACCCTTCTTTTTCTACCCATGTCAGTGGCTTCCCCATCCTACCTACTGCTTGGCCTTGTAAACTAGGTGTCATCGATCTGATTTGTCTCTTGGTCCATGTCCAGGTTTTCTGAGACTTACTGAGAATTGCGCTGTCTGCTAAGGAGGCTCAGGTGACTTTCAAGTGACTTCTGAAGCAATGGTGTATGCTGTCAATGTTCTCACAAGGGAAAGGTGAGATGAACAACTGGGGGAAAAACACAGGCAGGAAAACTGAATGTGCACTCGCTTCATTGGATCTGGGTGCTGCAGGCTGAGCAGCAAGTTGGGGAAAGACAGAATTAGTGAGAGGCAAATATTGGGCCCTCAGAACTTGTAGGAGTAAGTCTTCCTTTAACATTGTAGCTGTAGTGTCCCCATTCACTGCAGCGGAGTTGGACTAGATGGCCTTTAAAGGTCCCTTCCAACTTGGATCATACTGCATAAATCTTGATGCTTACTTGGTCTCATTGACCACTTTGGCTAAAGAAGAAGCTATCTTGCAGAGACCAGGAAACAAAAGCCAGCACTTCTGTGAAAAAGTTTGGCAGTGGGAAGTAAGTGTGGATTATGGATTTATTTATTTATTTTTACCCTTCTTTTCTTTTTGTGGAATCTAACTTGAATTTGCTGTTGTCCACTGTGGCCAGACTCTATCTCCCTTCCTACGTAGGCTGTGTAAGAGGTCAAAACACGAAGGGTACTTCAAGGCTTGTGGAAGGAGCTGAGTAGTTACTGTCAGGAGTAGTTACAGGCAGCTGCTAAGTTTGAAGACCAAAAGGATACTACATCAAAAGTGACTGAAATCCCACTGTGAAGAGCACACAGGCTCAATAAACTTACATCTGTGCTGAACTGGAGTGTCCCAAACTGTACAACTTACCTAGCTCTATCTAGACTGAATCAAACTCTTTTGACATTTCTGTCCTTAGACATGGTTATCTGGGGCAGCAGGGCTAAAGCACCAATACATATTTTGCAATAGTTTGAGCATAAATACATGGCTCTTGCTGAACTTTCTTCTTTTCTGCCCTTCTTGTAAGAGCAAGCTGACAGAAATGTTGTGTGTTTCAGTGTGTGCATCTGGTCCTTGCGCAGCATCTTCCCAACAATTCACCTATTATTGCTTGATATGCAGCCCTGTTGCATCCACGGCAGAGAGCTTTCCCATGTGACTCAGAATGCAGGAATAGTTGGGTGGTGTGGTGTGGGTTTTTGTTTGTTTGTTTGTTTGTTTGTTTTTTGTTGTTGGTTTTGTTTTGCCAGAAACACACAGATACTTAGTGGCTGATTTCTATTGAAAGTCTGAGGGCTTTGCTCTGCCTCAGAACCCTTCTACCCTCACCTGTCCATCTCAAAGCACCCAAGTGCTTCAAAAGAAACCAGAATCCAGGTTCTGCTGCTGGCACCATATTGCTTACTCAAAGAGGTTACAGTAGAATAAAAAGAAAAGATGCCAGAGAGCCCAGCTGCTGGCTTCTGGCCTTAGGGTACCTGGATCAGTTGACTATTCATACAAAAATGTTTTCTGAGCGCTGGAATTCTTTAACGGTGTTTTGCCATCTAACACCCCATTAGGTTGGTGTTAAATGCTTATCATACTTAGTCCTCTCAAAGTGCCACAAATGTGTGTTTTACATAGTGAAAAATAAATATCACTGCCTATTTCTCCTGGAAGTGAACACAGGAAGAGTGGGAAGGCTCAGGTACAGAAACAGTGACACCATTTACTGTTTGGTACCATCAACAGACAGCGCTGTGGCTGCTCAGCTGATAAGCTCTTAATGTTTACAGCTTCCTCTAAGGGTGGGGAATTCTCCTGATTAATCGCCATGACATAACTCTGCCAGAAGAGTGCTACCTTACAGAATGAGCTAGGAGTTTGACGGTCCTGCTTGACTTATTTGAGGGCTATTCCTTAGTGAATTGACCCCAAGTCTCCTTCTTTCAGAGATGCAGTTTTATTCATCACTGGTTATGAGCACTCTGCCCCTTGCTTGCACTGCCTTCTAGGCCCAGCATTAACACTGTTGTTTTTATTCACAACCATCTGCAGCCAAGCAGAAGCTTTGTGCTGACAGGCAAAGATGATATGCTGATGTTAAGAGTTCCAAGACAGCTGATATGTTGCAATGGTATCTCACTTGCCTTTAAGGTCTTTCTTTAGCATTTTAATAGTCCACTATAAACATACAGGGGTATTTTTTTTCAAAGTAAGCAACTGGTCATAAACGAATCATACAGAAATGTGTTCGTCCAAATGGTATGTTGGGTAGTGGTATTTGGAAATACAAATAGCTCATGAGACATACCTACTTACTTTGCATTTGTCCTGGTTATCTACTAAACCTCAACATTTGGATGTGTAGCTGGAGTTAAAAAGGGTTTGCTGCATGTGGTGTCATGCAAGCAGTAGTGTTGTCAAGAACGTGACAGCATGTTCTTTCCCCAGCAAAGTTCCACCAAACGCGCCTCTGCTCTTTTCAAATGTAGGCAAATCCAGGCATGGAAATGCTGTATTGCACACACATCAACAATGGCCAAAATTGGTCTTTACTACAAGTAATGGTAAACCAGAAGGGAAGAACCCATTTTGAAGCTCAGATTCTAGAGTTTAAAACTTTCTGTTTAAAAATAAGTAAAACTGAGAACATATTTTCAAAAGTAACTATATTCTGGATCCAGATGGCTCTTGAGGTCTCTCAGCATAAAATAAATAAATAAAATTAAGGAATGTGCGCTATCAAACCAGATGCTGATCTCATTTGCCTAGGACAGTGTTTCCCTTTCCTAAGGGACACAAGCAGCACCACACCGGATGATCAGGGAGTGAACTACATTGCTAGAAAACTTTCTGTATTATGTGCAGGCAGTAATTAGCTGAGGTCCTGAAACACAAGGGATTTTATCCCTTATGCATTATTTAACTAGACTCTTTGCACAATCTATGTAAATATTTTTTTTAAGCTCCTAAGGATAATTGGGCAGGGGGTTCCACAGGATATTTATACATTGTACAATGTTAATTAATGTATGCTGCCTTCCCATTTTTCAATATTCAGAATGTTCTTGTACTCTGCAAAAGGATAGATAGGTTTCACTTCGCTTCCTTTGATATCTTTCATAGAATTCACTCCCACTTCTTTGCTCTCTAAGCTAAAAATTCCCAGTATATTCAGCCTCTGCCTACCCAAAGCTTATCATCTGCTGTTGCCTTCTTGAGGCTCACTTCTGTGCTCTCAACTATTTCACAGACATATTCAACAGAGTTCAAGAGACACTGCATCCCTCAGCAGAACCTGTGCTATTTCATCTTGGTCCTAACACACAAATGTCGACGTTATACACTTTCTATAATGGATTTGCAGTACTTCTTCATAGTAAATTACAGTAGCCTGGTCAGCTCATTTGTAAGACTCCAATTTCTCTGTACCCATATCACTCATCTTAATGGCAGGACAACATCTGTTGACCTTGTTGATTTGGATTAGTTGTGGATGTAGCTCTTAATGTGAGAGCCTGCATTCACAAAGCTACTGAGTGTTTTTCAAGGTTTAGGCCAGTTTGATGAAAATGTCCCAACAACAGCTTTGCAACAGTGCAGTTGGGGAACACGTCTTCAGTGAGTGAGGCAAAAGGTTTGTGCGCTCTTGCAAGTGTATGAGATACAACATGAAAGCAGTATGCCTAACAGTAGTAGTCCTGGTCATCATCTCCTTTCTTTCTTTTGCCTTTGCAGACAACCAAGAACATGTCCTAACTGGTTTCTGAAATAACTGCATTCCTATCCTTCAGTAGGGATGGTAACCCTTATCTCATCTATGGAGAAGTTTTATCTTGGGGTTAAAAACAGCCTGGTGAAGTCATGCCTTTACAAAGAAAAAGGATATATATTTCACAACAGTGGCAATTCCATGAATTATACTGAGCTTGCTCAGATGCTTAGAATCATGAGGATAAACCTTTTTCAGTACTAAGCTTTTAACAAAAGATTGTGTGTAAGCAGCATTATGTACAAAGGAAAAACTGGCTATCTATTTTAATGTAACTGAGATACATTTACTAAGTACTACATGATTCCTTCCTTACAAAGGAGTAGCCCTCTTTGATCTTTGTCCTCTCAGAATATGTGTTGAAGTAGCTTCTTTCAGCTGATGTGCTTATTCTGTAACTTTTCTCTCAAAGGGTGTCTCAAAGTTTTCTGAGTCATCATGGAGAGTAGCGTGCTCCCGGAGTAATTCTTGCTTCCTCGCTAGCTCCTTTGTTGCAGCTTCAGGGGTCCAAATCTAGAAAATAAGAGTATTTGTAGTCACTTTGAACATGGCATGGCAGGGGGCTTGGAACTAGATGATCTTCGAGGTCCCTTCCAACCCAAGCCATTCTATGACTTCTGCGACTAAAGCATTAAAAAAATACTCTTAGCCAGAGCCATGCTGTTGCACTCATTTCCACCCTGAGACATAGAAGAGAACTAGTGCAGCTTCCCTGTAGGTATGACAGCAATTTGTATACATAAGCAGAGTGCTCTTTTGCCACTTCTGATCTGTAATATGATGAGGGCTTAGCTCAGGGCTAATGGGGGTGAGGGGAAAGAAGACCCAAAGCTATTGGTTCAGAATGACTGACTTAGGCCCAAGGTCCTCAGAATGGAAAACAGTAATTAGCCACGGAGTCACTGGTGAAGTAGCCTTATTCCCCTGAGTCCACTGCAAAAACCAGCATGAGTCAGAGTCAGGGACATGGTAAACGTCAAACAAACAAAACTTCTTTAAAAAAAAAAAAAAAAACCACATATAATTCTTTGTGATCCTCCATTTCCTTTTCTCAGTTACTTCTGAGTATTAACAAGTCCCTGATACAAAAATTATGCTTTCAGTATTTTAACTCTAGGGTGTAAATACTTAGTGTGCTGTGATCCCTTTGGTTCAGTAACAGTCACTGACCTAAGTAATTCTGTGACCACCGATTGAGAAGGCAAGTCAGAAGTTCAGGAGATACTTCTCTCAAAAAGAAGCCACTCCTATGTTCCTGCTATAGAAGGAGAGAGCAAACAAGATCTAGAACAAACTTAGTGGAATCAACTGTGACCCCTTCTACAACAGCTTCAGTAGAAGTGTAAAGCCTTTGTCTTTTTTTCCCTTCGAACTTTGTTGAGGTGTCAAGACTTCTAACCAGCTGTTCAGAAATGTAATGGGAGAGACGTCAGCTTCTGCAGACGTGACTGGAATGCAGCACTGGCTCTGAGCAGCAGGTCGTGAGAAATGCTGGGTGCTTTGCTAATGCACTTTGACACTGGGCCAGACTCTTTGCTAGTATAATTGGTCCAGCTTCAGTTAACTAACGGTAACCAAACTCTACATATTGACCTCCAGAGAATGTGAGCAATCTACCTTTAAATTAACATAAAACTGTGCTTACGGTTTGCTACTGTACGTACTTTTCTGGGTTTGAAGGTGATGTCATCTTTCTTAGTAGCACCACTGCTTATCAGAGAGTTCAGATAAACAATGCTGTCCTTAAGGGGATGCGCTGATTTTTCAAGAGTGGATTTTTCTACAACTGGCAGTGATGCCTGTGATGGCTAAAGGAGAAGAGGTTAATTAGTTACATGTGACATTTGCAAACAAAGCATGCGTCTGCATCCTCACGGAGGCTGATGGCAGCATGGGTAGCACGGATGTGGCAAGGTACTCAAGGCTCCAGGAGGCTGCAGAAAATGCCTTCAGAAGTACAACAGCCAAAGAGATCAGTGTGGACTTTCAGAAACAGGACTCAGCTCAGTAGTGGAAGAGGAAGGATATGAAACAAACTCGTAAATCATGTTAGCAAGTCTGATATCACCTCAATTTGTTCAATTAGCAGAGGAAAAACAAAGACTGTTCCACTGACTTGAAGGTCTTAGCCTGTGAAGAAACATGCGCTTCTTTTGAGAAATTATGGTTACCAATTATTCAGTATTTGCAACATCATAGTTGGATGATCATAAACTTCAGGAGGAAGGAAAGAAGAGGAAAGCTTATGTGCCCTGTCAGTGGTGAAGGGCACAATTCTTCAGTGGGATTAGGGAAGGCATAAAACTCATAAAAATGACCAAGTCACAGTTTTGACCAATGAACAAGACCTGGCAAGAACAAGTGCTGGCTTCTGAAAATACTCACTGCACCAAAGCTCCCTGCTTTATAGAGACTTGGATGTCAAATAAATGAAAGAAATTAGCATTCTAATAGCTATTAACAAATCAGTCCTTTGTCTCTCATACCTTTTTTATCACAGCTTCTACTTCTGCAGGTGTCAGTGTAGACGGCGACTTTGGCTTTGCAGCTTTTCCTTTCTCTGCTCCTTTTTTTTCTGTTACCTTTGGCAAATTGTCCAGTTTGCTTTGAAGCAGGTCAATTATTCTAGAATCTGCAAATACCTTAGCAATATCAAGAGCATTCTTTCCTGTATTTAAAAATAAATGAATACCTGTATAAGCCATGAAAATATATCTTGGCACTTGTTATTGCAATTGGATAATGGCACTACAGTCAACAGAATTTAATGAGGCGTCTGTTTTATTAGCCACTCAGTGTGCCAGCAGCCTGCCTGATGTTGGTGGGGTCCTGGCACTCATCAGCACTGCTTGCAGAAATAAGGGCTTGCAGAAAGAAGCCCTAAAACAAAATATTGTAGGAATTCTTGGACGTGGCTGCTTTGCTCTTAATGTGCATTTGCAGCTTAATATACTCATCCTGCAGGTTGTAACTTTCACCTTTGAGAAGTGAGAGCATTTAGCCCTCAGAAATGGCTAGCATATTTCAAGGACTGGAATTCAGACAAAGTTCTTGTAGGTATCTGTCAGTGGCTGCTCTGCGGCTGGCAAGGAGTTGAGGGAAAGCCCCATGGTATAAGTGGCGCTGAACCCCTTCAGAGCCTAATAAACAAAAAACTCTCCTGGACCTTATAACATGAGGCCTTGTAGCTGTAAAGCTCACAACTGTAAAGCAGTTGTGAGATTGAACTGCCACCATCATATTCACATACGGAATTTCACGTGGTAACAGAAATGAAGAATACACAGCGCTTCTATAAGGGAAGTCTCTTTATACAGCAGTGTTGCTTCCTGTATTACAGCAAAGGCTTAAAATGTGATATCAACTGTTTAAATTACTCTTAAAATAGAGAAAATAGTACTAATTGAAGGATCTGCTCTAACACTTCAGTATCAGTTCAGATTTGTTTTTCTGCTAAGTCACTTTTTATTGTCATGGAATAGTATTTGCAACCTAAGCAGCAAGAAAACTTGTAACCAGTGCTGCCTGTGCATACAAAATAATAAGCAATTTAAGTGAGTGGCAGAACACACATGGGCCAGGACTAAAATCTACTTTTCCATCAAATAATACTAATACCTAGCTACATTTTTTTTTTTTTTCCTTAAAGCCACTTACAACTCTGAATATACCTTGTGAGAAGTAACAGCTTTACGAGGGATGTGTTCATCTTCAGTCTTGGGAGGGGAGCGAATTGTACTTATTAATCATGTAATTAATCATGTTACTTTATTTTCTAGATGCATAAAAAAGCAGGAAAACTAACTACTTAGAACAGTGATCCCATACTGTAGAAAACTAACTGAACTTTACCTTCATCCCAATCCTGATAACAATTATAAATTCAGAACATCTCTCAAAGCATTCCAATAACTTTTATACACATAAATAAGTACTCCGTTGCGGGAGACATTGATACTTACCACTGCTGTTTGTTGTCTGGACGTCAGCACCCGCATCAATTAAAAAATGGACTATGTCCAACCTACAGACCTCAATGGCTCTCATTAGCGGAGTGGCATTGCCTATTGCAGGTGCATCCACCGCTNNAGTTCAGCAATGTCGAGGTGTCCGTTATAGCAAGCGTGGTGGAGGGGAGTCCACATGAAGTTGTCTGTTGCGTTTACGTCAGCCCTACAAAAGAGTAAGAGGAGTTGTGGCAGATGAAGCCAGGTACCAGACAGAGTAACTTCAATATTAACTGTGCACTGAATGATGTATTCCATGTAAATAAGTACTTTCATATTGTTACTGCTACTTTGAAACCATTTTAGGATCTATGTAGCATGTCATATTAATCTTAATTGTGAGTGTGTCCTGGCTTTTGATCGTGTTCATCTCTTAGTTGACATGCGGCCCTCTACAGGGAAGTTGTCCTAAGTACAGAGAAAAACATGCTTTCAAACTTTTTTCTTCTGTAAAATGCCGATAGTGCCTGTGCTCCAGCTTCACCAGGGATGGCCAAAGGCAGATTAAGGGATCCGAAAAAGCAAGCTTTTGGGCCAAGAACAGGTGCTCCAAAATACACAGCAAAATCACTCACTGTCCAATTTAAAAATAAGGTAGAGAAGATCTGTCACAGCCAATCTGAGGATTTAAAAACTTTCCAGCTACTGGGTCACTGGGACAGATCATTCTGCTCCCAGGTCAGTGATGGCATGTTTTGGAGGATGCAGGCACTAGTTTTGGTGTGACATTTGCAATATGCTGCCTTCAGGTGAAACCTGGGGAAAGGCATTATCAGCCCTTTAGCAGCTGGCTGAACTGGGAGCTTTTTGGACAGAGGCATGGAAAAGCAAGGCTTGGGGAACAAGAGCCACTCCTAGATCTGCTGGCTCCCACGTGTGCCATGTGTGGCTCTAGAAGGGGTCAACACCTCATGAGGGAATCCCCTGAACCTTCAGTACAGTGAATTACTTCCATTGTGTTCAGGAATGCCTAGAGGTCCTGAACTGGAGCAGGGTCACTGCCTCGTTTATTATAAGCACAAACTGCTGATGTCTGCCCAAAAGCCATGGGAGGAGAGAGAGGGAAGAAAACTTAAGTAAGCTGCTTCCCTGGATAACTTTTTTTTTGCTCATCTGTTCATATGGGTCACATTTAACTCTAGATCGAAATAACAGACTAATACATTCATCTTTTCTTGTTTACATTTTTAGTGTTTTTCAGCCTTTACTGAGATCTTATATCAGTAAATTGTCCAGACCCACCAGTCTTACCTTTGCTATCTTTCATTTGCTTAGCTCTTATGATTTATTTGTATGCAGTTGTCATTTCCTCTATAACTCTCACTAAAATAGAGTTCCCACTATTCCACTTTCTCTACCACCCCCCATGCCCTGAGTCCCTTGTGCTAGCTTCATTCAGTCAGAAACAAAGTGATCGAAGGCAATGGCAACAACACAGCACTGACAGAAATTCTTCAACGTTTTCTCCTGATCAAACACTGGTGAATTTGCCTTATTTTTGAGTCTTTCTGGAACAAGACAGAAGTAGATACCACCAATTTAGGTGCAAACGTCAGTATTTTCTATAGCTCTAGATAAATGTTTTGGTGTTTATTTGGTATTCATTTGTAACACCATTCTGAAAAGGCCATTTTGTAAAAGCTATTTGAACTCCCATACAAAAACAAGTGTCTGAAAGTCCAGGCTGTTGAAAGATGAAAAGCTAAACATTGTACTGAAAAGTTTCCTCTCCACTTTCTGATTTCTATCAATATAAAATCTCAAAACTAGAACTATTTTTTACACAAAGTTATTGCCCTTCTATGTCTAAATATGATGAAATGTGACTCTGGTGCTGTCCAGTGAGGTGTTATGAAAGCAATGGAAATTAATTTCCTAGATTAATTTGATAATTCTTGCAGCCTCATCTTTGGAAGTCTTGAGTATACACATTTATACAGCTTCCCATGCTTCAGGAATGTCCATGTAATTACCAGGGTGCATAAATTTGAACGTGCTGCTAAGTCTTTGCAGGACCTAGAGCACTGACTAGAGCCACTCATCCTTAGAAATGAATGTTAAAATGAATTCTAGCTATAGGCAGAGAACAAAGCTAGCATAAATCTCATTGTCTTTGAAAGATGTTCATTAAGGCATTTATCAGGAAGTAGGACTACGGCAGTCTGATCATTAAAAAAAGAAGAGATGACACTATTACACAAGTATGACTGAATTTTTCTTAAATTGCTTTAATTTTTATGCTGTTATTAAGACTTTCCACAGATGTATCTGTAGGCTCCAAAATTGCTGAAGCTCTTCTGAAGTAGAGAACAGACTAAATAGCAACATGCACTTCAGGTGTAAATCCTGCTGCCTTAGCCTGCGGAGGCTGCCAAGGAAAGTGGTTCTTTGCAGCACTCATTCTCTCAAAACATTTGCATGAAAACGCCCTGGCATGTCGGACAGGGAAGTCCGGGACTGCCTTGATGATTCACCTAAGAGTATCTTAATGATTTCAGAAAACCACTTGATTCAGAGTTCCACAATCTGATTCAGCTAATTTTGGTAGTTCAGTTTTGAGGATGCACTATTAGAGACATGGATATCACCAAACCACTAGACTGGTTTTGTAGCGACTCTGCATCTAACTCAAATGTCAATAGCCCAGACACCAAAAAAATTCAGAACTGGGAAACTTTACCTCTTGTGTGTTTTTATTTCCCATTTACTAAAATGTAAGAGAGAGTTGTAATAGACTAAACCTCTGAAACTCAGCATCTTACAAACTAATTTTTATGTTAAATGTTACAGAAACAAAAAACAAACTATAGTCTGTTACATCCACATGGTTACTGGAAAATTATGCTCCTAAACTGGCAATTAAAAATTCTTCAGAATGCTCTTACCCCTTTTCCAGAAGATACTGCACAACATCTATGTTCCCACTTGCGCACGCAGCCATCAGAGGCGTTTTGTAATACTTATCTTTTATGTCTACGGGCACACCCTCCTCAAACGCTTTCTGCAGAGACAGAACGTCTCCTGCTCTGACAAGGAGGTTGATGTTCATGTACATTTTCCTTGGTTCATCTATATACCAGGCACGATCATCGTGCACGGGATGGGCGGACGAGTGGTCTCGGTTGACACGGCAGCTATCAGCAGTACTCTGAACAGCCTCAATCATGTAGACAGGGAAGCCGTCTTCCCTAAGTGGACATGCACTCTTTGGAATCACACAAATTGGCATGGGGACAGCAATGCCTTTTTTACCTCTTCGTTTCTTCCCTTTCTTCCCTTTCTTCCCTTTGGGTCCAAAGGATGTTATAAGACAGCTTTTCTGCAAGTATTTAGAGCCTTTAAAAAATTCTTCAGTGTTGATTCCTTCCAGGTCAGGTTTTTCATGCGCTTCAGCAATAGTTTGTATCTGCTCAGTGTCCGCAAAGGCACACCGCTTCTGAACAACTGATATGAAATCCTCTTTAGCTACAGTTCCATCTCCTTGGTCAACAGCCTCAAATTCCCTGCGGAGGGCAGCCTGGTGCTCTAAGGACCAGTCGTACAGCCTCAGTGCCCAGAGGGGGTTGCTCTCCTCAGCTCCAGCCTTGGACTGTTTTACAAAGTTCTTTTCAATTTTACGCAGCTCTGTTGCTGCTGCTTTAAAACCTCTTTCCTTGGCAACAGCTCTTGGAGTCTTTGCTAACAGGTTTGTCCACGTAGGATCACAGCCTAAAAACATGAACACACTTCCACTGATAATGTAGTGGAATTAATAATTGCTAATAATATAAGAGACTTGTAATATACATGTAGCTAATTAGCACAGGTCTACAATTTTATAGTCTTAACTATAAAAATAGTGACAGTAAATGGAACCACATCAGTGGTCCCAGCCTGGAAGGCTAGCCACACATCCATGCTTGTTTCCCAAAAGGAGATTCATCAGACAACCCATGCTGTACCGCTCTGTCCACTCCTGAGTACACATTGAAAGACAGAAGTTCAGTGAAAAGTTGATGTTTTTACCTGAAGTAGTGAGCAAGTTTCGAAACTAAGAATAAAATGTCACTCACTGTTCTGTACCCCAGCCTTGCAATTTGGTGACAGACCACAAGCCAAATGTTTGGATCACAAAAACAGAGTGTAGGATGTTGCATGATCCTATGGAGAGAAAGCTTGAAGTGATATGATAATCTGACTAATTTAGAAAATGATTGCAGCTTCTTTGGGGTATGTTTCCATACCCATGGCTGCTAAGTTTTCCCCATGACTACACTGAGATCAGGCTGTTGAAATGATCATCAAAGCAAAAATTAATTTTCCATTGGAAATTTCAATACAATATTTCTAAAAACAGCTACAACAAAACCACTTAATCCTGTCCAGTTCTAAGTTATACAAACACACAATGTTTCTGCTGCTTTCCTGGAGAAATATTTTATCTCATCTTACCCACATCAGTAGAAATAAATAACAATAGCCAATGATAGGCACTTCTTAATGAGAATTACATTTGCCACATGATATCCAAGAGAGTCAAATCCTTCACAGATGCCCAAGTGAAATCCTTCCTCTAGCACAGAAAAAATATACATGGTAGTTGTAAAGTAACTTCTTCTTAATGTACCTCTTTGTCCTATAAACTTGCAGCAATTTGCAAATCCTCCCTCTGCAGCATAATGAAGTGGTGTGTTACCATTCATGGCAATCAGGCCCAAGTCTCCATTATAAGCTGAAATAATCCTTAA
>VXAV01008496.1:17914-37444 GCA_013399715.1 Alectura lathami | reverse complement strand
GAGCTGTGAAATGTTTAAAAAAAAAAAAAAAAAAAAAAAAAAAAAAGCCTCTAGCATCAGGAAGTTCAAGGGCAAAGTCATTTTTTGATATAAAATATGTTTTGCCAGGGAAGTGGTGGTATGCAGCTGGATACATGTCCAACGGAACACAAGGGCAGGCGATCCAAGGCATGAGACTGTGTGGTGAGTAACAGCAGGAAATACAGATAGTTCCTAACACAGAGCGTTTCATTGTTCTCCTTGCAAGGAGTGCTACTTGTGCAGTGGCTATTTCATGCTGGCGCTTTGTAGTGTGAGTTGGCCGCCTATTGGTTGATCATTCTCCTGTATGGAAAATGTGTTGTCCAGGCCCACCTCTGGGCCCTGTCAGAATAAATAGGTGCAGCAGACATGGCATGTCCTGAGGGAAGACAGCCCCCGAGGTGTCTCATGGTTACCTGGATGAATGCAGCCTGTGGCACCTGCAGCAAAGAGGTTTTACCCATCATGTCAGCATCTGATAATGAAATAACCAGTAGTAAATTATCTCCTAACCAGGACTATTCCAAAGAACATTTTTACTGCAAATAAACTGCATGCAAGTTTTCCCCTTGTTTTACATACTCATAGACCTTAACTGCTATTGGTCCTGCAAGATACATGCCTCATCATGATGAGTAAAGCCTCCATGCTCACTTTATAGCTCCAAAGTGGTCTAATTACACATAAAAAGATTTCACTACTGAAACAGCTGCTTCAAAGTGTTTGAAGTATAAAGGCTGTGAAGTTTTGTTTGGTGCTGGCAGAAGGTGCCAGACTGACAGCACCACAGAGCCCCTGTATGGAACAAGTGCAGTCATACAGCTGTCATCCGCCATAGAACTTGCTGTCTTTGTGTTGTGCTGGTGTTTGTCAATGTGAAAGCACAAAGAAAGCACAAGGGCACTACAGCCATCCTGCAGCTGACCTCTGGAGGGAGGCTGCACACCATGAGGGCTCTCGTGCTTGTTGGCACTGGAGTCCTGCTGACATCAGCAGGAGTTGGGCTAGCTGATAGCCTGGCTTCAGCTGGAAGGCGTGCCTGGGAGCGGCATGGCTTTGACTTAAGCCTTTTACTGCACAAGTAATTATTACTGTTACTCATCTCTCAGGATTCTGATGCTACTGCAAAAAAAATCTGCTGCATGGTGCATTACACCCAAATCACCTCATTCAGATTTGCCAGCATGGGAAAATGACACAAACTTACACATTTGGCTAGTTCTGAAGGTCATCTGGACTGTTACAGCCAGCTGAGAGTTATTCTGAAGGAATGTGCAATCACACCAGGACAGCAAATCAAGTTAGCATTGCTGAGTGTCAGTAAAGCTCCCAGCCTGGCCCATGGCACTGCAGTGGGGTGCAGTGCCCACACGGTACGTGCGCTGACGCTGATGCGTGCGACTGTGGGGTGACACCTCTGCTACCTGCTGGAGTAGCTTGCAGCCTGCTCTGGGAAGCTGTCATGGGGGCCTCTCAAACTGTGCTGCTTGAGTTAGGGGAACAGTCTTGTTCTGGAAAGAACAGTGATCTTCTGGAGATGATCTTTCCTCGGTTCCCCTCTGTTTCCTTTTTGTGATGACACTATGAAGCTATTAGTACTACTCAGATAATACACAACTCACTGAACTTTTGATTTAGCTTAACTTTCTTTGTCTTCCTCATACTCTTTCTGTGATTACTTACTGTCAGAAATAATGCATGTTCATTCTGCTGATTAGTATGTTTCTTAGGAATAAGCCCTTGCATAGAAGAGGAAGACCATGAAATAACTGATGAAGTGCTTAGTAAGAAAGCCCTGTGGAGGCTGGAATTTACCTCCAGACCAAACCTCTGTACAATTCATGTGCATGGTCGTCCTGCTGGTAGGATGCTGAACAACCCCACAACCCACAGCAGTATCATGTCTGCTTGGGTTCATTGTTAGGTCCCTGATACCATGCTCCTGGAGAACAGACTTGGGAGGAAAGGTGTGTCTCTTTTGCAGTTATTGTTTTCAAGGGAAAAAAATCAATTTGTCCCAAACTTCCAGCAGGGCTTAGAAAAAGAGGACTGGTGATATAAGCTAACATGTTCAGTCAACAAGTTCTCTCTGTTGAATACAATCTGAGATGTATGCTGATTGAAAAACAGTCCCTGTTTGGGTGGGCCCTGGAAAGCGTCTGCAGCAGGTTAGCTGAGTATTTCAGATTCAAGTGTAGTGTCCATTGAATACTTTTTCGTTTCATTTTTATCACCTAAACCACTGTAACTTTCTTGTTTTGGATGTTGTAGATACAGGCTTCTTGTATGTGTCTGTACTTTAACTTGACTTAATTTCAGGGTTACTGAGCAAGTAGGAGGCATTTCTCACACAAGAGCGTGGCAAAGTAGCAAAGGGGATGGGGGCAGCCTGGCAGTTGCTCACGTCCCAGCATGTGCTTCCCAGGTGCTGCACAGGTCAGGAGGAGGCCTGGGATTCTAAAGTTTCCAGTGGTGATTAAGTGGGCAGGAGTTTGGACTGCTCTGCAGGTCCTCAGACTTCATCACAGACTTGGTTAGCAATATTCATTCACTAAAGCCTCTGTTACTAATCCTGCAAATTCTGTACCCTGTAAGACCTGCAAGACAGGAGTGCTGCACCCCTTTCCTCACTGTTTCTTGTGAGATCCTCTTTCCTATTAAGCCCAGGTTCTCTGGAATCATTCCCTGTGGTTTTTCAGGTTTACTTGTCTAGTGGAGCCCATATAAGGCCATGAGAGAATTCCAGATGACTTGCAGTGGGAGAGCATCAGGCCTGTTAATAAGTGAAGCTCTGACTCTCTTTGGATTAGTTCTTTATCTTCAGATCATAATATTAAAATGCTGAAGAGGGAAGCGAAAGATAATCTTTTTGTAGCTATGTTTCAGTTAGCTTGCACACTGACAGGTTAGGCAGCAATGAAAATGTAAACTGCCTTCATTTGTCCCATCTCTTTTCATCCAGCCTGTCTGTACCCTGTCTGAGGTACGCAGTGCAAGTTCTTAGTTTGCAAGACAAATAAATGTGTTGCTCATCTGATGTTACTTGAAGCTGCTGAAATATTGGTCACATACTTCGCCACATTCACAGCAAAAGAAGGAGGAATTTTCAGTTGGAAATACTTCATGTTGTCTGTACCTGGGAGGCAGCTCTTCTGAGGGTGCTTGCTCTCAGCAGCACTGAGGTACTGCTGTAACTTCTAGAAACGCAAATTGAAGGGAGAACATTTAATGGAAAATGACATTATCTCTGAGGCAGAGACTGGAGAGTTGCGTGTATCCTGAGCCTGATGGAGACACATCTGGATTTCAAAGCTGCTTGTTGAGTTCAGTGCTGCTTACTGTAAGGAAGGGTAATCTGCACAAAGAATGTCTAAGAGCATGAGACCCCTATTCCAAAGCAACGTAAGGCTGCTGAAATCCCTGGGGTCAAGCAGGGGAAATTCCTATACAAGAAATCAATTGGTTCACTTGGAATAAGCCTCGTTCCTGTTTCCTTGCTTGGCCTTGCTCAATTGTGGTTTAATGAGGAAAGCGGATGACAATCATCTGATAATCTCGATGTTGATGGGCAGTGGCACAGGCTGGAGTCCTGCCTTGTCCAATGCCATGTGCAGGGATGGTTCCAGCATTTGGGAAGAGAAATAAAATGTTCCACGGTCTAGAAAAGGTACAGCAAGATGGCTGTTGCACCACAGAGTGCTACTGGAGAGGCCCTGGAACAGTCAGTCTGTTTACTTATCACCCCCATGTTCCTGACACAGACTGCCAAATTACCCACCATGAAAGAGAGAGAAACGTTCCTCAGTAATTAATTAAATCCATTAGGAAAGACTTCCCAAGTATAGCATGCCATTTATGGTCCGGACCAAAAAATTGACTGTTACACAAGAGGCTTTGGTTTGATGTGGGAGACCTGGCACGGGGGAGGCTAATGCTTCACGCTGCTGCCCTGTATCTACCAGTGTCACCACAGCTGGTCCCAGTCATTCTGTGATCTTTGCCCCTGCAGTTCTTGGATTTTGTGCCGCACCACAACCAAGTCACATTTAAAACTGTGTATGTTGTAAACCAGAAATCTTTTCTACAGCAGGTAGTAAGAGACTGCTAATGAAGCCAGTGTGCTCGGTTACTGTTTTCCTGTTCATGCTAATCAAAATATTTTTCCATCAGACCTTACTCCATATAATAGTAGCAAGAAGAGAGCTCCAGGCTTAATATATTCTTTTTAAGCTACAGATTGCTACTGCATACTGATACCTGTCACCTTGGTGTTTAGCTCTCTGACTACACTTCAGGTTAATGTATTGATTAATCCAGATACCAGATAAATAGATAGAGTTTATTTAGGATTTAATATTCAGTTGTAAATGGAGTGTGCTACTTATTTTTCAAAGTCCATCACACATATGCTTTTATCCATAGCACCTCAAAAGGTGCTGAACTGTAGTTACCCAAGCTGCTGTTTCCAGTGGTAAGAATACGACTTTGGTACTCATTTGTACTCATGCCTAACCTTCTGAAGTCACTTGTCTCCAAAGTGTTTCAAGATCTGTTGCTCATTCCTAAATTTTCCATTAACCTCTTCTCATCACTTCTAATACATTATTATTCAGATTCCTACAAATGAAGTATTTTCATCTCTGCCATAACAATTTCAGGTATGCATTTGGGCTATAGGATACGCTCCATTTTGTCTCTGTCACGTCTAACGCTGGCACTTGGTATTGCATTAAAAAAAGCTGCATTGAATTTTCTAGGCAATACCTAAAGCAGCATAAGTGGCCCTATTTTTTTTCCATGAGAGAAATACAGTTATTAGACAAATGCATTAATTTTACTTGGGGCCCTATATGCTTTTCTCTTTTATGTGAGTGCTGCGTTAAAAGGGTCAATACCCACGACAGCACTATGAGCCCAGTCACGTTCAAACGGACGCTCGCACCCAGCCTTAGGGAATTTGGATGCGCCCAGACAGAACTCTCACAACTAGCTCACAGAAGAGTTCTATTTATTGGAGCAACAGAAGACAGATTCTTTTGAATTGCTGGTGATAAAACACTGTCTGCAAAGCATGTGCGAACAGCAGTAACGCAGCCAACCACAAAGAGCGTTAAAACATGGAATAACTCTGCAGAGATTTCTAAGTTTCCTGGGAAAGCACACAGAGCAACTGAGTGTGTGAATCTGTCGTTGTTTCTAGCATAGTTGAATCTGTGGATGCTGGAAGAGAAGGGATTAGGAAGTTGTTGGGGGGATGGAGTTAGGACATCTAACTAAATTGACCCACGAGGTATTCCATACCATATACATCATGTCGTCGTCTCCCCCTGCTTTCTGGTGAGGGGGGGAAAGCCGGGGCTTGAGTGTCTGTTTTTCCCCTTCGGGATTGGTCTTGCGTGTGGGTGAGAAATTGCCTTTCTTGTAAGTCACTGCTTTCCAATTATCAATATTATTACCTTTATCCCCTTTACATTTTTATTATCTCTTGTTCCTTAGCTACTTTAGTGAACTAGTTTTTATCTTAACTCTTGAGTTCTACCTTTTTTTCTTTTCTTATTTCCCTCCTCCATCCCGCTGATACCGGCCGCTGGCGGAACGCCAGCAGGCCTGGACCTCTGTGGCCTGGGGGTGGTGAGCGAGCGACTGCTGGGAGCTATCATGGGTTAAACCGCCACAGAATCTCACCCAATAGGCGGCCCTACAGGGGGGGAAAGAGAGGCTCAGCCCGTCAACTGGTCCCGGAAGCCAGTGGTGTTCTCCTGACTTGTCTGCAATGGTATCTTCCCCCAGAATTCCTTCTTTCTTGAGCCATTTAGTACTATTTTCAGGTGGAGCTTGAGTGACTCTAATCATACCTATCTTTGTTGTGACTGGTGTCACAGAAATTTGGAAAGCTACTGCCTCGGGGTGAATGCTTAATCCCATAGTACCAGAAAGTTCCCTTCTCTGCAATATTATCACAGCGCCTGGCTGCGAAGTTTCTCTCTTCGCTCCACCCTCCATGTAGTGTCTCTGGAGCCAGTCACACCAAGCTCCCCTGGTGGGACTGATATCCAGGTGAGAACGTGCCATTGCTTAGGGAACTATCATGGCCTTGCATATTCACTGCACTCCACCCTGGAGGTTTCTTCAATGCTTTTAGGAGGGGAATATCCCAGTAAGTCATTGCCAATAATCACTCCACATAATCCACTCCAAGACTACAGTCACGCAAGCTTTTCAATATTTAGAAGGAATTGGGGAGATCACATGCAGCCTTGTCCTGACATTTAGAGCTCAAGGGGCTCTTGTGCTGCTCACTACATACAGGGTAAGGTGACTGGCTCACAGCCATAGTATTTAGCAGGAGAGTGTTATCAGTCCTGAGCAAGGCCTTGGGCATAGTGGCCAGGCTGAGGGAGGAGGCGGGGACAAAGGGGAGTACACTGTCACAGTGTGCAAGTGACAGTTCTGACTAGGGAGATCCTCCAAAGTTTGTATCGGCTATTTGGTGTCGTTATACAATTTCTGGGGGCATTACACGGCTTTCACAGTTTAAAAAATTGCCCAACCTGAGTCACTGAGCAGTACCAATGTCAGCTATGCAAGTTCTACTTTACTCAGTGCGTAAGACAAAACAGAATCCATCACCACAGTTGGGAATAAAGCACATACAAACACCAGTGCTTTTTCCTTCAGCTTTGCTACCATGTAACGTGCCTTGGGTGCAGGAGACATCAGAGCATCTACCATGACATCTACAACTTCATGGCCGTTGGTGCTTCCTTTGCTGAGAATGTTGTTGAAAAAGTTTGCCCGCTCTTGAACATACTCCTTACTGTAAACTTCCTTTTCCTCTTCATTTAGTTCATTCCAAATCTCTTCGGCACTGACTGGTGGCTGAATTTTTGTAGACCGTGCATAATTTCCTGGCTGAATAATACAGACCTAAAAGCAAGATGTAAAACTTACCAAAATGCAATCAGTCATTCTGAATTAAATTAAATACCATAAATAGTAAAACAGATCAAAAGCTTTCTGCAAACAGATTTCTTCCAGAAAATACTGCTTTGTGGAAATGTCAACCTTGGACACTTCACTGAAATCAAATGTACTCCCATGAAACGTTTACCATTGCAGCGGTGCTTTATTCTGACTCCCCCATTTCACTCTGATTGTTACCATTCTTGCTTTGACTACTCAGTATGCCTTCACGGAACGCAGCAGTGCATCTTTGATTTGTATGGAATGCTGAGTGGTATAAATGTTTTGACAGCATTGAGGCAAAGCATTTCAGTATGACTTTGATGTCTCCAAAGTGGGATCCTTTGGATTTTTCACTCAGTGGCAAACCTTGCAATTGGCCATTTTTTGCCCCAGTTTGGGAGAAAAAGGAGTTGTCAAAGGAGTTGCTGGGGAAAAGAAGTGCCCTTTTCCCCAGGTAAATAAAAAGAAATAGGTGTTGTCAACACAGCAAGTACAAGGGCGGCCAAAGGTCCTGCTCCAGTTCTCAATGAAGTCATTGGCAAAATCCCACAGATTTCTGTGCATATAGATTTAAATTCAAAGTCCGCAAACCCTTTGCTGCTCAGCCTGTTTTCTTTGCATCTATTATTCTGCTGACTTCTGGGGAATTTCAGAGCAAGCTTAGCACTTCCACTGTGCATGCTTTTCCTGGAATACCTCGGCTAGCAGCTGGCTTGTTAAAACTGGTTGTCGATGTGCAGCACTAAAAACTCCACGTCATTTAACTGACCTGATTTCTAAAGACTGTAACTCAACGTTTAGAAAAATAGTGCTGAGCCTGAGCCATGTAAGAGACCTGGAGAGCTGACAGACATTCTTTGGAAATCTGTGTTAATTTATAACCTTAATGCCCCCATCTGCCAGAGGCTACCACTGGTGCAGCAGCACTGGCACGTGCCTGCCTCTCATACCGGCTGCAGGCAGACAGCAGGAAGGGGTGCAGGTAGCCTGCCCCAAGAGACAGCATGCATAGCTGGGAACGTCTCATGCTGCCTTTGGTAGGTTTGCTACAGGTCATCCTTCAGAGCCCTTCCTTTGGGCTCTTCTCAAAAATGCTCAGTATTAGTAAACTTCTCATATATTTTTTAAAGAAAAAAGTTTTGAAAACATCATGTTTTGCAGCTTTTTGAGGTTGGCTAGGAGAGATGGAAAGATTGTGTTTTTTTTTTTTTTTCCCTGTTCTTTTTTTTTTTTTCCATTTTCTGCAGCCTTCTTTCTAATAGAAGGCACATACTTTGTTTCCTGTTAGCAGCCAGCTTGCCTGGACAGAGTTCAGTGGGACAGAGCCATGGCTCCATCTGTTCCTTGCCACCTCTGGGCAACTGCCTCCTGAAAGCAAAAAGGGAGCAGCCAAGCAGGGGAGAGGAGCACAGAGAAGAGGAGCGTATGTTCTGCAGGGTAGATTCTGGGGCAAAGGCCAAACAGTGTCTTGCACACAGTGAGAACCAGAAAAAATAATTCTCATAGATATTCTGGAAATGTTTGTCAGCCTGGCCTACTGCACTGTGTGCTGGTGTTATTCCAGGGGTAGGGGTACAGTTAAAATCTTACAACCACCACAGCAGTTAACCTGTTAAACTAAGCTCTTCCATCCATTTGAGATTATCCTCAGCTAATCAGTTCAAATCCTCATCATGCTGCGTGGTATTAGGATGTGTGAAATCACTCGCATTTTATAGCATTTTATATTTATCCAAGAGGGGCAGTTAACAGAGGCATAGCTATAAGTTCTTCTAACCTGAAGCTTATGAACAATGCTAGAAGTCTGTGTATGCAAGAGTACTCCAGTGTAAATCCTCTAGGGAATACTTCCATGTTTCAGAAGAGTATTTCAGCAGTAGAGTGATTCCAGGTAAAAAGCTCAGTGAAGCTACTTAGTGATCTAAGCTTCAGGTTGGACTATCAGGGTTGCTTAGCTAGAGCACTAAGAGCACCCTTAGAGCCTTCTCTTAGGTTAAGAGACTGAAAAATTACTGTGCACTCTTCGTGCAGAGTAGGAGGTTTTAAGCACTGGTGTGAGACAAGAGAGAGAGAAAACTCCTCAGGTAGGTACCAAGCCTTCCTTTTTTTCTGCACAGTGCTCATACCTGGGCTCTTTGCTCCTGCAGCCACCCCAGAGGAAGTTTCAGTTGCTTTGTATTGTTACAAGCTCTTCACAGAGCACGGCACTGCTCAGGCAAGCCTGTCTCAGAAAGTTTATCCACTGCAGAGGATGTGGAGAAAGGGTGCAAGTTGCAGTGTTGTCACAGGGATGGTGTGCTATCCCACAGCTTCTCAGAGCTGCAAACACCACCCAGGTCTGCTGCCTGCTGTGATTCCCTGCCCACTGATTAGCCACAGGGAAACAACCTCTTTCCACGGGGAAGCTGCACCCATGGCTTCAGAGGAGTAGCTCTTATTTTCATCTTTGTATGGGTGTATGGATCTTGCTTTGCACAAGATTAGACAGTATTTTCTATGTGCTTGTTCTGGTTCCCTTGGCAAAAATTTCTACCCCTATGACATTGTCCTATATTCTTTGTAGAAGCTACTTTCTTCCTTCGGCAGAAAACAACACATCTCAGCTCTGGAGGAAGTTCCAGGAGTGAAATTTCTCTCCTTCTCATACAAAAATCAATGTCCTGAAATAGCAGGAAGTTTCACAGAGCAGCTACTTAATACATCACTTACCCGGACACCAAACTTCTTCATTTCCAGTCTTAAAGCATCACAAAATTTTTCCATAGCTGCCTTGGTCATAGAATAAATGCCATTTCCCAAAGTAAAATAGGCAATAATGCTGGACATGAAAACAATGCGCCCTGAAAAGAAAACAGTGCAAATAACATGACTTTTTACTCTCGGTCTTTAAAATAGAATTGATTTACCTGAGCCTTCTGAACTGTGACTAATATAGTACTCTTAGCATTTTGTTTTTTACTGTGCAATATGCCAAAGCTGTCCTGTGTAAATGTGCAGTACCAGCAAAACCATGCACTCAGCTCTGTAAAGCAGATAACATCATGCAAAAAACTTCCTTCCATCTAGTGATACACTCTGGACTGGACAAAGCATAACACCTTCCTTCTGAGCCAACTGACTGATGAGAGAAGATGAAAAAGATGGGAGAAAAGCATTCTCTTAAAATCTTTTGACTGAAACATAGTAATAAAAAATGATGCCAGTAATAGTAGATGGACTGCAGAAGAGAGAAGCAGATGATTTTCCTTTTGGTGGCTACATGACTACTAATACCATTCATTTTGTGCCAATGATGTCTTTGCACAGAGTCCTGGCTTACAACTGTGCAATACAAAGACAAAACAGATTGTGCAGGGATAAGCTTTACCAGAGAGAGGTGACTTGACCAAATGTGTGCAGCCTTATACTGCCGTGCTGGGATCTCCGTGAGCTGCGCTGCCTTTTTTCCCCTTTGTAACTCTCACCAAGTGCAGGCAGGCACACACTAAATGCAGAGATTTCTGCTTTGAGGCTCTGGGCTGTGGTCGGTTTCCATTGTTTACTTGTCAGCTTCTATCAGATAGTCACACTGTACAGTACGCAACGTGTAAATGTAGTACACATATATGTAAATACATAAACACAGCAGAGGTGAGGGGGATAGTGTCCTTGTAGCTAACAATTCAGAAAACACAGTACAACCCTCATGCTGCCACAGATGCAGATAACGTCTGGGCCCCGGATCTGGCCAAATGGTACAGGCTTTTGGGCTATCAAAAGGGTGTCATGGGAATGCAGTGAAATCTGTCATTCTGAATTAGGTTCCTGGCCTTCCTACACAGCGTCTGGGGTAAGTCCTACATGCAGTAATGGGGGAGCAACTACCAGCCTGCTCATCAAGATGCTACATCAGCTGGCCTCACCATCTGGAAAAGTTATGGGGAAATGTTGCTTCTCTCAGAATTAGATGCTTGGTTCTTGGCCGGAGGGAAATGCCCCCCCTGAGAAATGCCTCTCTCTAAATACAGAGATTTAGAGCATCAAAGAGTTCAGCGGAATGCAGGACATCACAGGAAGAAAGTGATGTCTTCTCATGTAATGGCCACGTAACCCATCCGCTGTTTCTCACTGGATATGTGCTATAGCATGTTCTTCTATAAAAACACTTCCAGCTTGCAGTATTTAAAGGTTTCTTTTTTATTCCCATCAAAATATCATCAGCCAAAGGCAACCATTGCAGGAAGAAGCAAAGTAACTAAAAAAGAGCCTGCTTTTATCTTACCGGCATTTTTTGTAACAGTGACATTTGGGGATTTGAAACAAGAGCTAGCCCCTACAGTGCCTGATGCTGTATACACACAGTAGAACAAATCCTTGCCTTAAAGAGCTTACAGCTGAAATAGACATGCTAAGCAAAAGGGGGAAAAAGGAAAAGGGTATCTTTGTTTCCCAAACACAGACGGAGACAGGAAAGGAACAAACTGCAAAGCAACTCAGGCGTGCTGCAGGGAGCTACCTGAACCGTTTCTCATCAGAAGGAAGGATAAAGCGCATGCGTATGGCGGTTCATGCAAATGCATTTATCCCGTCTGATACCCACGCATCTCTGTACGGCACTGTTGCATATACGTGGAGTGTCCTG
The DNA here is from genome assembly GCA_013399715.1 of Alectura lathami. Lineage (NCBI taxonomy): Eukaryota > Metazoa > Chordata > Aves > Galliformes > Megapodiidae > Alectura > Alectura lathami. The sequence goes on along the minus strand of VXAV01008496.1, from coordinate 25,836 downwards.
CCAAGGTCATAGAGAGGATCTCGCTAGGCCTCGAACTGGAAGCTGGATGTCTCTAGTTCACCTCTGTATGATCATCCTTCCTCTCCTAATTGCCACACAGTGAAATAGTAAAGCCTAAATAAAAAAAGTTAAGCAGGAGTTTACTGGACCTTTGTTTTTTCATTGTCAGTGCTTACAAAATCTTCCCTGGGCTTCATATTCTGCTGTAAGATTTTTTTTCTCTCTGTATTAAGTCCAATACTGAGGTAATTCATCATTTGTAAATACTTTTTTTTAATGTACTGCAAAGAAATAATCCTTAAGGGTTCCCTTCCCCTTATGAATTTTCCCTGTTCTCAGGATCAAGTTGCTTATTCAGGCCACACAGAAGGCAGCTGTCATTTCAGTTCAATGAGAGACAATTAAGGCTTCTTTTATAGATGCTACATTACCCTGATTATAGTAATCTAATTATTGTACAACTCCAAATAACAGTAGATTAGCATTACCCTTGTACTTCCTTAGAAGAGGAAGAAACGCCAGAGTTGTCCTGATGCTCCCAAGAAGATTCACATCTGCAAACTTTTCGTATTTCTCCATAGACAGCCACCCTGTCTCACCAAATGTTGATATTCCTGCGTTGTTCACAAGCCCCCAAAAACCTAGAGAGAAATGTGTTAACAAGCATCATCTGCTGAAAAACAACCACCCTTAGGCAGCCAACAACACTAGAGATCTGAACCCTTGAAAACAATTTTTCAGTTGCATTATCTTTTTGTCTTTTCTACTCATAAGTGCAGGCATGTTTTGTTTAATGAAGGAATGTAATAGTGGCCATTGTCTGGACAATATAAGTCTCAGTGTTATTTAATAATCACAATTACAGTCGTCTTAAGTTATTTATGAATAACACGATGTGGGAGACTACTTACTACTGCCATTGTGGTGTATCATGATATTTTAATTACTTGAATCCCACTGTGTGCCATGAGCAGCTTTGACAAAATTACATTAAGCAGTCTAAAGGCTAAGGGGTAATATTTTCAAAGTGCCTGACTAATTTAGGAGCCTACATCTTTTCCAGAATTTTGAGCTTCAGTTCCTTCTGAAATCAGCCACAGTCAGGTGCGTGGGCACAGCACTGGGTAAAGTAGCCAGGTTAGGTCAGTGGCTGTGGTATTTTCTGGATTTTGTACCGCTGCCCAGCTCCATTCCCCACGTAACAACAGGACTTGGCAGTAGGAGCCCAGCCCCCTGAAATGCCGTAAGATTTTGGCACTTAGAAGCAGGTCTTTTCAGGCAGCAGTTGTTCTGACACAACTCTACACCAAGCCCTTTAGCCCAAGGCCACAGAACGCCCAGAACCTCGGCTGCTGGACATGCGTTTTTGCTGAAGTGTGGCAGCGCTGGCAGTTTGGAGCTGACATGCTGACTAAATGCTGATGAAACCATGCTGACTTGTTGTAGCCTACGGAGCACGTATCTGCAGATGCATGGTAAAGCAGTCAGTGGCACAGTGCTTTTGAAAGCACTGCTGTTTGTTCTCAAATCCTGACTGAGCGTATTTCTAGGGTGACCAACAGTGTAATTAAGAAGTGCATGGGGTGGGTGGCCTGAGAAATGCTAAGTTTATAGCCTGTCTCTGCTGGCCTTGTCAGTTTTGCTTATGCATTTTTAAGAGGTGTTGTCTGTTTGAGGTGGCTGATTGTATTCTGATGCCTTCTGCAGAACCTCCAGGTCTAGGTTTCTGGTAAGGCAGTGGGTAACAGGGCCTCTCTTCCCTCCCCTGGACACAGGGTCTGCGTGTGATGCCTCCTGTACCCAAGGTGGCAAAGATGCTGGCAGGGGACCTCTGATTACTCTGGTGAAGGTGCTGCAGGAACCCTTGGGCTGAACTCTTTTCTTTCTCATCTTCTGTGACAAAGCTACTGTGATGGTCTCATTGTATCTCGGCCCTTCCAGAGCTCTGCCAAGAATCACTAATACAAGATTTAATTCCCAATAATAGGTACAGCTGAAACAGACAATTTTTAGAATTAGTTTGTAAAGCAGAGCTCTGTGAGCTTTCCTAACATAGAGACACTACTTGTGCTACATAATGCAGCTGGTGCTTAAAGAAACAAAGTTGTTTTAGTGAATGGCTCACTTGCAGATCGAATTAGAATCACTAATTCACTGCATGGGACGTAAATAATTCTGTCCTCCAAACTGAACAGAGCATCATTTGGGGGTGGATCCCACAGCAATCCTTGACGCTGGACCACTCTCTCAACCTTTGATACAAACTCACTGCTGTCCTACTCCTGGTGCCTGTCCTGTGTACTCGCCTCTTTGGCACTGTCCTCAATGTTAGCAAGACAGAGGAGGGGAAATTGACCAAAAAAATCAGCCCCTCGAACTGGGCATCTGAGGTGTCCTTCCTTCACCTGCCGTTGCTCTGTTGTTCCAGGCCTTTCTGTCATTCTGTGGCTTGATTTTCCCTTCTTAAAATGGAACTGGCCCCATGGGACTGACCTTCTTGTAAAATGCTTCAAGATCACTGGGTTAGAGTCCTCTGTAAGAGCTAACGATCAACATTTTTGTACTTGCACATGGTCTGATCTGCAGATGGACTGAGTGGCTGCATACTCCATCTGTTTCTACTTAAGGCTGCAGGAATCTCTACTCAGATTTATTTTTAAATAAGCTAACTCTAACACAACACAAACTAAAGCCTGACATCACTGCCAAAGCTGTTCCTTGATCTTCTGAGCTTTACCTTTTCTAACTGAAAAAAAAAAAAAAAAAAAGTCATTTTGCTTTAGCCACAACATCCTGGATAGCGCAGCAAGAACACTTGCTCCACGTAACCCAGAATTCATTAGGGCTTCAGAAATATGGCCATTGGACTTTAGGTGATTGATTTTCCTTCTCTGAACTATGAAATACAGAATGTAATTTGCAAGGTGAAAGTTTTCTCTTCATCCACTTGCCAGCTTTCCCTCCTGCACTTCAAAGACTCAAGGGTTAGTGGTGAGGACAGCTCGTGTGTATAGGCAGGTAGAGTTCACAGAGTAATGGCTGCTTCTTTCTTCTCAGTGGGCAGATCAAAGTCAGGAGAGAAAAAAAAAAAACTGTCTTGAGTTAAACCAAAACAGACTCTTTTGAGGAAAAGATTAAGTAAAATGTAAAAAGAGACTTTGCTCAGAGTGGGCTCAAATTATTTTATTTGCCCTCAAATGAAACATACTGTTCCTCAGCAGAACATTTTGGCATCTCCAAATGGGAAATTTTCCAAAGTTTTCTGCAAGTTTTCTTGCCACTTCTTTTGGTTGAATCGATTTGCCACATTCTACCCAAATAATGAGCAGTAAATAATAATATTATCACATCCCAGTTCTTCAAACAAATTACTACCTTGTGAAAAACAAACTGGCAGTCAGGTTACTTGCATCAGCTTTCATCTTCCTTTCCTGAAACATCCGAGGTAAAAATTAATGCTGTAAACCTGCTCGCAAAATATTTTGTATATCAGACAAACACAGCTCAGGGAGCCTGAGAAATACCGTCCTAAGAGAGAAATCTTCAAGAACCCTACAGTGACACCAGTGGCTGGGCTCCTCTCTCCTGTTTCCTGGGTGCCTGATTCTGCATGGTGTTTCCCAAATACAGTGCGTCGCATGCATAAGGTGCTTTGCTGGATCCTACAGAGGAAAGGGATCCCGGGTGGCAGGGCATGATTTCAAAACTAGCGTCCAGCCAGATGCAGGAGTATTTCCTGTGCTCATCTTAACAACAGGATTCCTGGGGGAAATCCAGGGGGCTGTCTGCAGAATAGAAATATAATGGCCATAAACAGCTCAGGGAAGATCTGTGCATCTAGTGAAAGACTTCTGGTCAGGATGTCATGACATGGTCCTCAGTAGAGCTTGAGGGATCTTCCATATCTACAGCTAGTCAGTTCACTGCCTCCTAGAAGGACAGGGCACCAATGACACTGAACAGAACAGCTGAAGGAAGGAGACATCGCATTTCCTCAGAGCATCCATGCACAGACATGTTAGGAAAAAGCAGCTGTTTTGAACTGGAAGACAAAAATTGCTCAGACTGTCCTACCAGAACTCAGCCTGAGCACAGATTAGGAAGAGGGGTGTCAGACTGTGCTACAGAAGGCAAGGGATAAATAAACTGGAAAGCAGAAAGAGGTTTTCACTGATCTCTGTGTTAAGAAAGTGGATTCTGAGGACAAAGATTAAGAGAGATAGCAGGGGATCTAACCACTTCAGGAAACCTACCTTAAGATTAGTGAGGCTTTCAGGAGAAGAACACTGGCTCTCAAATAACCTCCCAGATCATTTCTACTTTGATGCATGTTGATGAAAAAGCCCATATCCAAAGTCTGTACTTAGGCCCAAGAGATACCTGATGTTTTTCCAGAAATTCTTATTAAAGTTTTCTTCCTGTTCAATCAAGGTGTGTGTTAGCAAAACACACATTTTTGTTTCACATTTCTGTGTAGGTGCCTGCACATGGATAAAACTCAAATTTGACCAAATTTCCAAAACTCAGATGTGTGGTTTTGCTTTCACTGATCTTTGGAGTTTCTCATCTAAACTCAGGCTATGCAAAAATGACAGGCTCCTTCCTGAAAGATGACAGGTTCTTTCCTGAAAGATCCCAATCCAATACTAAAGGAAGCTAGCCAAAGGTAGACGAGTGTGATTTGCCATCTTCCTACCGAGAAACGCAGACAGGGGCAAACCAATCTGCCTCTGGGAATGCAGGCTGCCTGTGGTAACAGGTCAGCTGAGACTCCTGACTTCCAGCTACGTACTTTCTAGAGTCACCATCCATTGCCCCAGATACTATGCTGTGGTTATTGTCATTGTGAGGAGGAGCCTATTAGTATGGGATGTCTGGGCTAAAACATGGTACCATGGGCCTACTGGGGGGATTCCGCACATAGGAGATCTCAGTTAAGTGGAGGAGAGAATTTGATACTCTAGGAGTGGACAGTAGGACTGAAACTAGTATCCCTCCTTTCCAGAAAGTCATCCACTCACAACAGGACAGGACAGGACAGGACAGGACAGGACAGGACAGGACAGGAAAGGAAAGGAAAGGAAAGGAAAGGAAAGGAAAGGAAAGGAAAGGAAATCCTGTTTCATATAGGAGAAAATCAGAGCCTAAGAGAGCTGGCAAATCATCGACTTGTTTAACTGCTTTCTCACTGTTCCAGTACATCTTCTAAAGTTCAAGTTTGAAATGTACTGCAATACACATGTAGATGGCTGAAGTTATTCTTTTTTGACCATTTTTGGAATGATACAGGAGCATTTTAGTGATCTGAATTTAGATTCCACCATGCTGACGTGATGTATTTAAAATCTTTCTTACTTGAATGAAACTGACTGTAGTAAAAATGGCATAAAGAGAGGGAGCAGCCCCTAAACAAATCCTAGTGACTCCAGTGACTGAGGGCTCTTTCTCAGTTTCTACTGGGATTTGCTGAATAGAATTGTCCTGAGCTGAGGGAGGGGGAAGGAGGGCCAGAGGCAGAGCTGTTCAGCAGGACTTACAACCTAGAAGGGCAATACAGAGCGCTTCCAGTAACTGTTTTAGAGCTGGATGCTTTCATAGCTAATCCAGGTTCTACTATTGTTGTAAATCACGCTGATTTGACTCCCAACACAACCCACTGGATTTCTGCATCAGTTTGAATTGTTTGTGCAAAACCAAAAAGGAGATTTTGTCGCAGACGAATGCCTAGTTAAGGCAGTCTACTGGACTCATCACCTGCTCTTTGTTCTCCCTGTTGCGAATGTCTGACATGTACTTGATCTTCAGTTTGGTTAGTCTCATGCTGTAGGCCCTGGCTGCTCTACGATCCACTAGGGAAAATGCCCTCAGGTTTCACTGCAGAGTTCCTTATCCAGCGGGACATGAAGGCATGTGCTCCACCGCCCACCCTTTGGGAACCTTTGGGTAGCAGATAAAATGTTTTTTACAGCCACAAGTTTTTCTCACCTTCTAGGTGCTTTCAGAATATAAATGAAATAGTTCAGAATTCTCCTTCCAGTGGAAAAAAAAAAACAAAAACAAAAACAAAAAACCTTTTAAAACAATATTTGACCTGAATATAAACAAATTAACATTACTGTCTCTGTCAAATAAAATGGTTCATTTAGGAGTTAAACTTCAGCTGAATCGTTAAATTGAAACTGTTTTTAGAAAGTACCAAAGGAAACACAGCTATTTTCAGAGGTGCCAAGAAGGAACACTCCGACTGAAATCTTTTGCTTGAAGACTCTGCATGAGCATCCTTACAGTTTCATCATGTTTGAGATAAAAATATTTATGTCCCTGTATTTTATAAAGTATGAAGACAACTTGTAGCATTCACTCAATTAATAGCAAGTATTAAAATATCTCCTTTGTTCCTTCTAATTTAATCAACGTAGGAAGAAGATTACTTGGTAATAGGGAGTTTTCCCAAATGGCTTATGTTCTATCTGGTTCTATAAAATTACATTTTCTTCTCTGCCTTTGCAGCATAGCCCTCATGATGCTGCAGCCCAAAAGCTGACCGACAACAGAAGAAGATTCCATAAATTCTGTGCTTGTCTATGCATGCTCAGCGCAGCGTTATGGGTATAAAGGCCTGACTGAAAGCCCCTCTCTGTGCACACAGCATGTGCACAGCATCCGCATTTCAACACCAGCTGTGCTCAGGTGGCCTCCTCAGTCCCCTTCAGCAAGCCCTGATGTCTCTGGTGAGATCTGCCTTGATCTGAAGGCATGTCCACATGCCTGCTAGCAGCAAGGACAGCAAGGACAACCAGCAAGTTTGTGCTGAGCTGTGGACTCACGAGTCTACATGCTTGCAGGAATACAACCATTGCATAAATCACAGGATTACAGGATAAATTCAGTTATCTGTAGCCCAGAGTTTCAGGTGACCCCGTCCTTGTGCCCCATCTGGCCTCTAAGAGCTTTTGTGGGTCATCTGTGTTGTCCCTGCAGCTTGGGAAAGAGCCTGAGAGAGGAAGGCTCTGCCTCTTAATCAGATAAGGTCAAGATCAACCATAAATACATGTACTTAATGAGCAGCATCAAGGCTTTTTCTTCCTTCATTTCTCATTTCATCCCCTTCCCACGGTGCTAATGAACGAGGCAGGCAGAGGCCTTGCATGCCATTCTGTTTCCACATGCTTTATTCTCTGCTTGTATTTGCTATGAGCAGGAAGTGTTCATCTGTAATTGAGGGAATTGTCTGAGCTGTGTGCTCTCGGTTCTACACTGGGTCACTCTTGCCCTGCAGCCCTCACTGTGAAATGATGTGGATGTGGCCCTTTTACGCCCACCGTGGCACAGGTTCTGAGGCGGTAACCTGGGGTTTAGGTTGCCTCCAGCTACTGTGCAAGCTAAAAGCTTCCCACTCCCTTTGGAGTATGCTCCCTATAGGACATATGCTTGCCAGGTTTCCTGCAAAGTGACCCTTCCATGGACTAGCTTATCAAATCTCCAGTTGTGCCGAGAAGCAGCTGCCACAGCCCTCCCGACTATTTATCCATTCTTCCACTGAACATGCCTAGACACACGCCCCCCTGCCCACTGCCTCCTGGGCCTTCCCACTTCCCCTGGTGTCTCCCCCTGCCAGACACCTGCAGAGCGCTTCCAGGAGCTCGCACCCCTGTCGCTAGCGTTGCCCTCTGCTGCCGCAGATGGACACGCACTCCCGGCTCACCGAAGTGTGCGCCCTTTGGTGTCGTTTTGGGGTACGGCCTCCAGTTTGTGCACCGCTTAGCCACGTACCAGGGTACTTTTTTAACATAAAATATTACTACTGCTAGTAGTAGTCATCTGAACTGCCACCATTAACAGCCGCGCTGCCTCGGAGCCAGCAGCGGCCGCGCTCAGGCAGCCCTCCCGGCGCCCTCCGACCCCGCCGCCGCCCCTCGCCG
>VXAV01008496.1:0-11406 GCA_013399715.1 Alectura lathami | reverse complement strand
TGGGTTGTTTTAGAGGGGCAGCAGGAAAGCTGCATCCTTGAAACACAGTCTGGCACGGAAGCGCAGTGAAAAAGACCTAGGTTGGAAAATAAAAAAGACCTAGGATGGCAAAAACAAAACAAAACAAACAAACAAACAAACAAACAAAAACTTTATGCTGATTAGTGGCTAAACCGCTGAGTTTGCAGTGCAATAAATACACATGAGCACAGGAGGGTGCTGCTCTTTCTCTGACTTTGCATGAAGCAGTATCTCTGTTAGCTGCACCTGCCTGCCATTGACTTATCAGCTCCATAAGGGCATTTGTTTGTTCATTCTGGAGCAGAGGTCTAGATGAGGCTATCAACTGAATAGCCACAGATATGTATGTCTTTCTAAAGTAAAGTAACACTGAGATGAAGACGGGTTATCCTTTCAGGTGATCACCTGAAATGGTATAAGGGACCTGAAATGGTTTAAGGCCTCATTGACCTTGTGCGTGATTGTTCAAGGACAACCCAGAGCACGGGAGGTAATTTGCCAGGTAGTCCCAACTGGAGGAGCCTAGGCACCAGGTTTGTTAGAAATAGCACTACTGGAATTACTCTGCATTTTTAAAACTGAGTATCGGTTGCCTCTCCTTTGCAATACGATAGCTGATAGCCAGGGCACGGGGATGGATAAGGAAGCAGTGAAGTGACCCGAGGTGACAGAGCAAATCACAGACTGAGTGTGACAGAGACGCCTAGTCTCTTTGCTTACAAGTTTAAGTTGCCCCATGTGCGGGATGAGATCCCCGTGAGGGGAAGGTTGGCATTTTATTTATTTTTTTTAATAGAAGTCAAAAGTCAACTTTGTGATGGAGTTGGAGTGGCACTGGAGAGAGTTACTGTAGACAGTGAAGGGGGTGTTTAACAGAAGAAACCAAAACTGAAGTTTGCTGCTAAGCACTGATGAAAATTCAGCCCTACAGACAATGCCACTCACTCACCTGCACCTGGTCCCAGACCTTACACTGTGCAGAAGGATTTAATCAGTAGGCCTGTTTTCCTCCTAAAAAGCAGAAGCCCATAGAAGAAGGCTTGGCTTCCCTGATGTAGTTCAATCTCCAGCTCCCAAAAGTACTACTAAGCATGCAGTCTCTATACAACTGCACAAGGTTGCCTTCTTGGCTCTTCAGCAAATGAGAGAGCACGTAAGGCCAGATTCTGGCTCAGAGCAGGAGTACATGGTTGGCAAGACCAGGTCTTTGTAGATAAGGGGAAATAAATGTTATTCTTCAGGACAGTTTCTAACCCCTTGTCTCTGCATACTCACAGAATCCTAATTTTGTGACAAAATACAAGGACGCATTTTTCAGAACCTATGAATTTACCAGTATTCCTCAGCTGAGCAGTTTCTCTGACTCAACCTGACTCAAGGATCTTTCCCTGCTCTGACTGTTGCATCACTGGTAAGAAATTGTTAACTGCACTATTACAGAAATACGGCGGCTCATTTTTCCAGCTTGGGCAGTGTGTAGGAGATCATTTGGACTGACACCTTCCCAAGCATAATGTATTGAAAGCTCATTCTGCTCCTGGGTGAAGCTCGGATTCCTCTAAGGTTGTCCTCTCCTTTGGCTTGCGGCATCTGTGCATTTTGCCCTCATCTCTTGGCATGCAGGTGCCTGAAAGTGTAGAGGAAACGTGCACTTGTTAATGCTGGGAAACTGAAAATCGATATATTTTAAATCCTAAAGGTCTGGTTTCTGCTTAGGTCCTTCTGCTTTGTTTTTGCCATTGTGCAATTACCCAGCTATTGAATGGGCTCTCAAATGCCAGGGAGATGCTTTGGAGCAGCGCAATGAATGTTCAGTGCCTACTGGCAGGACTCAGCTGCTCAGAGTCCCTCTAAACCAGGTCATTTTTAATGCCCCTCACAGGGAGCTAAGAGTATAACTTTAAGCACTTGGATTTAGAAGTTGCGATTTAAGGTTTTAACGATAAACTTTGCACATGGATTTTGACCATTCCTTTCCTCTGGCATTTGATTTCTGGCACATTTCCAAGGGTACTGGAAGATCAGGGAACAGGGATTTGACTCACGTTCAGACAATGTGCCACATAGCTGCTCAGTTCAGTGATGACACTCCTACCTCTGGAACCAGCTGCCTTTACGGTAGCTGGCCCATTTGTGTTGCTCTGGCGTGGGGCTGGCCAAACAGCCGTGCTTTCACATCAATGAGAATCAAAGCTGTTGCAGCGTGCTCAGTCGGCAGTGAGAACATTTCAGAGTTGAGTTCTTATCTGGGTTGCTGAAGAATATTGTGTTTCTAAAAGCTGTATGTCACATGGAGGCTGTTAAATAATGAATGCCAGAGTGCATAGCTAAGTGTTGACATACAAAAGAAGCTGTCTTCCAAGCCCCAACTCCTCTGCCTAGCAGCAGCAGCAGTGGGACAGAGTTTACGTAAATTTGCTCAGCTACTTTTTTGTAGTCAGAAATAGGCTTTTTTGTTGTTGTTTTCTTTCATTATATAGCTCCTGATAAGGATCTGTTTTCCTCAGGGAAATAGGAAAGATCATATTTGCAAATTTCTGATGAAAGTTAAACAAACAAAGAAACCTACCATGAACTGTGATTGTGTGTTCTGTGTTGCAGTTTTCCCTCCTGAACTGTCATTTGATATCCAGGGACAAGGGGATGGTGACAAAGAGCAGACTCAAGTTTGAGCAGTGCAGCCTCAGAACCAGCTTACAGTCCTAGTCCTGCAGAGTTTAATGCTAGGCACGGAGAAATCAAAACAGGTTCTTTACCCTGCGGTGCCTGTACTACAGGGGAAGAGCAGAGAGTTGGCAGGGGTCAAGAGACCCAAATGCAGCTTCTAGAAGAGGCATTGAGCAGCCATGTCCTGATTAAAACCACCCAGGGAGCGGCTTGAAGTTACATCACGGAGTTTTGTCAGCATGGACGTGAGCGAACCACTGTACGCCCAACCTGCTCTCCCTGATCTCTCCCTTATCTTCCTTGCTGTGTGGTGTGATTGGAACGGAAGTGGTTCTGGCTCCTCTGGAGACAGCCCGTCCCTCACCAGACAGGTTCACCAGGCAGAATCAAAGAACTGCTCAGGGGTGTCCCGAAGTGGGCTGGATCTTGTAGGAAAGGAATTAAGCACGAATGTGAAAGTCAACTTACATACTCAGTATTCAGAATACAGGTAAATTTAAAGATGCTAGGTTTTTAGTCAAAAGGCATTCTCAGAGTTCATGAAGTTAACCATGCATCTAAGTGTTTTGTTAGGCAGGGAGCAGAGGAAGAAAACAGCTTCATATTGCACACAGGGGTTTTTGGTTTGCTGGTCTCAATTCCAGTTTTATTGTGTTGTTCCTTAAAACCATGTGCTAGGAATAAGATTTATACTGAGCCTCTTCCTTAGAGTCTCGTACTGCCAAGTCCTTTCTTCTTTTCTCTTTTTAAAGAGTGAATTTATATACAAATGTAGCCATTTGTAAGCAACCAATATATTCAATAACATTTCGTTCCGTGGTACATTTATGCTAGAAATTCAGAAGTGAGGAACTGCATTGCCAAAGTCCTTAGAATGCTGTATCCCATTTGATTTCCTCCTGAATTTTCATAACAGTTACATTTGGCTTTCAGTCATACTGGCTGATGAATATTTAATAAGGTTTGCATACATTTTTTGGTTAGGCTTTTACAGACTTTGCTTGTACAGAGGTTTTTTGTTGTTGTTGTTTGTTTGTTTGTTTTCGATAGTGTCCTTCTTGGTGCCCTTTATTCCATTTTTTTTTTTTTAATTGTTCCCAGGTTATTCTGAGAGACAAGTGACAGTGCGAGACAGGAAGAGAATTTTGCAAGGAAATTTTACAGAGTAGAAAATCAACAGTTAGACGCTCCCTGGGATTGCCTAAAACTTCTTTGAAGAATAATTGGCCTGCAAGAGAGCTCTGGTAGCTGGAATTCCTCCCCAGCTCTGTATGGATAAGATAATTCAGCCTGGGATAAGCAGTATGCTATGAGGTCCCTTTGATGGTCTGGAGAAGTGGGTTGTGTGGAGAGAATGAAGGAATTAGCTAGGAGAGGAATGGAGGAAAGCTCAACTGTCAAAGTACATCCGAGGCTTAATAACAAGCAGGGACCAAAACAGAGAAAACCGAGCAGAGCAAAGCAGAGCAGAGATCAGTTAGGTGCTCAGGCCCAGCACCTGATTGTCCACGTGCCTCTGCTCAAAGGACAGAGAAGTCAGGTTACTAGCCGTCCAATGGAGCAGAGCCAGTGACCAGCAGCGTGAAGAGGAAAGCCCACAGGCAACTCAACAGGTGCAAACACTCTGCTTGGCAGAGCAGCACCACTCAGCTCAAGGGCTGTGTTTGAGCTAAGTGCCTGACTTGGAGACCAGGAAAGGCCTCCTGGAGTCTGAGCCCAGCTACTGTGTGTTAACCCCATTGTATGTGTGACCGTTTTCAGTGTGCTTCTTTTTTTCTGGGACGCTGCTACAGGTAATCCTGAAGTTGGGATGTGAAGTGCAGAGTTTAATAACTTTGTTGGTTTGAACCGAGTTGGCCTAGGAGTGAGATTAGTCTGGCTTTCCTTGGCTGTTAGTACTCTGTGTTTCAGAAGCATAAAAATACACTTAAAATACACAGAAAGCTGCTGTGAGAGGTAACAATAGCAGTTTGTGACAGACAGAGTGAGTCTGATGTATTCATTAACTCCCTAGATGAAAGGACTAACGCAACTGAAAAATTTCCTGGTGGCATAGTGTTACTGATATAAAGATAAGCGAAACATGAGAAAGATAAACTAGATAATAAAGCAACACAACAGCAAAAGAGATGATCACAGAGTAACAAAGAATGATTTCTGTTTTTCAGTCATCCATGGTGATCAATGCTCAATATTTAGTGGTATTTGTATTCTGAAAGTCATAAGCACTGTGTGAAAGTATATGTGTTTGGCTTGGTTTGGGGGAGCCTTCTTGATGTATCTGTGCTTAGGAACTGGAGAAATACGTCAGCGCATATGTCACATTAATCATGAGACTCATCCCCTCTGTAGCCACAGATGTCTTTCACTCTTGCAATTAAGTATGTGCTAAAGTGGTCTGTTGGAGCAGAGCCTAGGAGTTCTGTGTGCAGGTTTGAGCTCATTGGGACTAAAGTGGTGCTAACAAGCAGGACTGGAATTACAGACCTTTCAGCTAAACTTCAGTTCCTGGAAAAATACCTGAACAAATAACCAAACTATTTCAAAGAGAGCAACGGGATGAGTAACAGGTCATGTTTTTTATTTTTTGAGATGCAAGAGATTCGAACCAATCTAATTTCCCCCTAAACTGGTGCAATGCAGTGACATTGGTTGGGCCTTGAGAGCTATTTCATACGCACTCTTTTAAGGATGTCATAGATGAACATACTTGGGTCCAAAACTTGTGGCACACTCTCAGAAGGATGTTTTTGAAGGAGGTTCTGAGGGAGTTGTTCTATGCACGTCATGCATTTCCATATGTAATTTGACTGATAGAGGAGCGGGATGCAGTTTTGATTTGCAGCTGACACAACATTGGAAGAGGCTGTGAGCACATTGTAGAGGATCAGAATTCCATATGATCTTAGCAAGCTAGAGATGTAGCTGGAAAACAAGACCAGCTTACTGTTCAGGTGAGAGTGCATGGTCCCTCTGCTGAATATAAATGTACATATTGCAACACTTAGTATATGTTATTACATAGGTCTAACAGGTTGGAGAACAACTACGTGCATAGTTATCGGTAATGATGAAAGATTCTGATGGCTTACAAGCTGACTGCGAATAAACAATGTTGTGCTATTGCAGAAAAGGCATGTATCAAACGGCTGAGCAGGACTGTCGCCACTCTGACCAGTGGCATCATCCTGGGAGTCAGCTTGCTGCCAAGTTAGCAGGTGCACAGTGCTCACCTTTAGCCAGCGTGCCTCAAGGCTGGGATGGTTGAGTATGGAAAGCACTAAGACTGACCAAAGGTTCAGAGGGAAAGATTGAGGGGGCACAGTAAACATCCTCAGGAGAGAGAGGCTGGGGGGCAGACTAAACATCTTCCAAAACATCGTCAGCTGCTGCAAAGGAAAAAGGAGATGATCTAGTCTTTGTGATCCTGACAGTTAAGAAGCTTTGAGCTAACGTGTTTCAAGGGAAAATCAGGAGGCTTCATTTTTAGTACTTAATCTGGTCGTAAGGCAATCTGGAGAACTGGAACCTCTCTCAGATTCCCTGGGAGAGGTGAGTCTCTGTGAAAAGAAGTTAGACCTCTCTCAGGGGTGACCAATGCAAGTCCTCTCTAATGCAAGTGGATGGACTAAATGACTTCTGGAAATCCCTTCTAGGCCTCTGGTTCTACTGGAGTTAATGTGCACCAATTTACCAGTATGAATCCAGGTTAATTGAACTCTTAGCTATTAGTGTTGTTAGCATTTAGGCTCTTCTTTCCTTTCATCTGCACTCCTTCATTCCTTCATAGTGTGCTTAATGTTTTCCTTCTTTTTGTGTCTTTCTTCTGTAGTTAATTCCTGGATTCTCAAGCTTCCTTTTTATTTTTTACTTGGAGGTAATTTCTTCCTTAGAGCTATCTGCACATAACAGCCCCATTAAATGTGCAAGTAGGAAACTGGATATGTGATGTTTCACTTCACATGTGATCCTGTAATCATTTTGATTGTGTTCTCTCTGAAAGCTGTATTCGTGTTACCTGCAGGAACTGGGAATCCTCTTCATCTAGTCATTTACTTATTTTTCAGAAGAGACATATTTAAATCTACTGGAGCATTTTAAGTCAGCTTCTTCTTGCTTCATTGCTTTATTTATTTATCACAGAGCATTTCATAGTCTTTCAACTAAGAAAATGCATTCGCACATTCAAAAAGAGGAGTACCATAATGAGGGAAGAACAAGGATTATTGACTTTTTGTTCAGCTTCTGCACTTTTTTTATAGACATAGTCCTGAGAAAGTAGTTCCTTCAAGTTCTCCTCATTAGGAGAACTGACTGATTGAGGAATTCACAAAAAAAAAAAAAAAAAAAAAAATAAATAAAAAAAAAAAAAAAAAAAAAAAAAAAAAAAAAGAACCCACATCTGATGCTCCTGACTTGAATGTCGTAAAACCAAACTTAGCCAGACTTTTGAAAAGGTTCAGGTATGTATCTAAGCCTTGAGTGAGATGTTGACGTTCAAATATTGTCAGATGATAGGTCAGCAGAGTTACCCAAAGCTTGTCTGGCACACAGATGGCTCCTAGGATGCAGGATTAGGACTCCAAGCTGCTCAGCTTTCTCTCCATCCTTGGTCAGACTCAATAGTAGGAAACAGTCTTTCAGGCCTTGCCTTGGGATTGACCTGTGATACTGTGCAGTGCAAAGTGCAGCTAAGTTGCACAGTGGAAAGGTACTTTTTTCCCCTCTTATTTCCAAAACTGTAAGAAGAAGATAATACAGCCCAGGAAGGCGTGTTTCTTGCAGTTGTATTTTTCCATGGTTCTCAGAGCTGATACAACAGCATGGCCTGTAGTTGTTCTTGCCATTTTTTTTTTCCCCTTGGAAATGCCAAAATAAATTAGACACATTCTAGCCAACTAATCTTGTGACTATGTATCTCAGTGTTCCTCTGTTCTGGAACATGGCAACTGGGCTCCTTGGACAGATGCTGCCTGTGGCATTCGCTGTTACAGCCATGTGTGTCTGCTCAGAGACCAGCATCTATAAATAGCATGACTTCCGCTGTCCTGAGGTCACTGGGGACAGGTTTTCAGGGGGAGAAAAGTGTATCCCCTCCTCAGGCTCTGCAGTGGGGAAGACTGGTCTGCAGGGAAATCTGCCTTATGTAGAATTGTGGGTGTCTGATGAATTTGGAGATGCTCTCAGCTTATTTCAAAGCCAGTTTAAATTAGCTGTATACTGATAGGATGTTTTTACATGCTTTTAGCACTATTTAGAGAGATGAAGGCACAACTTAAGGCAATCTGTCTCCCTTTCTGCCTAAAATCAAACTGAACAGTAAGGATTATAAGGAGGGCCTGTAGCTCCGTAGAACGTACGCTGTGTTCTGTGATATGATACCAATAATATATCATAAATGATCTGCTACAAAATAGCAAATACAACTGCTAAAGCAGCAAAGCTACCATGGCACCACCGCCCTCACTCCAGTCAGCACTGTGGGATTGGCGCTGTCCCACACTGCCACCAGGGTCTTGCCCCATCCCTCCGTATCTGGCTGCTTTTATATCTTTCATGTGTTCTTCAGCATCTAGTTAATGAACTCTCAACACAGGGGCTTCTGTAAAGTGATTTCCTCAAGGAAAGACTGTGTGAGAAGTGCAAGATCAAACTGTGTGTCATCTGCAAAGCTTTAAAACTGTTGGGCTGTCCCCAGTGCAGGTGAGAGGCACATGTAGTTCCGTGTGCGAATGTGATGCAAGCGGTGCCCTGGAGCACGGCACCAATGCAAATAACTTGCACATACAGGTCAGGTGCCGCCTGAGACCTGTCACTTCCATGTCATATGTCTGGTGAATCCAGAACAACCAGCACACACCACTGCACGTGGCTGAGAAAGTCACTTGTGCGTGATGGTGTTTTTGGGTGTTAGGAAATCTCAGTCCTGGCACCAGGCTTTGACCTGGCTTCCTTGTTGCCAAAGTAAGTGGGCAGTAGAGACACAGACAATGCTAACTGGGGCTTAAAAGTGCTAAGCTAAATATAAAGCACCTTGATCATGGCAAGTGCATAAGAGGGTTCAGTAAATGTTTATTTTGATTGAACTATTAGCAAGAATAGCAAATCCCACTATGTTAATCGTTGTTATACCGCTTTCCTGCCCTCTCCGTCCACTTACTCCTCCCCTCCTGGGGGCACTGGCTATCTGAAACACTTCCCAGGTGTTGTCTGTGGAGGTGAGTAGTACCTGCATGCTGGGCTCTGGCCTCAGTGGAGCTAGCTTTTGTGAGAAAAGTGGCTGGAAAAACACGTAAAAAGAATGCTAGTAAGGGAATGACGATGCTGACAAGTACTTAACCCAGGAGGATGCTGGCTTAGTGTTTTTGACAGGCACATAGACATTCAGGAAGAAGAGCATCAGTCGTAGATTCATAACATATTTTTGAATGGTGAAAGAACATGTTCATGTAGAATCAATCATAGAATTGTTTGGGTTGGAAGCGACCTCAGAGCTCACCCAGTCCCCCCCCCCTGCCATGGGCAGGGACACCTCCCACTAGACCAGGTTGCTCAGAGCCCCATCCAGCCTGGCCTTGAACACTGCCAGGGAGGGGGCATCCACAGCCTCTCTGGGCAACCTGTGCCAGTGTCTCACCACCCCCGCAGGAAAGAATTTCTTCCTAATACCTAGCCTAAATCTCCCCTCTTCCAGTTTGTGGCCGTTACCCCTTGTCCACCCAACCTGCATTTGTGCTTGGGATTGCCCTGACCCAGGTGCAGGACCTTACACTTGGCCTTGTTGAACTTCATGAGGTTGGCATGGGCCCACCTCTCCAGCCCGTCCAGGTCCCTCTGGATGGCATCCCTTCCCTCGAGCATGTCAACGGCACCACACAGCTTGGCGTTGTCCGCAAACTTGCTGAGGGTGCACTCGATCCCACTGTCCATGTTGCCAACAAAGATGTTAAACAGCACTGGTCCCGGTACTGATCCTTTTAAAGTCCAATTCTGTGCTTTCTTAAAAAGGTTAAAAATTGTGGAAGCTTTGCAATGGGGGCCAGGGGAGAAAAGGCAGGTCTTGGGTGATTCAGTTGTTTCCATCCTGAGTTGTAGGACCAAGGCCTTGGTGCTAAAGGATTGTTTTCTTTAAACAGGATTTAATTACATGTTTTTTATTTTCAGTGATTGAAGTGATCTGTTCAGAAATATTTGTTGCAATTTTGTTTTTGTTGTTGTTGCTGTTGTTTTGTTTTCCTGAAAATGTTCTTGGAATACTTGAAAACTTGGAGTACTTTCTGGGATTTCTGAAAATCTTTAGTTTTAATGGCAATATGTTGCAAGGGGAGTTTTTCCCAAAAGCTTTTGACAAAATCTTTTGGTTAGGCTTTAGGGTTTTACGCTTTAAGAGCAGGCTACTTTTTTTGTTATGCATTAGTGATGAAATGTTTGGGTCTGTTTACGGAATTCAAATCCCGCATTACCACTCAAACTAAGAGCAACTGGGCACTCACACAGCAGCCCACACAAGTCCTCTGCAGTAGTTTGGGGGAGCAAATGATGGCTATCAGCTGAAATTGCACAAGGTTGAGTGCATGGAATGGGATGACTGAGGGAGCTGAGAGCTCTGGCTCAAAACTGGGCTGTCTAAAGGAAACTTTTCCTGGAATATTCTGCAGAATATATGGTATTGCCATTATTAATGTAATGACTTGCTTGCCAAATACATAAAGACCAAAGCCATAAGGTTTTCATTCAATAATTTTCTGCTTTAGCATGTTCTCCCCCAGTGCTTTGATGTTCTGGAATTAATTTTTTTTCTTCCTTCCATCTGGCTGGATATCAAGCTGATTTAATGTCTTACAGAAGCTGTTCTGAAAGCTTTCTCTTTTCTCTATGGATCCAGCTCCTGGGTGGATGGCATCTTTTATCGACAGTCAGACAGTTCTGACTTGTGGCTTCAGATAATGAAAACCAAGCCCTAGTATTTTTCTTCTCAGCAGAATTCTTCCTTTATTTCCTTTCACCTCATATGTGTTTTTTCTTTCTCTCTGTGTGTGTATCCCAGTGTGTACAGTACAGCATTGTAACATGCAACCCAAAACATCAGTGTCCTCTTCCTTACAGATGAGACTTTCCGGTGAGTTTGAGACCAGTTCAGGAGTTGCTTTCTGTCTTCATCTGCAGAGTTTCTCATTGTCCTGTGATTGAAGTTACCTCTCACATTCTCCCTCACTTTTGATTCCAGCTATGCTCCTTCCTGTAGCATCTTCTCATCATAACATTACAATATTAACGTGTTGCTCCATGAGTTTCTTTTCCTGCTGAAACTTTGGGACACCTGTAGCTCTTCAGTGCTGTTCAGTCATTTCATCTGACTGCATTCAGACTCTGCCATTTTACTGCATCTCCTCCCTCACCACTCCTGCGCTGTGTCTCTGCCACCACAGCAGCCGCTGGTAAGTGTGTTGCAGTGGAAGGAATAGGCGTTAGTTCTTCCTAGTGTTCAGCGTGGCAGCTGCGGCATGCTTCATAGCCAATCCAAAAGTCAAGAAGATCAAAGCAAAGATGCTACTGAGAACTAGACACTTGACAGTAGTGTTTTACATGGAGAGCCAGGGACCCTTTCCCCTTTTGCAGGAAAAGATCAGACCAGCCAGTCAAGATAGCTGGAGATCCATCTCACTCTTAGCTTACTCTGGTGTCGAGACAGGAACTTTGGATTCTTTGACCATGGGG
>VXAV01008495.1:0-40438 GCA_013399715.1 Alectura lathami | reverse complement strand
GGGCAGCCTGATCCAATGGGTGGCAACCAGCCCACGGCAGGGGTTTGGAGCTGGGTTGGCTTTAAGATCCCTTCCAGCCCAAACCATTCTGTGATTCCATGACTCTATGGTTCTGTGTTAGCTGATGACCAAGCTGCAGGCTCGGGCTTCTGCTAGAGCCAGCAGTCTACCACCACCTCTTCTCTGAGAGGGTAGGTCCTAGCCAACGGAGGATTAACCTCCCTCAACAAACCAATGATAGATTTATTTTTTAAGAACAGATGTAGAAATGCCCATTTTTTTCCCTGTGCCTAGCATGGCGGCAGCAGGGCTGAGGCCTATTTCTGTCACAGGGTAATGCTGAACAAGCGCAGCACGCTGTCGTTGTTTGGGAATGACATTTCTCCTGTGGTCATGGATGTGGAGTACCAGACGAAGGACAGGCTCAGGTTTAAAGTGAGTATTCTGGGGGAGGAAGCCAGCTAAGGACAGCCCCACGCCAGCTGAACCGCTGTGCCTTGCCCTGCCCAGGTGTACGACCCCAGCCGCGAGCGCTTCGAGGTGCCCCTCAGGATCGACAGCCCAGGGGTGGCCGCTGAGGATGCCAGCTACGATGTTGAGTTCTCAACCAATTCCTCGCACTTCCAGATCAAGAGGAAGAGCACTGGCACTGTGCTGTGAGTATGAGATCTTATTAGAGCCTGTTTCTGCAGAAAATAAGGGTGATGGGGCAAGACCTGTCTGTTTCCTCCTGATTTGTTTTGTATCAAGCTGCGTGACACAGGCTCAAGCACAAACCTGCATAAATCCAGATTTATGCCTAGGAAATCCTCATTA
The DNA here is from genome assembly GCA_013399715.1 of Alectura lathami. Lineage (NCBI taxonomy): Eukaryota > Metazoa > Chordata > Aves > Galliformes > Megapodiidae > Alectura > Alectura lathami. The sequence continues at coordinate 39,622 of VXAV01008495.1, read as the reverse complement.
TTAATAGCGTATAATAGACGATTATCCACATGCGTGCAGGAACAATCATTCAGTAAGCCAAATAAGTTTTGAGACTGCAGTTTCTGGGTGCGAGGCTCAAAGTACTGATATTCTGAGCCTGTGGAAGCACTGAAGACCTGTTTTCTGAAATTTGGGGTGCTGTAGTGCACCAGAAAGTGAGCACCAACTCTCTTGCCACTCTCCTGGATGCAAGTCTGGGAAACTGGTGCTCAGATCCTCAGGGGCCTTCAGGTTCCAGCTCCTGCTGCTTTCAGTAGAAGCAGGGGATGGTGCTGATGGGTCTGTCTTGCCGCTCTCCTAGAGCACCGGTTGTGTTCTCTGACTGGCACTGCACGCTTACTCTGCACAAAGCTCCCCCCACCAGCACGTGCCACCAGGTTTCATAGTTTCTCATTTTTTTTTGCCTTCCATCAACCTGTCTCTAGTGTGTAATGCTATTGAGTGAGTGAGCTTTTGGAAGGAGCAGCTCCATGTCCTCACTGAGGTGCACACCAGCCAGTTGCATTCAGGGATGCTACGGGATGCTACAGCACAGCACTGGCAGCAGCCTCCAGCTGCGTGCAATGATACATGGCGGTGTTACAGACTGCTGCAGATCACCTCTGCGCTGCTCAGGACGGCAGAGCAGATGCACAAGACATGGTAACCATTCGCACCAGGACCCTGGGAGAGAGAACCAAAGTTTGCTCTGCCCATGGCAGGTTGTGATTATGGCTGTGTTAGCATTTTTATTCAGACCAGCAGCACATTTGGAGATGGGTCTCCTGGTTGCACCCACCTCTTGTGCCATTGGATCTTGGCACTGGTTCTGCCAGTGCTAGTGCAGTTGTTGTGTTTGCAAAGTGCATTCCCAGAAGGTCCTTGGGATCCAAGTGGTTCATTTTATGCATTAGAAAGTGTAACCCCCAAAATATGAAAAAAGCAGGTCAGATTATCTTTTTCCAGAAGCTCTTTGTTAAACAGACTCCAAATATAAACATTATCTTTGCATGGAATGTAAGGATGGCTTAACATGCACAATGAAATTAAAACAATGCAGCCTCTAGAATGGTTTGAGACTGCAGATGGAACCACTGCACTGGGTTTTAATTAGCTGTCTGTCCTTTTAAATTTCAGCCTCATGACGTCTCTTTCTAAGCATCACAGCCAATTTGGTAAAGTTTTCTTTTTACGGGCTTTTGTAAGTGAATGTATTATGCGTTGCCCGATAACAGAAATAGTTTAATTTCTCGTTAGACTTAACGGCTTTGTGAAAACAGTGGGCTTAAGCTAAAGTCCCAATTTGCTTCTCTTTGTAATGAGAGATTTCTGCAGAGGCTCATTAATTGGAACAGTGAAGGGAAAGGTGCCTGCGCAGTGAGAAGTGCTGTTGGCTAGCTCAGCCCCCATGGTGACCCCAGACTCCAGGCTTAGCCTCCAACCCATGGCAATGCTGCTAATAATAAGAGATCCTCATCAGCACAGGGGCAGAGGGTTTTGCCTAGAGAAAGGGAAATTCTGTGTTCCCGGGGCATTTTGTTTCACATCAAATAACACAGACAGCGCTTGCAGGCTGAAGGGTCACACAGCATTTCCTCTCACAGCTGAATCATGTTTGGAGTTGAATCCTCTGCATGAGGAGAAAAAGTGCTCCCCTTTCATTGGCTTGTCCATCCATCTGTCCATCCTGTCAGAGCCAGCAAATGCAGATGCTCATGAGCACTGCCACAGCCTGATGTGTGGGGATTTGCTGCCTCTTAGCCATCACAGAGCTGTGCAGACGGCAGTCCTTCAGACCAGGGCGGCAAGTTGCATTGCCTGACCCAAAAGCCATGCGCTCAGCTAGGGAAGAAGCAGTACAACACTGTCCCAGCAGGGATGGCCCCGGTGTCCCTGGTCGGGAGGAGCAGGCTCGCCCCCTCGGGCTGTCTGGCAGCAGGTCTGGGTGTGGGGAGGCGGGCCCGTGGCAGGCGAGGGGTGGCCGTGCAGCAGCGTCCCCCCGGAAGCGGGCCGCACCTGCAGGGGCTTCAGCCTCCGGTTTTAAGAAGCAAATGGACATGGCCTTGCTGTCTCAGTGAACAGCTGAACCATTAATCTTTGTATGCACACAAATACCGATCATGTTAGTCAAAGAGGACAACTAAAGCCCTTACGAAAGGTACTGCAGTAGCAGTCCCCAGGGTTGACTGGACGATAACCAGGGCCAGGTGCTCTACTGGACCTGTCTAACATCTCTGAAGAAGGCTTTTCCACTGTAAAGCAATCCCAAAATGTGCTTTACCTGACACTCCTTATCTCCCACCTGCAGCCTTGCACTGTTGGATGACCCACTGAAAAAAAAAACAAAAACACTGTAATTCCTCATGACGGATACAATCCATGTGGGGAACAGTCTGTCCTGAGCAGTCTGGGGTTCTTTGAAAGTCTACTCAAAAAGAATATGGCGTTGCTTCAGCGTGTGCACAGAAAAGCATCAAAGCTGGTGAAGGGACTAAAAACCAAGAGTTATGAGGAGTCACTGAGGGATCTGGTGTTGTGTAGTCTGGAGAAGAGGAGTCTGACCCCTGACAGGAGGCTGCAGTGAAGAGCATGTCCATCTCTTTTCTGAGGTGATAAGTGATAGGACGTGAGGAAATGGTCTCAAGTTGCTTTGGAGGAGATTTAGGATGTTTTCATGGAGAAGGTGGTCAAGCACAGGAACGGGCTGTGGTGGAGTCCCCATCCCTGGAGGTATTTAAGAGATGTGTGGACGTGAAACTACGGGACATAGTTTAACAGTGGCACTCGCTAGGTCAGGTTGATGACTGGATTTGATGATCTTGAAGGTCTTTTCCATCCTGGGTGATTCTATAATTCTTTGCCTCAGACTTGGGAACTGTAGGATGTCAGGGTGGATACAGCTGGTGACAAACTCCTGCTCTGTCTGCCTGATGTCAAAGCTAATCCCAGCTCTGCCACTTGTGCTCCCACAGCCTCCTCCCTGTGAGGAGTGATTTATTGCCACATCCAGAACATTGCAGGGGAGAGCAGTGGAGACCTGGCATCTGCAGAGATCCCTGAATGTGATTTACAGGCATTTCTCCCAGCTGTTTGCAACGAGCACTTGCAATAGCTGGGCCATCTGAGTGCTGGCTTGAGGAGGGCAGGATAAACCCAGGGCTGTGTAATCACAACAAGAGTGGAGAGAAATGAATTATGTAAGGGAAGAAACATTAGCAGCTGATTGCAAACCTCATGTGGAGTCAGGATCAGGAATAAAAAAACAAGTCCTGCTACATTTTCATCTTGCACCAAGGTAATCAGGGGACAGGCTCTGCTTTGCCTGCATGGGGTGAGGATCAGATGGCATCATGTAATTATTGATTCAGATGAGGCTGGGGGCCCTGGGACCAGCAGCTGCTGGTGGGCAGCTCTTGTGCTGCCTTTGTTCCTCTTCCTTGGCTTTCCTCCCTCTTGCCCTTCTCCTTCTCATCCACTGTTTTCATTTATCTGTCCCATTGTTTTTATCCTCTTCTGCACCCCTGCTGTCCCATTAGAGGTGAGGCCAGGTCCTCTCTGTGCCAAGAACAACCTGAAGCTGTGGGACGAAGAGGTGCCACCTCTGTCTATCAGGATGGATGAGACCCAGTCCCATGCAGATGTCAGGTGTTTTCCATCTTGCTGGGTATGTAAACCAAACCTGCAGCCCAATGAGGGCTCCAAGTCCTAGACCTGAACCATGAGGTGCAGGGACTGGGTCTGGAGGTGAAGTTTCCAAGCTTGTGGGACAGTCGAAGTTGCAGGGAAAGGAACCTCTCCCTGCTCCTATCATCCTATGAAAACACCTATTTTGGAAAATTGGACAATCAGTGGCACAGTGTTTTGTCAAGAAATTTGCAGTCAGCTTTAGCTGGATAAATCCTTGTTCGTGCTGTCCTGGCTGATCTTGCAGCTCTGCTGGGAAACCGGGCTGCTGGCTAGGGCTCTACAACAATAAAAAACAGGAGAGAAAATACTGGACTGTAATAAGACAGGTGAGGGAACAGACTGGAGCCTCTGTATTATTTAGTGGCTTGCTCTCTTGGGTTGAATGCTCTTCTCCTTCCTGCTCCTGCAATGAGCAACAGCAACCGCTTGGAGAGGTGGTGTGAGGCATGAGTATGAAGGCTTAAAGAAAGCTCAGATTTCTTTAAGAATAGGAAGTAAAAGGCCAAAAACTGTTTGCTTTAAAGCAGGGAAAAATAACAAAGACTTTCTAATTTTGCAGCAAGTGATTACTCTGTGGGACTCATTGCCTCAGGGCAGTGCTGACACAAGGGTTAGCAGGATATGCATTCATGCATTATAGAAAAATCATCAGTACAAAACCAAATAAACCAAATATTTTTGTCTCCATGTCTCATAACAAGAGCTAATTCTATGAAAACAGCCAGAAAATTCCTCCATAAGCAGATTATTGCAGGACTGTCTCTGAGTGACATGTTATGTCTTCCTCTGCAATGCTTGGCATGGGCCACTGCTGGAGACTGGCTGCAGGAGGCTGGAGTATTGATTTGATTCTGCACTTTAATATCCGTTCTCCGAGTGAGTTTTCCGTCATGATGTCATATGAATAATGGAGCAGAGCATTTTCCCCAAGCCAGATAAATGCTCCTTTCTCTCTATTAAGACTTAGGAATACCTATTGCACTTGGGAAGACATGGCACAAAGAACAAAAATCTAATCAAGATTTTCCTTCCTTTTCAAAAAGGCTACTGCAGAGTTCAGCAGGCTTTTTTATTGATTGTGGTGGTAAGCACAGATGCCACTTACCGTGAAGACATTTTTACATAGGCAAGGCTATTAGAATGATTTATAGTGCTATTGTCTTAAGCTGCACTTTGGTGAAAGCAACAGGAGTAAATTGTGTGGATCATGGGTAGCTTGAGTTTGCTCCTGGTTTGCAAGAGCCATTATTTTAGACTTCTAATCATTAAGATTTATGTTATGTAGGCGAGAAGTATTGTAGGTATATCACTTACTCAAGTGTTTTTCAGAACAAAAATGAAGCATTCTATATCCAGCCACTTATAGGAGATGCTCTGCTACCATGACAATGAATTCAGCAGAAGTAGAGCAGAACTATGTCAATAACTGTAAATATACCCTGCAACTCGTTTTTTAAAAATGTCACGTTTGTGGAGAATTGGTTGCTGGCATGGACTTTCTCATCCAGTTCATTAAATCTCCTTAGAAGTGAGACAAACATTTTAAAAAAAAATCTTCTTGGCATGTCTTCTGTGGGCCAGTGGTGCCTGGGATTTCTCCAGGACATGTACTTATAAGCAGCGTGGCTGCTGTGAAACAGTGGAAACACTTTTCAGAAATCTGAGTGCAATGGAAAGTAGAGGAGACCTGGACTCTGAGCTGGTGCTGCCCAGTAGCTCAAGTGGGAATAGTGCCAGGTGTATCCTGGACACAGGACCCACGCTCCTCAGTCACTAAGGTGCTTTTCTGGCTTTATAGCCCATGTCCTTGCCAAAGCTCTGCTGAGAGGCTTGGGCCCGCTTTTCTGATAGACATGTGAAGTTTCCACCTGTATTTGCACACAGATAAAATATACAGCATGCTGCCTTTCACAAGGCTGTGTCTTCTGAAGGGTCTAGACGTCAAGGAAAGCAGATGTTGTTAGAGAAGACATTTTCTCCAAGCCAGTGAGAAGGATAGGGTGTTCACACCTTAAAGCAGTGAGCTCATTTCTCTTAGGTTCATTGCATTGGAAAAAAAACTGGCCCAATCTAAAATAACTTTGAATAAAGCATTATGCATGCCCTAATAACCTATCAAGTATTTGTCCCAAGTCTCATGGCCTCAACCTCTGGAGGTTTTATAGTACGTCTCAGTGAGTGCCAGCAGCTGCTTGCTCAGGGCAGAGAGTCAGCGCTCCGAGCCGCTGTGCCCACCACTACCAAACTCCAGTGAACTTGGCACAGCCAAGTCCTTCGGCCAGGCAAACTGCCTTCTGCGCTTTGCACCACAAAGGACTGATGACCGCGCTTCTGAGAATCATTGCATTTTGTTCACCCCCCTCTAACCTTGTGAGAATGTTTGTCATCAGCTACACCTCCAGCACGGGCAGGGTGTTTTAGCTGTGCCCTGCCCGTCCTCCTTGCACTGCCTTCTTGCTCCCCCCCATTACCTGGTGGCCAAAGGGATGACTGCTGGATGTGGCACTTGTGCCGGCCAGAGCTGTTAATTTTTACACAGACCTTTCAAGTCCTGAATCATTCTTTTTTCCTGTTGTGAGGTTACAAAATAGAGATGTTCACTCTTAATTATAGTGTGCAATGTCTGGGGACAACACTGGCTCCAGGACAGGTTGACCGTCAGCAGGCAGTGGGCAGGTGGAGGCGTCAGCACCTCTCTGGTGTTTCCACAGGCAGGATGGTGCCCACCACAGAGGCGTGACAGGGCTGGGATTTCCCACAGTGAGCCTGAGTGCAGCCATCAGCTCTCAACTAGAGAAAAGGGTTTTCATCTGCACAGGCTTTGCCACCTTTAACTGCTAGCAGGGGCTGTGTTTCTGACAGTGAACATCACAGCTGTGCTTTCAGGTTTTTTTTTTTCAGATTTTAGGATCCTTTCTGTTATCCGTCACAGCGTTGCTACAGCTTGCAAGGCTGCTGGAGGAGAATTGTGCAGATTCCTGCACACATGGTGTCATTTTATGCTCCCTCCTATTTTGTTCCTTCTATCTGCTTTAAACCAGCAGGAGGGGAGGTGGGAGAAATCTAATGTTTACTTTTATTGTCTCCAAGTGTTTGATAAATGGCAGACATTGGTTTTTCATTTAAACAATCGCTCTTTGCCAGCAAAACACCAGCAAGCACTGTGGGAAAGTAACTGAATGGTCAACCACAGCGCACAGCGGAGCCCAAGGGCAGAGGCTGAGCACTGGAACCAGAAGCAGGTGCCAGGGGAAAACCCATCTATGCTCTCTTCCAGATGGAGGAGACATAATGGTGCCCAGGAAAAAAAAAAAAAAAAAAAAAAAAAAAGGAAAAAAAAAAGAGAGCCATTACCTGTGTTTTTAATGTGGTTGTTAATGCTGTGTTTAGTGTGTGGTGCTCTGTCAGGCAGAAGTCTGTAGGAGGATGACGCCAATGGAGAGCCATGGCTGGCAGCACAGCACAGCTGAGATGGGGGCTGCAGTGCAGGGTTGGTTCTGGGGATCCCGTGCAGAAGCTGAGCTTACACCATGGGGGAATGCACGGCATATATTAGGGTCTCCCCACGCCATTTCAAGACTCAGTGGGGCAGAGGGTTTGTTCCCAGGGCTGTGGTTTGCAGCACACCGGTGCCCTCCTGCCCAGGAAGGCTTGGCCGAAGGGAAGGAGCACTTCTAATGCCATGGTAACACTAATTGTCCTCGGGATAGGAAGTGTCAGTGCCATAACACGGGTGCCAGGGTCATCCAAAGCCTCATGTCCTCTGAGCAGACATAATGGAGAGAGCTCAATGAGATAGGACAGATATCTAAGCTCTTCCCAAAGTATTTCCCCTCTGGCACCCTTTGCTTTTTGCATAACCCCATCGTCTGCTCAGAGCAGTGACACGGAGCAGAGCTGCATGATGTGCTCCTCCAGACAGCCCCACGGCTCCGGAGCGCAGCAGCTTTTTGCAGAAAGACCCCTGTTTGCCTAGGGCTGGGCCTGGTTCTCAGCAGTGTTTGGGAATCGTTAGCCTTCCTATTTAGCCTTCCTATAAGAAAACAGCCTTATTCACTACTGCATGTAGGTAGAGGAGATGCTGGGAGGGAGGGAGGGAGAGTTATTGCTGGTAAGCAACCAAATAAAAAGTTAAATACATATTATTATTTTTCCTTCTTGTCAAAAAGGCCATCTAGACTTTTTACAAAATGCACACACACTTCAGCACATGTGATTTAGGGTTTGCCTAGAACCCATCATGCCCACCTTTGGCATGCAGAGGCAGGAGCGTGCCCTGAACCAGTGACTTGTCCCCAAGGTGGCAAGTGAGTGGCAACCAGGGCAGCGTGGCTCCCCACCAGCACAGCACATCTTCTGCTGCTCTGATTTACCAGTTAATTTGATCAACCATTTAATTTTGTCAAAATCATTGACAAAAGACCATTAGAAGGAGTGTTATGGCACTTCTATGCTCTATGGCTTTGGCTCATTTATTTTAATTAGCTGTAACAAATTCATGGTTAAACAAGGCTCAAGAGGGTGCTATCTAAATGTGGTACTCATGGCATACACAGGGCCATTAATGAAACACTTCTCCACAGCTTTGCTATGTTGTCCCCCATCTAGCTTGCAGCTCATTATAGCACTGGAGATAGGAAACAGAATGTAACACCTAATTAAAATGTGAGTCTGTGTCCACAGATAATTCAACTGGAATAAAGGCACTGGGCTGGTGAGGGAAGAGCCAGTGCAATATAAATGTCTCATTTGAGCAGAGGCTGGAGGAAGCTGTCATTCTACTGTGCCAGGCGCCTGCATAAAGTCAGAGTAACAGGAGTATTTGGGTCCTAATCCAGCAAAGCATTAAAAAGTAAAAAAAAAAAAAAAAAAAAAAAAAAAAAAAAAAGATAGCAACCAAATGTCTGTGGTTCTCACTAAGTATTTTGAAACCGGCTGCGTAATAACAATTTTTAGCCTGCCCCGTTGGTTGTCATAGAAATAGCACAAGCAATGACTTATTTTTGTAATAGGATTATAGATAGTGTCTTCTCTTATTTTAGTTGTTCTTTTCAAAATTTAAACTGATGCTTTTTATTGTATAAGTAGACTAGATGTCTGCAGCCATTGCAAGATGAATATAATGTGTGTTAAGTACATTAGAAGCATACACAGAGCTCAACATTTTTCATGTTGTTACTCTCCAAAATACAGAAAAATTGTAAGCATCTGTACAAGAGCTTAAAACGTTGCATACCAAAATGAGCAAACTAACCATGCGTTCCCCTATTTGTCACAGGTGGGACAGTCCACTGGTTGATCTGTTTTTCTCCAACCAGTATCTTCAGATTACCACGGTTGTGCCATCCACCTCGGTGTATGGGTTTGGTGAGCAGGAGCACGTGTCCTTCAAACACGACATGGACTTCGTTACCTATGGCATGTTCAGCAGGGATCAGGCACCAACGGTAATTCACTTTGGGCAGCACTTCCTCCTGGGCTTGTATCATAAAGAGGCGGCAGCGGAGCAGAGTTCTGCCAGGGGAGGGCTTTGCCACCTCCCTCTGCAGAGCAACGCTGCCGACGGGAGTCGATGGCAAAGACGGCCACATTTTTTGCAGGTGTCATAAGTTTAATTAAATGACAAAATCGTAAGTTGTTTTGAGGTGATTTTGATGCTTCTCATTGGATTCTTTCTCATGGCACAGTAGTCATCAGAAAAAAGATGTTTTGTGTTTCAAAACCCTGGGTCAGGAAAGCATTGAATCTCACTCTCCAGTCGATCTCAGTTCATCCAAACAAGCTGGGCTTCAGCAGAATTTATTACACATCTGGCAAAACTGGGGTCAGTTGTTGATGAGTACTTTAACTAGCAAAATGTAATTTTGGAGGGTTTGGCAGAATGTGGAAGGTTTGGTTAAGAGAGGCTAACAGGAAGCACTGTGTTGGGACAGAAAACCATCTGTTGTTCCATCAATTCAACTTCACACTGCTTTAGATGAAAAAATCCCCAACTTTTCAAAACAAGTCTCTAACTATGAATGAATTTATTTATCTTCGAATATGTATGAAGCTGACAAAAACTATGAAAAAATGGCAAAATCAAGCCATAGCTAACGTGCTGTTTATGTTTCAGCCATTTGCCAATCTCTATGGAGTTCACCCTTTCTATATGTGTGTAGAAGATGACTCCAATGCCCACGGTGTTCTCCTTCTGAACTCCAATGCTCAAGGTAGGACGACATACAGATTCCTTATATTGATCGCGTATAAAAAGACAGTAAATCAGTAAATATATATATAAAAAAGGATATTTTAGTGATTCCTTTTTCAATGTGGCATAACAGAGTTTCCAGTAATTGCTATGAAGGAAGAGATTCCATTAGAATGACTGTTAAACAAGGTAAGGTATTTTCAGGGAAAATATGATTACCTTTTAAAAAAAATAGATGCACATACAGGGAAAGGAGAAGGTGGAAGAAATTTCCTCTGGGATTGGCATAACTGAATCAAATCAATTTAGGTTAGTCCTATATTTTGTCTGTAGAGAGTAATTCTGTGTGTTGCCATGGTCACCTTACCGTGTTAATCCAATAGTATAATTTCAGAAAAGAGGAATCTTCATTCAGTCTATAAAATCAGTTTCCCTTGGCAGGCAATGACTTCCAATAAGAAGATTAAAATAGCACAGAGGAACCCTAAATACAGGCTTGTGGTTCCTTTCTGTATAAATGAAACCGAGACAAATGAATCTAGGCAATCCGTGTGGGTTTGTGTGATTTATTGCTGCACAATGCCAATGAGAAGATGCAGATTACAGAAAGTCTGGACAACTGCTAGCCTGTGTACAGGTCCTGTGTGCTCATACAGCAAGGTGTTAGGTAGTGGCTTGCTGTGTATTCACGTCTACCTGGGACACGTTAATGCATGGAGGAGTCCAGCAAGCAGGTCATGAGAATGTTTTTCTGTTTCAGATGTTTCTCTGAGTCCAAACCCATCCTTAACTTTCCGCACCATTGGAGGGATACTGGACTTCTATGTCTTCCTTGGACCGACTCCTGAAAATGTAGTCCAGCAATACACAGAGGTTAGTAGGAAGCGCATACGGCATGTGGGGCAGTGCCCTGGGAGGAGCTCCATCGGTCCGGGTAGTTCCAGCAGGTAGCTCAGCCAAAGTTTGCTCCCACTCTGCTCAGACAAAGCAATGGCTGATGTGGTGAGGCAGGTGGGGACAAACAGCAGGCAATACCCTACAGATACATTAGCAGTAAGAGGAAGACTAAGAAGAACACAGCCTGTTATCAAACAGAAAATAACGGGACAGATTGAAATGCATTTTTACTGAAGCCCTCTCCCACACAGCTGTGCTCAGCTACTTAGCACAAGTCTTTTTAAACAAGGGGATTGCTGCAGACTTCTTGTGATGGAAATGGTGACTTCTTGTTCTTCATATCTGCTGGGAGTAGAGCACTGAAGAAAGAGAAAGAACCTTTCCGTTGACACCTGGGCCACACTGTGCGTTACTGCAGCAGGGGTACTTCCCTATTGCTACGCCTTTTGGATTTCCCCATGAAGGAGAGCGAGCTGTGTCTATACACTTGGATTCTTACTGTGTGGCCCATTCTCATGCCACATGAACACCGTCTATGACATAATCATCCAAAAATCTGATGTGGCCACTAATGTAGTTTTCTCCCTGCTTTTCATTTGGCACTCAGCTGAGGGAGCCAGATGGAGTTTCCAACCCTTTCCCCTTTCCTGTCTCCTTGATTTGCATGAGTCAGAGAGCTTCTGAGGGGAGGAAACAACAAGGAAGAGCTTAGCCTGCTCTACTAACATGATTAAAGCAGCTATTTTTCCCCCTTAGCCTAACTCAGCATTCATTTTTGGCTTCATTTTCATGCATAGAAAGAGACCTCATGGTTGTTTTGATTTGGTCCATCTTCTTCACCCTGGGTAGTCTGGGGCTACCAGAGGCTTCTTGTTGCCGGTGGCAGGGAGGGGACAGACACTGGTTTGGTGGGAAGGCCGCCAGGTTCAGGAGCTCAGGACTTCCTTAGGCAGCGGGGTTCCTGTGTGTGGCGCTGGGATGTGAGATTGAGGAAAAAAATTGGGGATTATTTAAAATGCTTCTCCGTATGAAGCAAAATGTTCTCGAGCTCAGGTACTGGATCTACATTTTGGATGCTCTCTTTTGTCATCTTTTTTTTTCATCATTTCCATCACTTGTAGTGGGTGATGGAAAGCTCTTGTGTTCTTTTATAAACCCATATTTACGCTATAGGCAGAGTGCATAAGCTTTATACATGTAAATGTGTTTACGTGTGTGTGTGTGTAAAGAGAGAGGTGACTAGGAGGTGTTGCATGAGAAATAGTATTGCAACATTGTTTTCTGTGATATTGTGTCCTAAAATCTTCTTCTGCCACCTCCACCTTAGGACTCTGCACTTGCAGAGGAGGAGGTGGGCATGCTGTGACAGAGCTAGGGACACTCTCTGGCAGCAGGCTGTGACTGCCAGAGGATAGGATGAGGGACATTGGGTGACTTGTGTCTGTCTTGCCTGCTCTCACACTGATTTTTACAGAACTCCTGGGTGCCTCATGTTTTGGAGGTCTTAAATGAAGGTGGCCAAATGTTTCAAAACCTGCTCAGAGGGCCTTCAGCACCAAGAGGTGGTTTGTACTGCTCCTGCTGTGCCTCGGTAGTGAGAGGAGGAGGGCATTAAAGGGAAGCGGAGCACAGATGAGAATGTTTGAAAGCTTTATCTCTGCTGGACTGCAGAGGTGTAGAATGAACTTCAAACGCATCAAGCCTGTGTTTGCCAGGGGAATTGCCTGTTGATTCTGGACTAGTCAGTCTGTTTTTCACTAATGAAAACCCAGGTATCTGCATGTGAGAATACAGATGTGGAAAAACCTTATTTACTCCTGTCTTAAAGATCATAACCACTTGATTTCCAGTCACCCAGTGTTTTCAGAAGAACTGAGGATACAAGGGCAAATAGGTGGTTCGGGAGTGTGCAAGAAAGTCTTGCTCAGCAAGGGCTGCCTGGAAAAAAATGACAGGTCACCAAATGCCAGCCGATGCTTCAAGTGGGCCCTTGCACAGAAGTGCTGCCTCAAAACCAAGCTCTGGATATAAAGAAACCAGAACTTTGCCCTTTTTTTTTTTTTTTTTTTTTAAAGCCTCCATATCCTATGCCTGCCTTCTTCCTGAAATAGGAATGAAAAAATGGAAAGTGCTGCTGGGTTGAATTTTGGTGATGGTAAGGAGAAGAATGCTCACGCAGGCAGTCATTTCAGGAAGGGTGGAGCCTGCTTGTGTGGTGGGCTCTGCTGGCTCACTGTTTTCCAAGGTGGGAGGCTGCTGATGCCCCTCTGTGCCCTGTCTCTTAGAGGTCTGCAGCTCCCAGTCCCTCTGCATGCCTTCCCCACCTGTCCAGCCCTCCAGTCCTTGTTCCATAGATACACCAGAAAACAGTTTTTGGAACTTCTATATTGGCAATCAAGCTAAAAAAGCCAAGAAACCCATCCACCTAGGCAGACTTGTGATATCTGTGCTGAAAGTGCTGATTTCAGGGGAGTCACTGCATGGAGGTGAGAGCCATCTCCATTTCTTTTCAAAGTCTTTCACTGGTGTTTGAAGGCAGCATTTCTGTGGCTTAGCAGGTGGCCAGCAGCTGAAAATAAAATGAGAGAGTTCTCACTCCCCAGCTGATGAGTGCTGGCAGCTTGCTTTCCTCCCCTGCCTATCTGGAAATGGAGAAGGAGCAGAGAAAACAGGGAAATGGGGGCCAGTGGGTGTCTCCTAACAGACATGTCACATGCCAGGACAAAAAATCTTCGAGCTTATGCTCAGCTCTCTAGGGAATCCTAAAGAATGCATGGTAGCAATTTTGCAGTGAAACAATAACTTCTTCAGTAAACATCCTGAAATTCCTGGATTGCAAACGTTACAATTATCATACTATTATTCTCTAGGGTAATGATTTGTTTTTTATGTACAAGAGATGTTGGAAGGTGAAGGAGACAGAAAAGACTATTTTTTCAATTGCACACACCAAGAGGACTCAATCATTGTCACTCCCCAGCGAAGAAGAGGGGCTGGAAGGGAGGAGTGTGACCCGTGCCTGTAAGGTAGCCCTCAACAGTATCCCTCAGCAATTCCAGCTGTTTGCAGGGGTCTCCTCTGGGAAGCAGTGTTTCAGGAGCTCCCAGCCACAAGAGGTCCCACAGCTGGTGGGGCCAGGCTGTCCGCTGCTCCTTGGGGCACAGTGCCTGTCTCCTGCAGCTCCCTCCAAGCCAGTGAGTTAGGAAAGCTGTGTGATGGAGCTCTGTGCTGGGTCTCTGGAGGATGCGGACTTTCTCCATACCCCTCTGTGGCTTGCTGTCAGCACCCAGGGGTGGCCCATGCACAGAAATTGGCTAATGCACCCGTGATGAGTAGCCAGGCTGTACCAGGAGCTGCTCTAAATGGGCTTCAAGGGAGATGCAGGCAGTGGGAGATCAGCGGGCTGAGAGCAGGAGCCCTGCTTGTGTCTTGTGTGGAGCAGAGCAGGGCAGTTCATGAGCTGGGACGCAGGACATACCCTGCCAACATCACTGCAGCCCTGCAGCAGTGACAGTGTCTATCAGCTGTGTGTTGGGCATTGTGCGACAGGAAGGAGAAATCTCCATGCTAAAGCTTCTGCTCCCTCCCATCCCTGAGCCTGGCCATGTGGAGTGCTGCTCCTGGCAAATCAGAGGTGGTCCTACCACAGTTATATTTATCTTTGATGATAATCACACCGTTCTCCTACTACAGAAGAAGTCTGTTGTGTAGAACAGTTATATAAACCTCACTTCTTGTGGCAAACGCCTCAGATCTGTGGGAAGATGGGAAGAAGCAGCAACAGGCTGAAGAGCTGAGCCCAGCTGAGACTCTGCAGCCAGAGCCAGTATCAGACCATGGCTGCCAAATCCACCAGTGGCAGAGTAACCGTGCACAGCAGGATAGTACGAGCTCCCTACCAAGACACTCAGGAAAGCTGAAGCTTAATGGAAAAGCAAATGCCAAGTTTAGCAGCCCTTGGGTGGAGTTATGGCCAAGAATTTGTTGTTTTATTGAAAGTTATCCAATGACAAGCTTTAACAAAGCATACTGCATGAGTCCCAATTCTGTTTCAAGAGCAAACTGCTGCTTTGCTTCCTCCTCACAGATCTGTGGGACATTTCTAGGTGGAGGGGACCTCAGGAGGTCTCCAGTCCAGCCTCCTTTTTGCAAGGTAACGAGGACCTGCCCATAGTTTATCCCAGATGACTCAATGACAGTCTCACAGCTGAATCCATGGGTCCCCAAAAAATGCCCAAGCACTTCATAAGTGTTTGTCCAGCAAAGAAAGGGATTTGAAGACCTCGACGTCTAAAACCCTTAAAATGTTTAGACTCTGGAGGCTGCATGCATCTTCTCACTTGCTCAGCTGTTGTAGGGCCTTTCTTCTTGCTTTCTAAGACAAAGTTCAGCTTCTCTGCCTGGTTGGGCACCACAACACTCACCTGCCTCCTCGGATGTGGGAGGTGAGCTGGATACATATGTCTGGGCCACAGGAGCACCCACATACTTTACCCATCCTGTGATTATTCAAACACATCATTTCTGTGACTAAACCCAAAGCAATAACTGAGCTTGGATTTTTATACCTTCCTTCAGCTCTTCTATTAAAAAATAAAAGAGGAAATTTAAGCAAGTATCAAGCTTCGAGAGCCATTTTATATAGCTAATTGGGGTACAAGGGTTGCAGAGAAACCTTCTGTGTTTCAGAAGAGCCCCGTACCTGCAATGCTGGAGATCCCAGTTTCAGTGTAAGCAAGGAAAAGCGTATTTCCCTCTCTGACCTCTGTGATATATAGGACATAATTCTTCAGCCATCCCTTTCCTATCATAATCTTTGGTGTCATAGTGTTAGTACGATCCTGGTTTACTGCTCAGTATTTATAAATTTGTTCATATCCTTGGTTTGAGATTTCCATAGTAGTAATGTCATCCATCCAATAACCCAACACAGGGAGAGTGAACGCAGATCATCTGTTCCTTGGGCACAGCTTTTAGCTGCTCACCGAGCTTTGTTCCCACTGAGGAATACTTCCAGGAGACTTCCTAGATGCATCCTCTCTCAGGTTTTTGCATCTGAACAAAAGTGCAAAAAATTACATAAGGCTAAGTTATGCAAACGTGGAAGAGCTAACAGTGAATCTGTTAGCAACACTCAGAGTTGTTTATGAACCAAGTGCAGGAGGAATTGTGGTACAGAAATTAGGATCTATTTTTTTTTCTGCTTCTGCACTATTGTATCTTTCTTTTTTTTTTTTTTTTTTTTTCCCTTTTTTTTTTTTTTTTTTTTTTTTTTTTTTTTTTCCTCAGTTTGGATCCTCCATATGTTTGCTGTTTCTACATTTATCATGTTTTCCTCCCTCAGTTTCCCTGCCATTCCTCATTTATCTTTTCTGACTCTATGTGAGTCAGTTTTGCCGATCAGGCTTTCTCTGTGTACTGCATTTTGTGATCATTTGTATGCAGAATGCAATCTATATGAATTAACTAGATCCTAAATATATATCAAATCCAACACGATTTACAGGTTTGCAGAATTGCATCTCTGCCTCTGCTTTTCCATCTGCAAGTAGGTACCATATGCCAGTTACTTTATCAGGAAGCTTCAGGGGGATCCATTAGAGAGAGTCCGCAGCATAATCATAAAAAAAGAACATTTGTTTTCCCAGCTGCCCTGTTTTCATCCTTCCTCTTCAAATGTTCTGTTCGTTTCAATTACGCTCACCATAGCTGCGCCAGCCTGGCCAACCTGGGAAACTAATTGCTTTAAAAGTTAATATCTTGCTTGCAATGTGGATTTTCTTCCGTTTGTTCAACTGTAATCCCAAATGCCTCAAGGGATGCTGTCACAAAATACTGTCCTGCCTCAGGGCAGCTCTGAGGTCTGCAGAGCCAGCGAGCCGAGTGCAGCCAAACCGCAGCATCTTCCAGTGCTGGGGACAAGGCTGTGTCCTGTGGGGAGGACTCCGTCTGGTGTCTTGGTGGCCGCAGCTTCACCACCAGCCCTGTCACCATTCGCTGTGCACGCAATGCAGCACACAGGGGTGGAAACAAATCCCCGCACAGGTACTGAACTTGGCTTTGGTGATGTCCCGAGCTCATTGGCATGCATCTGAGCCACTTTCCCTGTCCAGGAGAGACCTTGGCCATTATGGTGCTCCCACTGCCTCTGAACTGATCCTAGCCAGCTCAGGGGACGACTGTGATGCTGGTCTCTGTGCTGTGCAGGCATCTGGCCAGGGCACTGAGCTCTGCATCCAGCAGCAGGATTAATATTTGTCAGCTGTTTTCCTGTCTTCCTCTTATCCAAGGGAAGAAACCTGTGCACAAAATGTTTTATTTCATTAGGGAGTTCTTTTGTTTTGTTCTGTTTCTTTAACCTTGTTTGGAGAGGTCACTCTCTCTTTACAGTAGAGAAAGCACAGGCAGAATGTGCATCTGCTTTTGGAGCAAAAAAGTGGTGGAGTTCACAGAGATCATCTTGAATCCTAGCTGGGCTAAAACAAGCTCTGATGCATCCTTGGATGAATTTGTCCTTCATGTGGTGAGTGCTGTTGCGAGACTCGCTGTGTTGGACACCACAGCACGAGACCACAGGGCACCCAGGGGATCATCCCAAGTGATTGCTCCCCATGTCCAGCTCTCCACAGGAAACCCCAGCAGAGCTGGAAGGATGGTCTGGGGATCAGGTGCATCCGAGGAGACTGCACTGAGGTGGCAATGGCATGTCCCTGCGCACCAGTGTCCCCCATACATGGTTTGAGGCCACCTTCATCTGTCCAGGGCCTCTCGTGACAAGGGCACAGCGGCGTGCTGCTGACAGCAGAGCCTGCTTCTTCTCGGGGGCTTTGTGTCCAGCTACATGCAGGTGATGAGGAGGTTGAAGAGGGTTAAATCTGGTGCAAAGGGATGAGGAACAGGCTCACAGGGGTGATGTGGTGCTCAGCCAACACATCCCTGCTGGGAGGACTCAAACCATTAACCCCCCCAGGTGTTCTGGCCTCCTCCTGCTTTCCTTTAGGCGAGACATCCCAAGCAGTGAAAGCAAACCGTGCAGCAAAATTTGTAATGCTGAGTGTGTGAAGATCACCTATCTGTCCACAAACCGTTCTTGGTTGCATGCAAGTGACCCTGAGTGCTCCCCCATGAAGTGCTCAGGAGCTGCTTTTCCATGTTTCTCCTCCGTCTGTTTTTCTGTCCACTGTAGTTTGCACTTCCCATTGCCTCTAGGATCTGTGACATCTTTTAGAGCAATTTCAAGTCCAGTATTGCTGTCCCAGGTAAAATTCTTTCTGTAGAAAACATCATAGGAAGAGACATCTCTATGCTTTGCAATGTCTGGAGAGTTTAGACATGCAGCTGATAGGGAGTGCCAGGAGTGCATCCTTTTATTTAATGAAATTAGATAGATTTTAATAATCATGTGTTGTTTTTTTTTTTTTTTTTCTATTTCTTAGCATAATTTTTCTATTGCTTAGCAAAATTATCTAACTATGGAGAATCACAAGGAAATAAAGGAGGAGCTGTTATTTAGCCAAAGGGAGTCAATAGCTGTGACTGATTAATAATCATGGGTGCTTTCTAGCTACTTGATTTTCATGTGTTGCCTGCAAGGGTGTTAGAAATAATGAACAAAGGCTGATTTCATGGGATCTAATTGTTTAAAATGGGAGTTAGGTCTTCGGGATATCTCCCCCAGAAAACACCAGTGTATAGCAATGAGGAAAGGGAGGGTTTCAACATCTTTCTGGAACAGCCCAGCAGTGGTTGCTCGCTACCCAAGCAGCTCCCCTGGCAAGCAGAGCAGGATGCCTCACACACCTCTGCTTGCAAATGTGTTTCCTCATGCGATTTGCAGCTGAATTGAATGGAAATTGTGGAAATCAAATATTTATAAAACCATCCTTAACTCATAACTGTGTTTCACTTGAGAATGTTGATGGAGGATATGGGAACCCTGACCTTGCCTGGCAACACATTGCCGTGGACCAACAGTATCAGCAGTCAGTCACAAGCAACTGGATTTCATCAAGGAGATGTGCAAATATGATTAAAACTTCAGAGAGGTCAAATAAACATCAAATGAGTTAGTTTAGCTGGATGTGGCAAGAGAAATCAGCAAAGCTGACGTTGTATGCAGTGTTGGAGATTTGCCTATTACTGACCGAAGGGTTGGGTCCACCAGGAGAAGCTGTTTTAAAGCCCACATTAAAGCAAAGTACATTGTACGTTTTACAATGAAGTCTATTGTGCAGTGAGCTGTCTGAAAAAGTAAGGAGTATTTCAAAGGCGTGTGATACCTGTGCTCTGATCTTAGTGGCTTACACGAGCTGGGAGCTGCTCCTGGTGTTGCAGGATAATTTCTCTCCTCCAGATCTTCACCTCACCCTATGAACTTGTGTATTCCTCATTCTTGCTCTAGGCTATTGGGCGCCCACACATGCCTGCCTACTGGTCTCTGGGATTTCATCTCTCCCGATGGGGTTATGGCAGCCTTGATGTCATAAAGGAAACCGCTGACCGCATGCACTACTACGATATCCCCTATGTAAGTATGAATTTTTCACTGTATATGCTCATTTTTAAATCTGAAATGACATGAGTTAAATTATATTAGAGGAAATGTGATTATCCTGTGAAGAGGACTGTAGAGCAAAAGGATGTTTACAATACTCTGTAGTGGTTTCACAAGTCATTTATTTACAGTATCTTTACGTATGTTTACCTTGCTAAAAAGAATGTTTAAAATGGTCTTTAAACATGAGATCTAAGTGCTGCTCCTGGCTGCACTGCAGGCAGTTTGGGCTCAGGTTTACTTTAATGCTGTGATGGCAATCGATTGGTACATGGCAGTACGAGGTCCTGGCATTTTAAATATGAACTGTGGCAAGCTGGCACATATCACACTCCCAACCAATTGCTAACCTAGGATTTCCACATAGCTGTTTTGTCTGTTGCTGCCACATAAATTTATTGGAGCTGAATTTGGCCTCAGTTGTTTACGGTTATTATAACCAACCTCTTAGGTCTCATTTCATAGGTTAGTGCCTCCCTAGGGACACAGTTGCAAACACTCTGATTTTCTGTATAAAATACAAATAATTTGTACAATACAATGTACAAATACATTTGTATTTGTAAAATACAAAAATATAAATTTTATTGTTTACTTTTAAAACATTTAGGATGTCCAGCATTTTGATATTGACTATATGGATCATCGCCTGGACTTCACCTATGACAAACAGAATTATGCAGGTCTGCCAGAGTACCTCCAAGAGCTGAAGAAAGCAGGAATGCACAACGTCATTATTCTGGTAAATTAACAATGTTGCTAATTATTTCTCCATTTGTAAGAACTACTTGCATCATAGTGCTCAAATCAGTATCCAGGTGGTAACGCATACTGCTGTAGCACGGTTTCTATTTTTGTTATTTGTTGACAAGAGGTGAACAGTTTCTCAGACTTCACATTTAAATGCAAAGCATTTATCTGTACAGATACCTGTGTGTACCAGTACCATCTCTGTACCATAACATGAATAACATGAATTTCCTTTCACGTTTTGCTATTCACTTCTGAAAAATTTTGCTTCTGTTCAGGGCTGAATTGAGATAAAATTGCTTTAATGCGATTCTTTTTCTGCTAATGAACAAATGACTTTAGCATGCATACAGAAAGAGTTGAATAGTCAAAAAAATATATTCATAATAATTCTGGAGAGCAAGTAAGTATAAATCATGTTGCCTTGTATTTATTTTTCATCTAAATTAGAGTAAGAAAAATAAATTTGTTTCCATGAAAATTTGTGGAAAATATATGCTGAACTTTTAACCAATACTGAAATACAGAATTACAGAGTGGAGGTTGGAAGGAAACTATGGAGCTCATTGAGCATGAGGCCCAGATCAAGCAGGGACAGCTGGAAGGTTGTCCAGGACCATGTCCAGATGGCTTTTGATGATCTCCAAGGAGGGAAACTCAAAGGAATTAATGTGGGCAGAAGTGAAAATCAGAAATTTCCATCTTCCGTTGTCAACTTTTCCAACGATTGCCATTTCCCTCCAGCAAGTCCCCATACATGTCCTTGCACTGAAATCACCTTTTTTTTTTTTTTTTTTTTTTTCACAGTAGATACAGAGAATGCCAATGGTGATAATGAAACTGGAGGCCACTGAATTCAGTAACAGTCCTTGATGGGTCCATAAGGCGTTGGTCTGCAGGGCCCTGTAGCAGCACAGGGCAGCACAGCCTGGCTAAGGCTGGGGTGACGGCACAAACTCCCATTTCTGGGCTGGGATGTGCAATGGTGCTGAGACCCAGAGCAATGCTGCTGCCGCAGAGAAGAGAGTCGCAATTTATTCGCTATAATCACTAGGGACAGAATAAGAAAAACAAGTGCTTTAAATTGCAGCAAAAAAAGATTTAAGGAAGAGAGGAGGGTGAAGCAGCCTGTCTGCAAGGACAGTGGAAGAGGGAGCACTGCCTGAGCAGGCTCTGCAAACAGACTCAAGGCATGCACTGGGGACAGTCAGGCTGAGCTGATCCAATGGCTCTGCAGAGATGTTTTCAGTCCTTTTTTGCTGTCATTCTCATCTTCTATTTTTCCAGCCTGAATGGTCAGCTTACACCTTTCATTTGCGTGCTGCAGTTCTCATATAGCTCAAATTGCAGACTTGTGTCCTGCTGTTTGTGTTCTTGATATACTTATTTGAAGGAGCTTATTCTCCCTCAGCCTTCGTTTTGCTAAGCTAAATTAACTGGGGTATTTTTCTCTTATTATGGGATGTGATCTTCAGATCTCTTTGTAGTGGCTCTCCCTCATACACAGCCCAGTTTGAATGCACTTGTCTGTCTAGTAAATAACTGGATTTCACAGACTCCAAACAATGCTCGCCCCGGTGTTTGGAGAATGTCGGTAATATTTCCTTCATTCTAACCAAAATGCTTCACATGACAAAGACCTGCATCACTTTTACCTCAATTAAATTGGCAGCTCATTCTTGTAATGTGTTCAGTTAATCTGGCTGAATTGAGAATGGACAGACCACAGATGTTTGAGTTGACCCAGTTCTTTTAAAATAAGGGTCACTTGATCAATGGAGGTGCCTTCAAAGACCTGAGGAGCAAGAGACTGAATGGCAGAGTCCTAATTTGTGGGACAATTCCTCTTTCACTGGTGTTGATGCATCAGATCTTTCCTGAAGCTGAGATAACAGAGCTTCTGCAGTTTCCTCACTTAAAAATGACATTGTTTTGTAAAATCAACAGAGCAAGTCAGAAGTGTCTCCCTGGCCTTATTTTTCCTCCACAATTTTTTGGGAAGTTTAGCATGTTACTGAGGATGATCGGCACCTCAGATACCCATGGCAGTGTTTTCCCTTTCTAAAATGATTGCCAGGTTCCTCAGTAACGTAGGCCTGCTGTTTCTTGTAGTTTCATTAAAAATGCCTGCTCTGTATTTATTATTGGCCTCATCTTCACCTAGTCACACTAGAATTGCATTCACTGCCAGGAATCTCCAACAAGACCACACTGCCTAAGTGCTCAACTACATATTGGTAAAGGAACAGCAGCCTGTATAGTGAGCACTGCTTGCCAGCAATTCGTCCACAAAGGTATGTGCCCATAGTGGTCCTGGTGCTTTCATGCCTGTGAGAAGTTCCAGGGTACAGCACTGAAAACAGCTTCCATCAGTGGAGGTCCAAGATATGGAGTTTAAACAGTGACATTATTAAGTCACTCTGGCAGAGGGCAATTTCAAGAAAAAATTAGTCCAAAATGGACTGGATACGTTATTATAAACAGCTCACCTGTCTGTAGGTGAGCACATACACAGTCAGGACTGAGTGTTCTTCCCAACTGCTCTGCAGTTTGGGCTCACTATATCCTCAACACCTCTCTAAAAAGCACCTAACCTCCTGAAGGTCGGACATTTAAATACCACTCACATATTTATTGATTTATCTTAAAAAGTTTGCAAGACATGAATACACGAGGAAAATACCATGAGTTTGGGGTAGCCCTTCCTGTGCACACTCTGTAAACACATGGTAGTCACCCCTTTTTTCATCAGTTAGGATGTCTCCTGTTGTTTTGCACTTGCTGCTGGGAAGGAAGCTACAAGCAGACAGTCTCAGTATAGTGGGCGAGGAACGTTATTTACTTGCTTGTGAATTTAACTTCTGCAATGCTTTTACAACACTTTCACTTTCTCAAATATAGCATGCTAGAGCAGGGCGAGGAGCTGTTGCTATAAAAGTCTGAATTCAGTAGTTAGGCAGCTACAAGGAAGATATCAATAATTCTTCATTTAGGCAATAAGCCTATGGGAATCCTAGTAGGATCCTCTTCTTTCCCCTTTCCACTAAAGTGTAAACAGGGGTTGTGATGTTTTTAGACAAGCTTGTGGGACTGAGCAAAGGCAAGATGCAGTTTGCCTTTCATTTCTGAAAAGCTACTGGGAAGTAGGTGTTGCATGGTAGTAACATTTTCTACCTTTGCTTTATTACGGTTGCTGTTATTTCTGTCAAATTTTGGCTGTTAGCTTTTGTTAGTGGTTATTCCCATAAGTTGAGTCAGGAGCTGGAACAATATGGAAGGTTTCATTCCCAAATGAGAGGAAAGCCATGCTAACTGCGATCAAGGCAAGTATAATCAAGGCAGTTTGATACCGAAAGAACTGCTTTCTATTTAGATTCCCTCTGGGTAGCGACAGTAATGAGTGAGTTGCCCAAGTGCAGCAGATTTTTGGCTCCCTCGTGTTGTTTTCAGGAAATGTGCTCTGACCGCAGTCACTTCATGGCATGTAAAACCTGTATTAAATGAACTGTGAATGAACTGTGAATGGAGTTAGGGGAGATGGGTGCACACCTCTGCTTGGTGTGCAGTGGCATCTCAGGCTGCTATGGTCACATGCAAAATGCAGATCATAGAATCATAGAATGGTCTGGGCTGGAAGGGACCCTAAAGATCATCTGGTCCACCTGGTGCCATGGGCAGGGATATCTTTCCCTAGATCAGGTTGCTCGAAGCTCCATCCAGCCCAGCTGGGGAGCCAGCAGTATTAACAGTAATATTACTGGTGATCTGCCTGAGCGCGGAGCCGTGAAGTCGGTTGTGCTGCCACTGTCAGGGTAGCTGGTGCCTCACCATCCAGAAGCCAGTCCCAGTACTGAGAACCCCCCATACCAACGGTCACCTTGATGGCCATGCTGCTGCTTGTTACCAGTCTGTCAGTGCAGTCCCTCAGCACTTCTCTCTCCTGAGGCCTTTCGGAGACCACCTGCACGTAAAGGAGATTTTGATGACTTTGTCATCATTACTGCACTGAATAATGTGCATACCTCAGCTGTGACTTATTCTGAGTCAGAACAAATGTATTGTTTAGAAACAAAGAAAGAAGTTCTGAAAGTAAAAATGATTAGAAGGAAGATTATAAACATTATTACTGAAGAGAAGCTTTAATGAAAGAGCTTGTATACCTTCCATTAAATCACACTAAAAATGAAAACAGCTACAGATGATGAGTGACAATTTTCTTTCTTTTTTTTTTTTTTTTTTTTTTTTTTTAAGAGTCAGGAGCAACGTGCTTATGATTCAAAATAAGGCTTGATAGCTTTAGCATTTTAAAGTCCAGCTCTATGAGCTGTAGAGGCTAAAATTTCCAGAGATGGGTTTTTATGGATGTTCATCAAAATCTGTATTTGAGGCCATAGGTGGGACTGTGTACACCTGGGTAAGAGTTGGGGACCACAGGTTTCAGAGCGGTCAGTCAGAGGTATGGATGTTCAGCATCTCCTCTTCAAGAGCTGATGATAAAAGATGAGTTAGGGAAGATTTAACAGATATGAGCTTCCTTCTCCCATAAACAACACATGGAATGTAAAAGTAGGGCTGGGAGAGTTTAGTTCTCTTTAGGACATTACTAAACCTGCATAATATATTAGATTTATTCACTGGAATAACCTTTCTGCTGAAGGAAACCAGAAGCTTGGATTAGGAGTAGCTAATTAAGCTGACTTCTTCCAGCCTTCAAGTCTCTTGAGAGCCATATTTTCCGCAGTAATAAGATAATAATTGCAGATGGACAGTTTTCTTTTTTCCAAAGCTGAACTATTTAACAATTTAAAAACATTATAGACACACTCTTTAATTATGGAAGTGATGTTGGAGATATGTAGTTAAAGCTGAACTTTATTTAACTTTATTTTTGCATTTAACGTGGGTATTTAGCAGGTGGTTTTTTTTTGTATTGTTTAGTCTTGCTTTTTTTTTTAATGCATGGAAGAATGTGCTTTCCTCACCAGGGCTACAGCTGTCACAGGGCTTGCAAGTAAATTAGGCAATTAATTTAGGTATTAAAATGAATTTTAGAATATGTCCTTAAAGGAATTTACAATTTGGGATCATATATTTTTTCCCTTAACTTTAGTATTTAAATTTTTATCACCTTAATGAAAATTCCTTTGAATTATTGCCCAAGCTATAATGGAAGAATTGTTTCAGTGGCATTTCACTCTCTTGGGTGTCGTAACCAAAAGTTTTTTTGCCTTAAGCAGAACCTGAGGGGATAACATTTTCTAAGAGAAAATGGAAGAATTCCCTTCTAAAATGGTTGTGATCTTCCTTTGCTCTAAATAGCGCAAAGCAGTTCGCTGCTCTCGATTAGGGACATTCTGGCAAGCATGCTAACCACCTTTTAGTCCCAGTTGGTTGCTGTGCAGATTCAGGTAGTACCTCTTCTCCAGCATCTCAGAGTATTCCTGCCTTTATTACTTACTGGTGTGGTGGCCACCACCTTCCCCAGGCACAGTTTAAAATTCCTTTCAATGATCTCAGTGTCCAATGATGGCCAGCCTGGGGTGTCCCTGTCACTGGCAGCAATGGGGGGTGATGATGGCCCCTGGGCAGTGACGGGGACAGGAGGGGCGACCCGCGGGATGTAAACTTCTTGTGGTTTCACCCCTATAAGGAACAGAGTAGTTTGGCCACTTGCCTTGCATGCAGGTGCCTGCCTCTGCACCAGGCTGACATAAAACAACCTCATCTGACATCAGGGCTAAAGAGGGCTAAAAAGGTTGGATGTGTCCCAGCTTCAAGCTCCCTGAGATATTTTAGGTATCCCAGAGGTAAGCTGCTGAAGCTGAGGAAGCTGAAATGACAGTTGTGTTAGAGGGAATTCAGAGCTGCCCAAGTTTTGTGACTTCAGAAAGGAGGAAAATAAAATTTGATGCCTCTTTAAAATTGATTGAATGTAGTATGGAAGTATTTATTAATTTCACTTAACTTTTGTCATATACAAGAAATATTCACAACTCTTTAATGACTTTTCCTAAATTACTGTGTGCTCTCAACTCTTGTTAAATTTTAATGCTCTTTCCTTCCAATATTTTTGCATTGTGCATTAAGAACATCAAATTGTTCTGAAATATAGAGATAGAAAAAGCAACCATTACCTCTGAGATAAAGGAAGTGTGATCACTGTTTTCAGGATCCGTTCATAAGCAAGGACGAAGAACCAGGTACTTACAGGCCATACGACCTCGGGCAGGAAATGGGAGTCTGGGTGAACAACTCTGATGGCGTAACCCCTGCTGTTGGACAGGTTGGTCTACTGAAGTCTCTTATGTGTTTGATCTAACATTGCTCCAAATGTTAAAGAAGATATGTACCAGAAATGAGGAAATAACTGGATGTTTGTACCTGTGAACTCTAGGCCTTTCCTCCTGGAGACTGCGTGTTTCCTGACTACACCAACCCCAGGACAGTGGAGTGGTGGACTCAGCTCTGTCTGGAGTTTAAGGATGTCCTTGACTACGATGGGATCTGGATTGTATGTCTGATCACATTTGCCTTCCTCTCTTTTCAAAACAGAAAACAAGGCTTTTGACATGTCTTGCTGTCTTTATTAAAGGATATGAACGAACCGTCCAATTTCTTAAGAGGTCAGCTTCCTGGATGCGCTGATAATGATATCAATAACCCTCCTTACGTTCCTGGTAAGTAACGCTTTCTTGGCAATCCCTTTTTAAAATCCTGGATAGGCTAATTCTTAGGAAAATTTTCCTTCTTGTCATTTTCCAAGTGTACTGTTACAGATTCATTCAAGACACAATTGTCTCAGCATTGGAGGAGTACCAAAAATAAGAAATGTTCTGTCACCAGGGCAGCCTTGCAACAGGACTAGAAAAATGACCTTCCCTGCCATTCTCTGTGCAACAGGTCTGCTCCAAAGGAAGGGCAAGATACCTATAGACTGTAACTCAGATGCAGATTTATTGAAGGAGTAACCCTTCTGCCTTACCACTATCACTGCCTGTCCCAGTGCTGGGCAGTCCCTGACTTTTCTACAACCCATGACAAGAAAGACTGCATATATCTGATGCCTTTATTCAATATCTTGCTTGTGTTTTGTTTTGTTTTCAGGTAAAAAAATCCAGTCCTTTATTGGAAATGAGCTATAGGCTAAAAGTAAGTTTTAAAAGGCCCAGGCCTATGGGAGACCGTTAGGAATGGGAACACCTCTTCCAGTAGCTGAGTTAATGGCACGATCATTCTCCCTTAGGAAGCCCTGAGTGCTTACAATTAGTGCCAGTGCTCCTGGCAATTAATCCACCCAATGTATCCCCAGGAAAGCCCTGCTGCCTGAGCAAGGCTAATATACAGCTGGAAGCTGGGACATAAATGAGTTATTGACAGTGAAGTATTGGAAGTGTCCTCTTCAGGCTGTTGTACTGTCATGTGAATTCTTCATTTTATTTATTAAAACTAATTTCTCTTCAGTCTGTGAACAGGAGAAACTTTAATATAACAAAGGTATGACATAAAATAATAAAAACATTGTAAATTATTGAAACCAGAAGCAGAGCTTTAAATTATGATTTAGGTGTTTGCTCTGTTTTTGGGGGAACTGTTTGTAACTGCCATATTTTAGCACTGTGGGTCTTGATCAAGGCCTCTTCCTGTGCAAAACTGCACCTCCTTCTGCTTGCAGCTCACGGTGCTGGTCTCCATCCCACAGACAGGAGCCTAAGGCAATTCTTCCAAGGTGTGGGAGAACTGTTACCTGACATTTTCTACCAGTGTTTGAGGGCTTTCTGTTGTAATCCACATCATGCCAACACTGTGCATGCCCTCAGTTGTCTGAATCCCTGCCTGGTGTAGGTGTGAGGTGAGACCTAAGCAGCTCAGTCCAACGAGAAGTTAGGACCTCCCTGGGGTCAGCGGGGTTTCTGGGGCTCACTGTTGTCGAAAGCATCTGGGTCTGTATGAGTCCTGTATATGTCAGTGCCTCAGGTGTTTTGCAGCGCAGACTTCAGCCTCCTTATCTAAATCATTGCCACAATTGCCTGCACCCATGGTTTGACCTTCTAAAAACAGATGTCCTTCAAGTCAATTTTCTATAAAACACTTCACAAAGGAGATTAATATGCAATTGTAAAATAATCAGTATTACTGAGGCAAATGCAAAAATATTCAGAATAGGAATGAAGCATGAAAATATGACTCATGTGGCAGCATTTGCTTTCATGTTACACCTAATTTTTCAGGGCTAATAAATAAGTGTACTGAGACACTATGTGTAACTTGTCCCAGAACCTTAGTGTCTTCTTTAAAGCTATTCCAGTAAAGGTTACTTCGAAGTGCCCTATAAATGAAGGCACTTCTGATGCAGATCAGCTGCACTGGAGTCTTTGTGTCTAAAGACCCAAAGACAAAGATTCCATCTTCAGTGGCCCAGCAGAGCAGACAGGCTAATGGGGTTTCATATACAGAGAAAGGCACTTTGTAGTAACTGCAAGCATACAGCAAAGTGTGATTAGGCATAGAGGTTTCTTGCTCATGGAGAAATATTTACAATAGTGCTTGCACCCAATTAAGCATGCAAAAAAGTAATATTTGACTTTTTTTTTTTTTTTTTTTTTTTTTTCTGGAGAGGATTTTATAACACTGCCAACTCCATTTCTAAAAATGAATCCATTGCGTAACCCAAATATCTGAACTGCCCAATTCCTGTTGAATTACACATGGCATGCTCACAGAGGCTACCTGCAGAGGATGGGAATCACATTTTCCTCGTGTGGGTTTTTTCCTCAAAATTGGTCTTGCCAGCATCTCCTTAACGTGGGATCAAAGACCAGGCAGCATCTGTGCAGCCTGTTCCTATTTCTCCCCCTTGGCTCAGCTGGATCAGAGCTGTGCCAGCCAGGTCAGGACTGCCCCCGACCATTGCTGAAGGCAGAAGGCTGCCACTGCCTCCTCTGCCTACTGCGTAACCCACCCACATGTGAATGAACCCACTCTAATCTGTCCTTGCTCTTTTCTGTGAAGCATGTCAGGCCATATCAGATGGCCTCCTAAGCACCGCTGCATCTCCTGCTTTTTCCTCCCCTGTGCACCTCTGACACCCCCTGCTCATCGCTCACCGTGCTGCCTGCGGCTGTGCGTCAGTCCTGCTGTCTTTTGAGTCGTCGGTGCTTCAGGGGAAGAGAGGTGCCAGGCTTGAGGTTAGGTGTGAATTTTGTCATGGTGGGGCTGGGTCGTGCTGCCGACCTTCGTCTGCAGCTAAGTGACATACAAACCTGGGTGTCATGATTTCACACAAACACACAAATTCCCAGGGCATCTGAAATTCAGTTTATTTTTTTTTAATTATTACTAGTATTATAATTTTTTTCTTGCTATTCACCATTAAGTAGAATTTGTCACTATGTAAGAATATGTGTGTATATTCTTAAATTAGCAATGCAGATGTTTTCTCTCCAGCTGTTGCTGAGCACATGTTACCTGCCCAGATGTTCTGAATTACTGGGCGTGAAACTTGAACCTCATTAGCAGGGTTTACTGGGTTCTCTCAGGACACATATGCCTACAGCTACGTGCTAACCTCTAATCAGTGCAGATCCTGCAGTTCTTCAACTTTTCCTCTTTCCAAATCTCTTCGTTATTTTCCCTCCCAGGTGTGCAGAACTATGAAGAGATTTAACTGTGAAGTATATAATTTTACAATGTTTTGTGTCTTTCTCAGACATTTCTGATCATTCCCTGGCTCAAAAGACATTGTGTCCTGACTCCAAGACTTACCTGGGAGAGCACTACAACACACATTCTCTCTTTGGCTGGTCACAGACCGCACCAACTTTCGAGTGAGTTTCCCAAGGATTTCTACAAGCAGGTTTCAGGTGATTGAAAGGCATTTTAGAAGCAGCTGCCGTTACCAGGGAAATCTGTAATGGTAGCTAATAGGAAGCAGCTACACGTTTCACTTCGCTGTTTGTCATCGAGTAAGAATTTCAAGAAAAGAAACTCTTGGCAGAGGAAGCAGAATCTTTTCCAATTTTACTTTTCCCAGCTAAAATCAGGATTTACCTGTAGGGCTTAACTCTTCAACTGCTTCTTTTTCGCAGCCAGAGCAAGATGTTCCCATCCTGTGTTAGAGCTACTCCCATGCCAGAGCAGTCTTGTGTGGCATTGGGGGATTTGTCCACCCCTTCACTACCACAGCCCAAGCAGAGGAGACTCTGTGGCTGCTGGTGAAAGTTCCGTACCCAGCTCCCCAGCTGCTGCTGGAGCTGCCTCTGGTTCCTGGCGGGCAGCATTTTGCATTTTGCCTGGAGCTCTGTGGGTGCAGGAGGGCTGAGCTGCATTGCAGCAGAGTTGCTGTAGGCTACTGTACAGCTGTCCCTTTGCAGCGGGGAAGCACTCAACACGAGCTGGAACAGGCAGGCTCTGCTGCTGCCAGGCCGGAGTGACAGTGGAAAGCTAGCAGTTTGATTAAATCAAATGGGCGAATCATGCGTTTTCCAGCAGAGAGCTAAGACATGGATATGTTTAATGCCACAATGTAAGTGTCAAAGCAGGGGTCCTTGTGCTGGCTTATTTTAGCGTTTAGCACACATTTTCACCAGTTGTGTTGTGGAAGCATCCAGGGAGGTGGCTAAGTGAGCCTATTTAAGGTGTTGATGCATTTGCAGCTCTGTGCCAAGCCTGGGGGAAGGAAAGTGCTGGGAAAAAGCCAGAAGCAATCTGCTAGCTCTTGTGCATCCCTGCTTTCCAGAGCAGAGCAGACAGCCCTCGAGCCCTGACCCTTGCTGGCTGCCCAGCCCAGGCAGGACAAGTGGGACACAGCATGGTCCTGGGGCCCCTGCATCTCAACCTCCACACAGATCCTCCCATGGTAGGAGCCTCCACAGGGGGTGTATTTCAGCCTCCTCCAAGGTGGTGAATATTACCTGCCCCTGTGCTGCATATTTTGCTCAGCCAAACATCCTTCAAGGCTGGAGAAAGCCACAGAATGCACCAGCAGAGACAGGATTTGCTGCAGAGCTGGGGAAATCTGATGAAGAATTTTTCATACATATTCATTCAAGTTTCTTTTCATGGCTGGTTGTATACCATTTCTGCACCCACTCTTTGCAAATAATGTAGTAAATTAAATTACTGATAGGAATATGTAGCAAACCAGCATCAATTGCAGAATATTGGCTGAAAATGAACGGCAAGTTCATAATCACATTCAAAACAATTCCAAGAATTATGCTAATGGAGCCAGAGAATAGGAAATGTGTCATCTCACCCATGTATGCAATCAAATGGCTTGAATTTGGATACAGTGAACTAGCTACAATCAGCCTGTGCATAGCTTAAGGCCAAAAACTGTTCGCACATAATATTTTGTAAATAATTTCAGTCAACAAATGCATTTGAGAACATTAGAACCAGTTCAGCAGCGATCCATAATAGACTGAAATGTATTCAATAAATTAGTTGTTGTAAATTGTGTACACAGCTCTGGATCATGGCTGAGCTGATCCAGCGTTACCCTCATTAACACCTACTTTTGCAAACTTGCGCTGCACAGCCAGAGCAGACGACTGGTATGCAGGATGCCCCTGGAAAGGTTCAGTGAAAAGAGGTTCCTGTGCCTGCAGTGCTCAGAAATGCCACTCGTGCACACCGCATGGAGTCTCGTGAAGTTACTGGGCTCGGTGGTGCTCCTTCCATACAGAACCAAGCAGATCCTGCTTGGCTCAGGAACTGCACCTCTTGCTGTGTAGGGTCCATAAGCGTCATATCTTCAGGCTGGCACAAAAGATGTTGAGTTTGGTGGGTTTGTTATTGTTGAATCATATTTTTTTTTTCCTGCAGAAGCAAATGTTAAAGCATTTTAAAGGCCCTGTGGCATTACAGAATCAATGCCGAATGTTGGCTGTTACAATCACAGGTGAAAGCTCTTGCACAGATCTCATTAAGGAAAGGAGATGGAGGTAGATGGTAAACAGCACGGGTAACATTTCAGGCTAGGATTTCCCAGAGAATCTAAGGAGTTGATTTCCCAAATCCTATTACAGCAAATCTGAACCTGAGTTTCTCCAATCTATAATATTTCAGAATGTAACTCCATACAGAGATTATCCTATGTTGAGGAAATTTTTAATAGATTTGTTAATAAGGCATTTTACACTTCCTTGATCTTCTGATGGTGCAGCAAAATTATTTTCAAAAGGCAAGGAAAAATTCATTGCACCACTAATTCTGTAATGAAACCTCATATATCAAAAAATGACAGAAAATCAGTGGAAATACTGCAAGAATTAAGTGGCATTTTGAAAGATTATATGTTTGCTTTCTGTATTGATTTTAAGTGTTGGTTTCATGTTCTTTTTTTTTGTTTTTTTCTCCCTAATTTTTAAGTCCTGCGATATTAGGATTTTATTTGCCAATACAAGTCTCTAGATAAATATTACATAGAAAAAAATATGTATTTGACTTCTTTTTAAGAAATGGTAGGGCACTAAATTAAATCAGCTATTATAGAAATAGTTTTATGTTTCAAATTTTCACTTTGAGATAATGTTGAGAATAATTTAAATGCAAATTATTTTTTAGGAAGTCTAGAAATACCTGAAATAAACTGTTTAGTGAATCAGGTAGATTTTAGTTGCTTACTTCGGCCACTGTGTAAAACTTCCCATTGTTCACAGTTTCAGAGCCACACTTCACATGGTTCAGGCCAGAGTAATAAATGCTTCAGGAATAACACCATCTCAGATAAAATCGTGCTGGAAAGCTCGGGCTGATCACGTGGCTTTTTTGGCCACTGCTCTTATTTTTAATGATCCCGTTGCATTTTTTCACAGCGTTGTCCAGCAGGCAACTGGGAAGCGGGCGTTTGTCCTGAGTCGGTCTACTTTCGTGGGCAGTGGGAAGCACGGGGGGCACTGGCTGGGCGACAACTTCTCGCAGTGGAAGGACATGCACTACTCCATCATCGGCATGCTGGAGTTCAACCTCTTTGGCATCCCCTACGTGAGTCTGAAGTCCTTCGGGCAATGGTTGGCTCATATCCAATATCACTTTAGATTAACTCAGATGTTTTCTAAAATAAGCTGCTTGAGATGGCCAGCAGTAATGGCCCACCCAGCGTAAGGAACCGCAGATTAGGAAAAGCTAAATGTCATCAATCTTGGCTGGTTAAAGAGAAACAAAAACAGCACTGGCAGCTTCACATTAAATCACTGTGTCACCCCAAAAAGATCTCTTTATGTTATGTATTTTATCATTGAGGTCCCTCTGTATGTTTCTGATTTTGCAAGCTGGGCTGGAGAATTTATATAATTACTGAAATATGTTCAGAGCCAGTGAAATCTCAGTCCCAGCAAAATTTGTATCATTATGTCCCAGAGCATTCTTATGAAGTCATCAGAAATCTTTATCTCTTCCCAGAACATGAGTTTTATTAACAGTCTTCTGTGGTTCCTCATTTTTGGGCCCCAGCCACAATTACAAACACTTATGCAAGATATTTTCTCTTTAGATTGGTGCCGACATCTGTGGGTTTAACTACAACACTACCTACGAGCTCTGCCTGCGCTGGATGCAGCTTGGCTCTTTCTACCCATTTTCCAGAAACCACAATGCAGAGGGAAACGCTGTAAGTAAAGGAAGTTATGCAGAGCTATAGTCGAAGGTTACCATATTGGCCATGGTAATTTGTATTGCTTTCTCAGAAATTAACCTGCCATTCCTGGGCAAGCTTGAGTGGGTAATAAGGAGTGCTGCACTGAGAACAGGAACTGCACAGTGAAGTAAGCTTTTCTCATCCAGAATGTAAAGGTTGCTTAGAAAGTCTGACAGATCTATACTATCTGACATCTGAAAGCCCTCTAGAGGTAAGATTCTTCCTCTCCATCTTTTACCCACTGAAGCCCAGGTTTTATTTAAGAGCCAGGGAGTGTCAGCACATCTTCTTGCTCACTTGCTAACTTCATTTGTTTCAGTACCTCTGCAACTTCAGTAGGTATTGCAAAGAAGGGGGGAGAGGTCATTATACAGCACTCATGCTGTTTAAGAGCAAATTTCAGACAAACACTCCAGTTAGAAACTCCAAGGACAGCCAGCAACAGCAGCAGTGTTGTCAGCCAAGGACAAACAGAGCCAAGGAGCTCATGAGCAGGATGAAAAAGCATGGCCTGAGATCAGAGCTACGCATGGCTTCGACTTATCATACAGTCCTTTCAAGTCTTGTCTCAGATAGGAGTATCACATTGTTTCCAACTACGAACAGTTTGAAGGTCTTGCAGCCTTTGTAAGCACACTGTGTTATCTGTGGCTGTGATGAAAAGGTTCTGCACTTTTTGTTTTATTTTATTTTATTTTTTCTCCTGAAAACTGATCTGTGCAGTGCTGGGGCTCAAGTTATTAGCTAACCTTCAATTTTCTTTACAGCTGTGTCATCAAAATGTTGTAACATTTACACCCACCAGAAAGACCTCTTCTGCATGAAACTATGATGTACATCCAGAAACAGGGAAAATGCAGGAATAATAAGTCACAGTGCTGGCATTAAGAGAGTCAGGATTTTCCCTGCAGTCTACAATAATACCTGAGATGTGCTGGTATTTCTCTCTGGGAGAACAAATGGCTGTGGGGCTTTAGGTGCTGCTGTTGATGAGAGTTTTCTGTTTTCCTCTGTTCACTAGAATTAGAGGTCACTTATCTATACAGGTTCACCTGGCCCTATGGGCATGCAAACCAGGATCTGACCTGGGTGAGTGGGTATTACTAACATACACACAGTTTAATGGGCAGGAAAAGTGAGGGGAACTGCAACTCTGCCATGACCTAATGACAGAAGAAGCAGAGGACACACTGGGTTTTGTTGGACCACTTAAAGCCGCTTAAAACATTGTGTCCCCAAACAGGCATTTTGGTGACTTAACATCACCCAAGAAATATGACTTTTTCTTTTTTTTCTGAACTTAGGCAGTATTTGTACAGTGTCAGACTTACACTGGTAAAAATATAGTGCAATTTTTGTAAAACTAGATGGATTCTTCAGAGCTTAAAGCCAGCAGGAAAGATAATTCCAAAGTAAACATAACAATGGAGAAATTTAACTCAAATATTGAGTTTAATAAGTATTGGGTTTAATGTTAAAATAAAACCTTAAATATCCACTTTGCCTAATCCACTGGGGATTTCAGATGGTTTAATTAACACTATTCTTGACTGAAAAGCACTAGATGGTATAAAGAGCTTCACTGTTTATGCTCGATTTATGTTTCATTATCCTTGGAAGTTGTCATACGCTCTTTAACTTTGATGAGAAAAGTGAGTCTTGTGGGAGAACTTTGTGCAGGTAAAAGGGAGCCAGGTGCCTTGGTAAGCTCAGTGTAGGGCTGGAGGAGCTGAGACAAAAGGGATCAGAGGAGAGGATCAGAGAAAGGGATCAGAGAGGGGATCAGCTCCTGTTGGCTTCAGCAGGGCCATGAATATACTCCCAGTTTACATCCGTGGCCAAAAATATTTATAAAATAATTATGCTTTTGCCTTTGTTTGCAGGTTCTCTGTCTTCCTTCTCTCCTCTGTTTCACTTCCTCTGTACCAAAGGGCAGTTGTGGTTCTTAACACATCTTCCAGTTTGCAGATCAGTCCTTCTGCTTATATATACTTTCACTTCCACAGGATTATGCCAGCAACAACTTTCCTTGGCTGTGTGCAGGTTTCCCTGTTGAATTTGTACCCATCATTATAATGCTCAGTGCAAATCAAAGCTTTTCCTTCCCAGGAGCAAGACCCAGCAGTGTTTGGAGAAGAGTTTGCCAAGATAGCTCGTGCTGCGCTGCGGATCAGATACTCCCTGCTGCCATACCTCTATACCTTGTTCTTTGAGTCTCACGTTCATGGCAACACGGTGGTACGATCGCTGATGCATGAGTAAGTTTGGAGTCTCTCTTTTTTATCCTCTTTTATTCACAGCAGTAGCGGGGCTTCTGTGTATAAACTAGTTGGCATCTGCTCTCTCTTAAAAAAGAACATTTTTAAAAGGAAATTAATCAAAATACACGCAAAAAAAAATTTACTTTTAAAATATATGATGGATGTACATTAAAATATAGCCTGTATTTGTTTCTACTGAAAAAGAAGTTAAGTAAATAGTCAAAAAATTATTTTTTTAGGCAAATATTCCATCTCTTGTTTTAAAATTAGGAGTCACAGACATATATTTTCTGTACTTGAATTAAATGTATGAAATCTGTATTCTGGCACAGAATATCAAGGAGGCCTCATACAGAGAAGGTTCCATTTTCCAATCATCCACGGCATTTGCATTTTCCAATTTAGCACTTGCATCTGCATGTGATGTATGAAACCTGCATCTGTGTCCACAAATTGCACAGGGAAAACAGTGATAGAGATGTTCGAGTGTAGAAGCAGGTGCAAAGAGAAGATTAATAAATACACACTGAAAAAAACTCAGAAAACGTGACCTCAGATGTTCGGAAAAACTCTTTTTTTTTTTTTTTTTTTTCTGTTTGGAAGAAGTAGGAATCAAAGCAAGGTTTAGTTTCCCTCTTGGCACTTTTAATTAGCTTTTCACCTGCCTTTGGTAAATTTTCTATTTCAGAATGGGTTATGCAAAGACGTGAGCAAAAGGAGTGCAAATAATGTGCATGAAAGGCTACTGCCCAAAGCCCTGCCACAGTTTAGTCTCATCAGTGCAGGTTACGTCCTGAACTGTTTAATGTTCTTTTTCCCTGAATGGGAAAAATGTTAAAAACATTCTGGTTAAAGGGTAAGGCATTTTTGCAAATTAAACTGAGATTACACTAAAGTGCAGAACATGCTAATACAAAATGATAATGCGCAAAATCTATTTTGCCTACTCAACGTAATGGCTAACTGATTAATGTTAAAGGCTGTATCCGTCCTCTTCCTACCCCGCTACCTTATTTAACAAGGTAACATTGAGCAGAAGTTTAATAGGTACTTTTGTCTTACAAGGGATTTTATTTTATTTCAAAGATTAATTTTAGCATGATTTTTGGTTAATCAGATTTGTGTGAATATTGGGAATGACCAGCTTACTTTGGGCATTACATGAGCTGATCTCTGCTAATACAGAGTGACTTCTGTGATGCTAAGGCTGCCTGTCTGTCCATTCGCAGTATATTTCATCTGTACTCTGCTTGGGCTCATCTGCATTAGCAAATTTCTAAATGTGCTTTGATTTCAACTGTAGAACAGTCTCAGATGCACCAGCTCTGAGGCTCTTGTTAGGTGAGACTAAGCCAAAAGATGTACTCCTACCATTAATTGATATTTAGCTGGGGATTACTGGAAGTAAAATCCCCACAGTGCAGTACGGGATTGTAGAGATCAGGAGACCCGCACAAACTGTTTCACTAACCAGCTCCCACCCCAGTGGGCACATCACTTGCTGATGTTGCTGTAACTAGAATGTGAAATTGCTTAAAAATACTTCTTACTAATATTACTTAGTTCTGGTTAGTATTGTTAATTAGTGAGTATTTCTTATTATTTCTAATTAATGCTTCTTGGTTTAGTGTGTTTGCTCAAGTAAAGAAGGTGGCCTAGATGCTAACAAAAGAACAAATGTGGATTTTAGAGAGAGAACTGAAAGAGAATTTCTGAGGTTCAAATGATGAAATTTTACATCAAGCCTTTCTGTTCCTTGTAACAATAAAAAGGAGAGCTAAAAAAACTGCACTAGC
The DNA here is from genome assembly GCA_013399715.1 of Alectura lathami. Classification (NCBI taxonomy): domain Eukaryota; kingdom Metazoa; phylum Chordata; class Aves; order Galliformes; family Megapodiidae; genus Alectura; species Alectura lathami. Next base: position 1,845 of record VXAV01008495.1, on the reverse strand, counting down.
TCTTCAGGTGAAGCTGTTATGAGTTCACAGCCATCACCATGAAAACAACTCTAGCCGGGCAGGGAGTCTCCAAGCAATACCTATTTCATGTGGTCATGTCAGCTTTTTCATTTAATTTCAAATGTTTAGGTGCTCATTTCAAATAACAGACAAGAACAGCATCCCAGTAGATTCCTATATATGTTTTAAGTGTCTCACGCAGAGGCTTTCATTTGATGGACCAGAGACGCTGGCAGCTTGGCTGTCCAAAAAGACCTGGGGGTGGTAATCCATTACTGTGCTCCTGGAGGGGAAAGCTCTGCTTAATAGCCTAACAGGGGGGAAATAAAACAGCAGAGAGGCTGCTATCTAACCATGGGAAGCATGGAGATGGAATGCAGCATCCTTCATAGATCACAAACATGCTGCACTTAATGCCTTGTGTTTTCAAAATGGGAAAATTCATTTGTTTGCTGAATTTGTGCTTGTGGCTGCTGTAATTGCAAAAGGAAATAGTGCTTAGTTAGATGGTTAGATGCTTGTTTCCGAGTGCAAGTAATATGATCAGCGTTTCTGTCTTCATCATTTCTTGATCAGGTTTTTCCCTTGAAATCTCCCACAATGTAGTGCACTGAAACAATGTTCTGATTTTATTACTGCAAAATTAAAAATATAGAGAAGTTACTCAGAGGACAAGAAAAACCAACATGTTATATTCCAAAAATCTGAAGACCAGATAATTCATCAAAAACCCCACCACCATTAAAATATTTACAAAGCATCATGTTGAAATGCAATAATGCCCACGATTAAGGTGTCCAAAAGAGCTACTACTTTAGATAGAAACAGAAACTTGGAATAACTGATGGCTTCACCCATTGAGGTTTCAGTGGATGGGACCCTGAAGCATGCCTCCAAGAAAAACTTTTCCTGAGCTTCATGTACTCTCCTAAAGTTGCAAGATTTAAGAAATATGAACACTGAAAATAAATCTTTCGATTGCCCATGGATTTCTGCCCTCTTTGGGTAGCCCTGCCAAGTGGGTGGGGCGTCAGAGCAGGGGCTGCCGCTGAGCTGCTCTGCTCCGCAGTGCAGAAACTTGCCTTTAGATAGGGGCAGCTGCAAGGTGTAGTGCAGCCTCCACCAAACAGAATAGAGAAAATAAATAGAAGCAAATAATTTCTATGTTCTCAGACAATAATACATTAATATGCATGAGGCAGTGTGAATTTTTCAAAAGCAAATTATGGCAAACTGGCCTAATTGCCTTGTTTGATGAAGCAACAGGGCTATTGGGTGGGAGAGGGAGGAAAGCAGGAGGTACAACCTGCCTTGATTTTGGTAGGGTTTGGAATGCTACTTCATGTCACACTCTTATAAGCTAACTAGGAAATGATACATGTATTTCCTAGGAGATGGATTTACAAATGAGTGGAGGCCTGTCCAGATTCTCAAGGATTTTATGCCAAACGAGTGGAGGTTCCTGAGAGGGGGGAGGATCTCTCCTTTTTGCCCAAAGCTTGTCAGTATTTTCATGAGCTGATGCATGATGGAGTGGAGAGCTTGTCCCAAGCTGGCAGATGACCCCGGATGAACTGGATTGCAGGCGCATGTCTGGAATCCAAAACAAGCTTAATGCCTTGAATAAAATGGACTGAAATCCATAAGGTGCCATTCAGGCATGGCAGCTACAAAGCACAATATGTATGGATATTGCTTTGCTTTTGTCCTGCAAAGGATTTCTGATGCAAATCTGTGAAAGGGGCAGGAAGCCAAAACACAGAACCACAGCCTGGCTGAGGCTGGCAGGCTCCTCTGGGTTGCTCTGGCCCACCCCTGCTCCAGCAGGGACACCCAGAGCAGGGT
>VXAV01008480.1:0-31241 GCA_013399715.1 Alectura lathami | reverse complement strand
CTTTCCACCTCTCCCCTTTCCCCCTTTCCCCTCCTCTCCCCAAGCCCCGGCCCCCCGGGAGCGGGCGCGGGAGGGATGAGCAGTGGGCTGGTGCTGCGCGCCCCGCTCCCCGAGGACGCCTCAGCGTTCACCCCGCTGAAGCCCGTCACCATGTCGGGGGAGCCCGGCGAGGACACCTCTGTCTTCGAGGACATCAAGCCGCCTGCCCGGGCCCCGGACAGCTCTCCCGACCTCACGCAGGTAAGGTGGAGGCCGCCGGCAAGGTGCTAAAGCCTCCAGCGAAAGACCGATGGCTGCGTGCGTTTGGTTTAATTCCGCCTTGCTCGTTTTTGTGGCGTGTTTGTAGTTGCACGCATTTGGTTTAATTCTGTTTTTTCTCTTCCTTTTCGGCACCTCAACTGCTTTGTCCGCTCGTCCTTTCCCCTCCGCGACTCGTTCTGGGCGTGTTTGGTTTCATATTTTTCTCCTTCCCTTCCTCGCGTTGCCCTGTGCTGCTGTTTCGGAGTTTCGGAGCAGAGCCCCGCTCCCGGAGCGGGTTTTGCTCGCTGCAGGGAGCTCCCAGGTGCTCCGTACCCCTGGGGACACTGCAGGCATTGGCATTGCCAGTGGAAGGGGGGTATTTTCACTTTAGGGTTACTATTGATATTTCTACTGCATGACTGAGAAGGAGCACACCTCGAAATTCCCCAGCGCCGCGGCTTCCCCCCACGCACTCTGGGGATAAATACCAGGATTTAGGGTGCCGGGGCCTTCTCCCTGCCACAAGGCCGCTCTTCCCAGTGGGAATCAGATGGGAAGCTGCTGCTTTGGCCTCTTTTGCAGCCATGAGAAACGGGGTGAGCGGGGCCGCGGCTGATGATCCCCGCGTCCCCAGTGCCACCGCCAGCGGGGCCCCGCGAGGTGGCGGGAGGGCGGCTCCCGGGCCTGTGGCCGCCCCATGGGGCTCCTCATCCCGCTCTGCCCCCCATCCAGGGCTCGCCAGGATGGCGCTGGCCGATGGTGTTGCTGGACGACGCTGTGACCCCGTCACCGCTCCGGCCGTGGAGCGTGTCCCGGTACCCCCTGGGGCCCAGTCAGCTGCGGTCCTGCCGGTCTCCTTATCTTGATCCTCTTCCCCACCCCTCAAATCGCTGCTCAAACCAGGGGAGGGGGGCAGCTGTTTGCTGGTGAAAGTATTCAATCCGCGTTGGGTGGAGATAGGGCACTCGTGGAGTTTGCGCTTGGTTTTTCTCTTTTCCCTGCCTTTTCAGCTACTTTGCCCCAAATTATTAAAAAAATAAAAATGAAAAGGAAAGAAAAAAGTTTTTCCTTTCCAGATTGGCCTAGATTGACCAAAAAGAGAATTTTCCCCTTTAAATCACAAGAGCCCAATGCTAGAAGGAAGAGGGAGAAGGAAAATAAACAACACCACGGCACATTCAGGGAGGTGTTCCAGGGGAGAAGGAGACGCTCCTGCTGCAGCAGCCCCAGGGGCTGGGTGCTGTCAGAAGGGCGGCTGCATCCCTCTGGGCTGGGTTTGGCCGCCGGACAGGTGAGCTGCCCTGCTGCCGAGTCCCCTGAGCCACCCCGAGCCTCCTGGAGCCACCGGCGGCTTTTTACCAGCCTCCCTTGGGAGCAAGTGTGGTCCTCCGTGGTGGTGCAAGCCCTCTTGTGAGAGCTGCTCCGCAGCTGTTGGGAGGTGAGGTCGTGAGAACAGGTTTCTGTGGTCCTGGGGATGTTTCTGGATGGCCAGGAGGCGTTGGAGAGCGGGGCGGTGGTGGCATGTCACTCGGTCCCTGCCAAATGTCTGGGACAGGAGCGGGCTCCTAGCGTGCTTTCCCGCAGTTGGTGAGGAGTGTGAAGTGCTGCAAGGGGCTCGTGACCATGCTAAAATTAGGGAAAATAGGGGCTGATGAGGGCCCTTGGTTTGTTGGGCCCAGAGCAGAGGAGGCTGAGGGGAGGCCTCATGGCGGCCTGCAGCCCCCTCCCAGGGCAGCGGAGGGGCAGGCGCTGAGCTCTGCTCTCTGGGGACAGCGACAGGGCCCGAGGGCACGGCACGGAGCTGCCTCAGGGGAGGGTCAGGGGCTGTGAGGGAAAGGTTCTGCCCCAGGGGGTGGTGGGCACGGAACAGGCTCCCCAGGGCGGTGGGCACGGCCCCTGAGCTCAAGGAGCGTTTGGACACCGCTCTCAGGCACGGGGTTTGGGTTTTGGGTAGTCCTGTGTGGAGCCAGGGGTTAGACTCCATGATCCTTGTGGTCCCTTCCAGCTTTTATATCCTATGATTGTATGATTCATTGCCTCCCTTTCCTTGGGTGGGTCTCTCGAGGACCAGGGATGGGCCTTCCTGTTCCCCAGTGATCCAGTGTCTTGCACAACCTGCTTGGAACCAGGGTGGTGGGTGCTTAGAGGGGACTGAAGCTGTTGTGCCTAGCGTTGGAACCAGCTGGAGGCAGGCTCGTCCCTGTGTCCCTGCAGGAAGACCTGTCGAGGCGGTGGTGGGCTCAGCTCAGCCCCCACTGTGGGAGCAGATCCAAAGCAGGGTGCTTCGAACAAAACTGGTGAGCCAAAGACCAGGAAATCTGGGGGGGACCTCAGCCACTGCTGTTGCCGTTTGATTTTGCTTAATCCCCCAAACCCACAGACTTCCCTGTGGCAAGGTGCAGGACAGAGCAGCTTGGCCGAACTTTGAGCTCGCGGGAGCACAACGGCTTTGTGCACGTGGTACAAAGGGTGATTGTTCTGCCGGGATGCTGGGCTTGGCGGGGCGGCTGCAGGAGGGGATGCAGCAAGGGGGGGCTGCAGGTGTGCTGCTGCTTTTCCTCCCACTGCAGCCTGTTCTCCATTTCCCAGCACGGGAGAGATTGCAGATCAGCCAGGGAAGCGCGTTTGCTCGTCTCTGACCGCTAGAAAGGCAGGTAGGGGAGCGGGGAAGCAAGCAGGGGACGCTGGCTCTGTAATAAATGCAACGGATTTCCCTTTATCGCTCTCCTGAATGGGCTGTGGGAAGCACACACTGGCTGGAATTACTCACGAAGGTCTAGGGCAGCTCGTTTTTGGCCGATGCATCATCCTCTGTAAAGTTTCCCCTCTCAAACCTGTTTGGTCAGCTACCCACGCTACTTTGTTCCCGTTCCCTGGTCCAGTGAGCTCCTTTATCTAACCCATCCACTGCAAATAATCGCGCTTACCACCGTCTTGTTAGCTGAGCCCCTTGATTAGAATATTTGCTTTTCTTGTGCTCCATTGGTGAATTACATGAGTCACAGGGTACCCTTGGTGTTTGGGGATTGGATAACCAGTGTTTACAATTCAGATGTTCTCAGAACTTGAGCTAGCATGAAAACTCTCCAACAACCCCCATGGGCTGTTTCCCACATCAAAGACTTTCAGCCCCTTCCAAGCTCAGATTGAAACTCAAACAAAGAATCTTTCATTAAGTTCAGAAATGCTTAGAGAATTCTTTGAAAATTATTTTTATTTATTTATTTTTAATGTGGTAGGGGACCTTCAAATTTCCACCAAGGACAGGATTTGCAAGTATTCAAATGTATTTAATGACCTTGCTCCTTGTACTATTTCCAGTACCAGCAGGGGAAGAGAATGGCAAGAAATTGGTCCCAGTACAGTCAGGTCAGATCCTCCAGCCTCCAAAAACGCAGGTACTTCTCCAATGCAGGAGAGACGTCTGTTGTCCATCCATTATCACCCCTATCACATCTTAGGCAATTATTTCACAAATGGGAGCCCATCTCGGAGCAGGCAGATACAGGTACCTGCTCTCCAGCTGGTTCAGCCCATCCCGTCAGCCTTGCCTGTACAACACCATCAGTCTGTTTTGCTAGCCTAGGGAGCTAAACTGAGGAGTGGTTTAATGTTTTCCCCTGAAAATCCTTGCAAGGAATGCAAGATTTGGTGGTGTTCTCTAACAGGTGGAAATGACCCAGGTTTGTGAAACGGAGTGGAAAAATTCAGTCACTCCTTTCCGACCGTTCAACCTGTAGCTGTTTCAGAACAGAAAGTTTTGTTGTCAGCAGCTTCCAGCGTTTGGTATTTTGGTGGTTCTCCTTTGTCTGTTTGGGAGAATTTGATCACTAGCTTGACTGGCTGTTTGACGCCACCTGTGGGACATCACCTCGTGTTTCCCGGCAGCTGGCAAAGCCCCATTCTCTGAAATGCTCCTGCTGGAGCTTCTCCAGGGCTCAGCACCTTTCTCCATGTGACCTGTCAGGTGCCTGCGGCCAGCCTGTGCCCTGATCCGTCTCCCTTCATGAGAGCAATTGGCTCTTTGTTTCTATGCAGGGAAAATGTGGAAGGAGAGGGTTTAAGCTGCAGGAACAGATCTGGAGGACACTCTTTGAGGCTTGGTGCTTGAGGACCTTGCTGGCAGCAACAGATGCTAGGAAATGCGTAGGGCAGAGTGCACACCAGAAGGGGCTGCGCTAAGTGTCCTCCCAGTCCACAGCGGTGATTCTGTCAGTGTTTACTTGGCCTTGTAACATGCGAGGTGCTGTGCAAGCCCAGAAGAAAGTTGGCCCAAAGAACTACTCACTCAAATGCAATGTTTTCACATGCCTTAGGGTTTGTTTTGTTTTGTCTTCTAACTGGTTTGGCGAGGAAGCTGAAAGCAGCAGGGATGGTGGGATTTCTGTCCCCACATGAAACCTGACCTTGCTTCTCCCAGACATGCGCGGTGCATGGGGTGTTGGATCTGCCTTGCTCTTTTTATGGGGAAGAACAGGCTTCTTGGCTTGTCTTATCGCTTGCTGACTGCCAGGAGGACTTCACAAGCCCCAGCAAGCAGCAGATGACTCACTCTGCCTTTGTCAGACCCTGCCCTGGGAACGTGCATCTTTTCTTTTGATTGGAAGAGGCTGGGTGATGAGTGTGAGCTTTCCGACGGTTTGAGTGAAGTGGAATGAATCCCACCCATAATCTGGCCAGGGGAAGCTCCCTGCGAGATCTGACAGCTTCTCCCATGTCATGTTTGGTTTTGGGCCTGCTGGAGAGCTCAAGGACAAGCCCAGTGCTGAGTGCCCACGCATTAGCTAGAAATGGGTGGATAAATTTGTCGTTCTGGGGAACACCTGAGAGCCTCCATCTTGTCAGATTCGGAGGAGAGGGAGTGCTGGAGCAGGGGATGGGGAAATGGTGCTGCAGGTGGGCCAGCTCCTGGCTGATGAGAGCAGCAGGGGCTGCATGGCTCCCAAAGTTCAACTGCTGGTTGTATGCATGAATGAACTTTGGGGAGCACTTGGACTCCTGCGTGCTTTGGCTGGGGCTGAAATCCAAGCCTCTTGATCTCCCAGAAGTTGAAATAGCATTGGATCACTGATCTTTCCAGAAAGCGTCCATACCAAATTCCACCCAGTGCAGCCTCCTGCCTCCAGCAGTGGGTGCCCACTTAGGCTGATGGAAAACCTCCGGTTGGCTTCGGTGGGCTTGGCCATCTTGCAAAACTGCTGAGCAACAGCAGCTTGGAAAGAGAAAACTGCGTACTAGACATGGCTCACTTATGAAGGGGGTGTCCTCGTGTCCTCCCCTCCCATGCAGACACAATTGCAGAGAGCTGTATTCCTGCCAGGGCAGAGCAGGGAGCAAAGGGTGAGGAGAGGGCTGTCCCCTTTTCGCACCCACCTTCGGGCTCCACCCAGGCATTTGTTTTGTGCTTGGTAGGCCTGGGAAAGGGGAAGCCGGTGTGGGGTTACTCTAATAGTGATGTGGGACCTCCCACCCCAGCCTAGACCTGCCTAAGGCTGGGTGGGCCAGGTGTCTGTGGTGGTCAGTGAGGTCTAGAGATGGTGCAGCTGGGCCAGAGCTTCCTCCATGTCCTATCCTAGATATTTGTTCAGTTCATTTGAGGCATTGTTTTTGGAAAGATTTCTGCTAATGCTCTCAACACCCCTGGCTGTTCCAATCTGGCCCTTTTCTGGGCACTTGACCTTGGAGCTGGATGACGGTGTTCTGCTTTCCCTGGCCTTTGGGAGCACTGACTGTGGTGGCATGGTTTCTGTGATAAATAACCAAGGTAGACTGCATTTCAGTGAGTCCTTATCAGCTGTTGGAGGAAAGGAATAGCAAACAGAGTCAGCAAGCCTGCTGGAAACATTGCTGCCTACTGGCTCAGCCAGAGGCCAGCTGGCCACATCTGCCTCGATAGCAGCTCTTGGGCTGAAGGAAATCCCTTGGTTCCAAGAGGTGATAATTATCTGAGGTCTTTCAACCACAGGGGCAGAAGAGAGCTCCAGAACAACCCTTCAGAGCAGCATGTCTCACCTTCTGCACCATCCACGGGCTCCAGAACCTGGAGAAAGGGTGCATCCCTGTGACCTCATCTTGCTCCCAGAGGTGCTCTTGCAAGTGGAAGGTGTGAAAGCTTCAAAATGAGAAGCTGGTGGGGCAAATCACCTCTGGCAGCTTTCTCCGTGGGCTCCAGGGAGAGCTTGCACAGAGACTTCAGCTTAGATGCTCACTTTCCAGATGGCCCCAGCTCATGGAGATGAATCTTCCCCTATTGGAACTAATGCTGGATGCTCTGGGGGCAGTGCTAGCTTCTTGGGATTGCTCCTCACCTCTCTGGGATGGAGCAATCGGAGGAGCACGCCTGTGGCACCCACCAACCCAAGCCCGGGGTTTGGCTTTGCTGCCTGCAGTCGTGCTTGGTTGTTCACAGCAGCTAGACATTCGGCCCCGTGCGCTTGAAAGGAGGAGTCCCGGGGCTTTCTCTGCTAATCCCGTTTTGCAGAGAGTTCCAGAAGACTTGAGGAACAAACAGAAAATAACGTCGATCGAGGTCAATATCAAAACCAAATGATCAGAGAAACAAATATTTACCCAGGTCAATATTTAACTAGGGAGACAATAAATGCTGATATTGAACCAAATCTGTATATAAATACGGTCTATTTATAATGTGTCCCTTTAAAGGGGCACTGCCAGGTACTTGCCATGGCTTTTGATTGATGATTATCCTCCCCATTGTTTGCTGATTCCCTTGGAGGCTGGAGTTTCATGCAGGTGCAGGCAGGAGAAAGGCACTGTGCTGCATAATCCCACGGCCTGGCCACCGCTGCCCTCGTCCCATGCGTGTTTGAGGAGGTCCCCCCCGAGCTGGGGAGTGAGCAAGGGGCTCGGGGCCCTCACTTTGGAGAGCAAGAGGGGTCTGGGGCCAGGGGGGCTGGAAGCTGCTAAGAAATGAAGAACCTCCCTGCTTGTGCTCCCCCCCCCAGCTGCTCCCTCTGCCAACTTCACAGGCTGGTTGCCTGTTTAGCAAACATTGATTTCTCTCCCTGTTCCCCTGTGGTGACAACATTTGATGTTTCTATGGCGGTTTGTTATTTATCAACTTCAGATTAGAAAGTGTTTAATCACGGGAAGGACACGTCCCACCTCCTGCCTCGGCAGCTGGCTGTGCCTCGCACTTTTTTAACGATGCCCGTGGTTAATCGCTGCCAAAATGGCCCGCTTGGCTCAAGCACCCATTTCTGTGTATCCTGCCGAGAAATGTTTGTCTGGGGCTCTGTGTGTGTTGATCAATGTCCTGATAACTACTGAGCCTGCCTCGGACAGGATCGAGATGAGGCATGGAGACCTCCAAGGCAGGAGGTTCCTGCAGGGTTTTTGGAAGTCGGCGGCTGGCAGAGCGGGAGGACTCAGGTCAGTGCCTGCTAGCCACAAGACCATCCATTTGGGGAAGAGAAGAATAAAAGCGGGGAATCCTTTCCTTTGCCTGCCTGGATTTTTGCTTTCTTTGTGCTGGCAGGTTGAAAAGACCCTCCTGTACAGTCAGAAATAGATACTGTGACTTTAAGGGGAAAATACAGAAATTCAACATTTTTATTGCACTGAAAGCTGTCCTTTTTGGTGTTTCCTTCCCGGCCAAACCGAAAATCCTGGTTTGGGGCAGATGCCTCTAAAGCATGGAGATTTTGTTGATGTCTGCTTTGGCTGTGTTTCCCCTTGGCTCCGTTTTTGCCCGAGGTAGTGACCCATGACTCCCTCCCAGTTGCTGGCACCGCTGTCAATGCAGTCAGCGCAGCCTGGGGCGTGCCTGTCTCCTGACCTCGTGTCTCATCCTCATCTGCAGTGATGGCACTACTAATGCCTGCAGGGGAAACTGGGCCACTGAACCCACCAAAGAGCTGCTGTGCCTTCAGCTGGAAGGACCCAGAGCCTTTCTCCATAGAGCCACAGTGGGATGGCTCATGCAGTATTGAGATGCACTGAGCTCTGTGGCTGTGTGATCGGTTCAGTCCTCAAAAAGGCAAGAAAATGGTTAATTCCCTCCCCGTGCCTGGCAGATGGGGAGGTGGGGACAGGCTGAGCATCTCTGGTCATTCCTGCCTCCTGTGAGCCACCACAGAGTCCTCAGCTGCCCTCTCTGGAGCTGCCCCAGCAGGGCTGCGGCCTGCCACCGGGACCTGAGACTGTCTGTGGGATTTCCTCCCAGCATGGCCTGCTTTACCCTCAATTGCTTCCTTTGTGTTTCTGCTGCTGTATTTTGCAGGGGAGGGGGGGGATTGGCTGTTGGTTTCCTGGTCTGGCTGGCTGCAGAAGAGGGTGGCTCCAGCAGCTGGAGCACCACTGGCAGGCTCATGTGTTACTTGCGAAGGAGCCTGGCTGAACCGTGCAGGTGTTTGTGAAGCTGTTTCTTGCAGATGGTGGGACGCAAATCCCCCCAGACCACTATAGCTCTGGCCCAGAGACTTCACAGTGAAGCATCTCCTCATGCTTCCAGTCAGCACATGGGGACCAGCAGCTCTCCAGGGATGGCAGCTCTCATGTCCCCAGCTTTCTTGGCACCCGTCCTCTCAAGGCCACATGTCTCTGCGGTCCATCATCACCCTGCAAAGAACATCCTCCATCTAGATGCAATTCCCAGAATATGTACACCCCAAAAGTGGGATAACTGGTTTGCTGTGGGAGAGAGGGAAGCCTACGCTGGTTTCCAGCCCTTGCTGCTCTGACTGTCCAGCCTATGAAATGTGTGAACGATCCTGTGGTGGGGAGATGAGGCTTCACCACAGTCCTGGAGAAATGGTGTGGTTAGGGTGAGTGCTAGTGGTTGTGGGGGAGAAGCTTGGCGCGCTGAGCGGCAGCAGCAGCTTCAGGAGGGGGACATGGAGTGAAAATGGGGTGCAGGCTGTTGGTGAACCTGCAAAAAGCTGATAAATGCTGCTTTGGGCCTTGGAGGTAATTTTTCCCCTTCACTTGGTGCTGAAGGACTCTGGCCTGTTTTGGACACTCAGCTCAGAGAAAAGGGCCAGGTCCAGGTGGGCGATGTGAGAAGAGCCCTCAGCCCTCTGCAGAAGGCTGGGGGGAATGGAGGCAGTGGAAGAGAGGCCTGGAGGAGCACGCCGTGCTGGGTGCGAGGAAGGAGGATGGAGATCTCAGGCCTGGCAACGTCTATCCACCTTGGAGGTGGAAAGAGCTAGCAGGAGGACACCTCGGAGGATGCCCCTGAGACCCTGCTGCTGGGATGGCTGGGGTACATGCAGCCCCACATGGTGAGGGTTAAGACGTAAAAGCAGAGTCTGGCTGCCAGCTGGGAGCTAGGTCTGCCCCTCCTTCCCTTGCTCATGATGTTGGAGAGGAAAGAAAGCCAAAAAAAGGTCCTTGTTGGTAAACAGAGGGAGGGTGATGTCTGGCTGTGTTCCCACCTCCGGGCTGGAGGAAAATGGAGGTTCTCCGAGCTGCTCAGGATGGCTCCCCAGCTCCAGCTAACCACTGAGGAGAACTACTGGTGAAACTCCAATGGAAATGGGGTACTGGAGACGGAGTTTAGGGTGCAGGGTTCTATTCGCTCTACCTGCAGCCCTGCTTGTGCCTCCAGCAGCCTCGGAAGCCCATATCCTGGGGGTGCCGGGTGGGGCTGCGGGGGTGGAGGATACTTGAGGGGTGTGGGAGGTGGCCTGACTTCAGGGGGACCTTCCCACTAACCCAGCCTTGTCTGTTCCACAGCTGCACCCCATGAGGATGGAACAGCGGATGCCGCTCACTCTTGAGGTAAAGAGCTTTCCTCCCTCTGCTTGTTTCTGCCCCTGTTTGTAAGAGGTACCCGTAAGAGACCCCCCGCCCCAGTGCAGGCCATCCAGCAGCCCACTCAGGACATGGCGGTGAGGATGTGGTGGCATCTCCTCTCCCTCCTTGAGACCTTGCCACTTGCAAGGGCACGTCCCCCCCACTCATGGTGTGTCTGTCTGTGCTAGCCATCTGGGTGCCTGTGTAGGTATCTCCTCCACTGTGAAGGGAGTCGTAAGCAGCAGCCAGAAAGAGACACCTGCATTTGGGACCCTTAAGTTGGATCCCACCCAGGCATGTCAGGAAAGTAACCCAGCACGTAGTCATCCCAGCTCTTGCACCAGCTGTGGCATGAAGGGTGGTTTTTGGGTGAAGTGTTGGGTGGGAGGTGCTTAGGCAAATGGCTTGCCTGCCCAGGGTTGCTAGGTGTTCCTGGGCCACAAACAAACTACAGCTCTTCTGATTTCACCCCTGGGGCTGTGCGTGTCCTGGAGCATCACCAAGCACCATTGTGATGCTCTGGGTTCCATCAGGGTAGAACCTCCACCCGCAGTGGTTCTACAGCCAAGGGCAGGTCTGGCAGCCCACGCAGCCCACGCTGTCCCACCAAAGCCCATTGCTTTGCTCGTCAGAGAAGCTGTGCCTTAGCACCCCCTTTCCCCAGGTCCCTGGGGCTGCTCAGGGTGAGAAGTGGACTTGTGAGGCCCCATGGAGTGGCAGGAAGGAGACCATGATCTGCAGGTAGGGGTGAGGAGACAGGTCTGGGAAACACTGGGAAGGGGCAGACAGCGGCAGGAGGTGGACGGGTGGGTAGCCTCTGAGTGAGAAAGCAGTTTGGGATCTGAACTTAGAGCCCTTTCTCCACCGAATATACCTGCCTGACCACCCGCTTCCTAAGGACCCACTGGAGTGTGGGGGGAGAACTTTCCTGGGAACTGAAGGTGAGAAACTCAAATGCCAGAGATAAGGGAAGAGCAGAAGTAAAAGGCATCCAGCGCCTTCCCCCTGCCTCGCTCCACTGGCAAGTGGGGCTGTTTCATCGCTCAGGTATGCGCGGCATCCGGAGCCTCCGGTCCCACCCCAGGGGTCCGGTTTGGTGCCAGGGTGGGCGCTCAGCAGCACCCTGGACTCAGCTTCCAGCCTGCATCGTGGCTTTCCCAGGCTGGGTGCTGCAGGGGGAGTGGGGAAGGAGCTGGGATTTTGGAGCAGCGCTCAGTGCCGGCCCCTCTGCCCTGAGCTTCCACTCATGCGGAAGAGGGTGTATTGGTGGCAGGTACCTGTGTTTGGGTGGAAGCCAGCCTAGCCATGCAATGCCAGTGTGGCTTGCAGAGGTGCAAAGGCTCTTTGAATTTGCTGGAAGCACAGGTGGTGTGTTTCGCTGGAAAGGGCAAGGAAAGTATCTTGGGTCCTGTCCAGCTTTGATAAAAGCAATGAACTTTCAGCGGGGATGACTTTGGCCCGGTGGCATAGTTCAGAGCTGCACAGCCCTTGGCTGAAGCATGCTGGGCGTGGGGTGAGAGCAGCCTGCACTCCTCAAGTGCACTGTAGGCTCTGCCAGGGAAGCCCGACGGTTTTGCCAGCTCCTCTACATATGAATGAATCTATGAGAGCTCTGCAATCAGCTTGACACAGGGATAACCACATAATTAAAGGCTGTAGCTTTCTAGAGGAGCATTAGCACTGGTGTCTTTAACCACAAAGAGCAGAAGTTGAGTCATCAAATGCCAGGGGATGAGTTTCCTAGCGGATTGCTCCACCAGGTTGCTGAATTATTTATTGGGCCTGGATCCAGTGGGATGCCGCATCAGGCATGAACTCTGACAAGCAGTGAGTGAGCTAGAAGTCCTGTTAGCCTGGAGGACCCAGAGCTGTAGAACTCGACCAGAGGTCGGCTGAGTCATTTTACCAAGACAAGGCCGTAACAGCATGCCTGGCAGTTTCCATTTTAGGCTTACGCTCCATGGAATTTGTGCCAATATCACTTAGGTTTCCAGGGCTATAGCCAAAATTACTCTCAATTAATTGTCTCAATTAATTTTCTCAATATTGTCCACCTTAGAGAAAAATACAGTACATCTCAGGCTGCTGAGTTTAAAGCAGGCCAGAGTCAGTATGCGTAGGGCTTGCTGCTCCAGACGCGTCCAGACGCGAGGCTGACTGAACAGAGCTCCGGATTTCATCCCACATCTGGTGCTAGATGCTCTTGTTTGTGTGACCGTGCTAAAGCCTCACCATTATCAGGATGAACTTCTTTCATAACATCACCCTTGACTTTGCCTGGCCTTTGGTACCACTGCAGGTGGGTGAGAGGGAGGTAGGACAGAGAACAGGGTGACTCACCTCTGGGAGTCAGAGACCGAAGGTAATCGCTGCAGCACCTGACACCTGGGTTCTTCTTGAAGCTCTCCTGGTTCCCCACTAGCTTAAGTGCTTGTTGAATATTGAACTCCCACCAAACTGCTCTTCACAAGTTCTCTTCTCTGTATTTTTCACCACAGGGACGATCTGAAATGGATAAATACCTCTCCAGCCAGGTGCCACCCATCCCAATGATACCGGACAAGAAATACCGCCGGGAGAGCGCCTCTGTGGTGGATGAATTCTTCTCAACGGAGAAGCCCAATTCCACTCCATACAGCGTGAACATCAATGTGATCCTGCCCGACACCACTCACTTGCGCACTGGACTTTACCGACCCCCAAAACCCATGACGCCGTTCCCACAGATCAAGACGGAGCCCGGCACCAGCTTCACCCAGCCCTGCTCTTCCAGCTCGGGCTCCACGCAGACCCTGCCTGATTTCACCAGCGTCTTCAGCATGCCCCAGTCAGTGGCAGTCAACAACATTTTCATCAAACAAGAGATGCCCTCTGATATCCCTCTATCCAGCAGTTCACAGCAAGCCCAGCTTTACCAGATGCCTCTTGGCAACGGCAGCGCTGACCTCACCACTCTGACACCCTCCTCAAACAGCACCACAGCCATCAACAGCCTCAGTGGTGTCACCATGTCCACAGGCAGCGCCATGTCCAGCGTGCTCCACAGACACATCCAGCCGGGAGGACCAGTTAAGCAGTACCCACATGTCTCCCAAGGACAGGAAAACTTCAACATCTCGGGGCCGTTCTACCCTGTGCCAGGGGTGAACCTGCCACCTTCGCCCCCCAACTCGCAGCCTGGCAGCCCAGAAAATCAACCAGAGCTGATCAACACCATCTCTCCCCCACCATCCTATGAAGCCACTTTTGGACTGAAGCTGGTCCAGTCATCCCAGGTCCCGCCAGTCCCCAACAGCCTTGGGACCCTCTGCCAAGGGCATGCTGTCATGCAGACCCTCAAATACAACAGACGCAACAACCCTGAGCTGGAGAAAAGAAGGATCCACCATTGTGATTACCCAGGTATGCGCACTGCTTTGGCTTGGTTTCAGGGTCACGTCTTGGCACAGGGAGGCTGTGTGCTGCTGGGGCCTCCCCAGGGGACTGACCAGGAACCCCTCTGTCTGTGCAAGGAAAGGTGGCATGGCACTGGGTGGGGAACCCCAGGAAGGGAGGTCCACTCACCACCAGGGGAGTAGGAGAGGCTGGCCCTCTTCCCACCCTGGTAGCCACAAGCCTGGCTCTGAGAGGCAGAGAGTGCCAGCAAAGCATGGGGATGTTCCTGAAAACCTGCTGCCTTAGCAGCCCACTGTGCTCTGCATGGGTGAAACCATGCCTCCTGTCTGAATTTCCATTCCCACCCTCCCAGAAGGGGTACAAGCCATCTGCTGATCTCCACCAGCAGCCTTTTTAGTCTCTCCGTGGAGCCCGAATTCTCTTTCTTTGCAAAGAGAAGAGTTACAGCCTTCAGTGGCCTCAGGTACTGCATCTGGATGATTTATGATTCTGTGACATTGAGCTGGAAGCTACACCCATGTTTTTGCAATTAGCAGCTTGTGCTGGATTTTGTGCCTTCTGCTGGTGGCTGTGGGAGCCAGGGCAGGGGTGGTGTGGATGGACTATGACTCTGGGACAGAACGGCCGCTCCACTGCTGCAGTCAGGATTGGTCAGAGCATGAGTCAGTCCTGCAGGATGAATTACCAAGGCACAGCTCCCCTACAAGCCAGGCTGGCTGCTCCAGGAGCGGGAGGGGAGAAGGAATGGGGAATCCCCAACCCTGACCTCCTTTTTGTTCAGCAAAAGGGGCCAAGCAGGGTCCTGCTGCAGGTGAAGAAGGATCATTTTGCTTCCCCTTTCTAGTCTGTTACCTAGTTACTAGTCAGCCTTATTTCTGCTTAGAGCTGGGCCTGTTTCAGCCTTGTTTCCATCAGGCCAAAAGTACAAACAGAGAGAGGAGTTGAAATGCAGAGGTTGGCTTTAACCTCCTGAAACACCTGCTGTCAGCAAATCCTGTGTCAGGGACTTCCACAGACTGTACCATGGGGAAAAAAAAAAAAAAGAAAAAAAAAAAGAAAAGGAAAGGAAAAAAAGGCATTCCCTCGAGTGAGCATTAAATGTTTTGCCAGATGTTGGCTTTTCTTGGAGGCTGTGAGCTGAGAAGGGACAGACGAAGGGCAAGGTCATGTCCAGGTGGGGTTTCCTCTGCACAAACTGGCTGTTTGCCTCCTGCTTGGCCGGTGGGGCTGTGGGCTGCGAGGAGCCTGGGGCAGCCCATCCCAATAAGGGGAGCTGCCAGAACTGGACGTATCGATCAGTCGTTTTGATTTTCATGGTTAGGAGCGTGGCCGCTGGGAGGAGTGGGGGGAGATGGTGGCTTCGGGAGCTGGTAGACCCAGCCAGGAGTCACCAGCTTGTCATTCAACTGAATGAGCACATGCTCTTCTGGGGACACCTTTTTCTGATGGACTGAAATGTTTTAGTTAAACTGGGCTCCACAGGGTATGCTCAGGTTCTCTGTTGGGAAGCTGTGACAGAGCTCAAGGGTGGCTCTCCATAAAAGAGGAGCAGAGGCTGGGCACTGTGATGCCCCGAAGTCTTAATGAGCCGTGGTGATGAGGGATCTGGGCTACAGAGAGCTCTGCTGGCGTCTGAGAGGTTTGGAAAACGGGACTTTGTCCCAGAGCTGCTTAAAGACTGCTGGTGGGAAGAGGTGTTCAGGGCATTGCTGTGGACCTTCAGGAAAATCTTCTGAGGAAGACTGCTTTCCTAAGAGTTCAGTTGTTTTGAGGTCCATCTCTCTTGGAACAGTGACTGCTCTTACTGTCTGCAAAATCCAGCCTTGAGCGATGCTGCTGGTCTGTGGGTACCCCAGGATGGCAAACAGCACCTGCAGGCTTGGGGTTACGCTGGTGGCAATGCCAGGGTTAGGAAAATAGGCTGTGCTTTGCAAGTGGATGGGGAAGTAGCATGAGGCTTCGTTAGACTGTGTGGAAATACAGAAACAAAAAAAATGACAGTTGGTTGCAAAGGTAATAAAAATTCAAATTTATATTTTAATGTGCATGTCAAAACAAAATGAAGCAGGGCCATAAAGGCAGCACGAGGAGCTTTTCTAGACCTAAGTGGAAGGAGGAACAGGCAGTCATTCATTTGGCGATGTCTGTTGTTGAAACTCTTGCCAAAATCACAGTGTTTCTGCTGAGAGCCTTTCTCTGATTAAACCTCTTGGTGCTAACCTTCAAAACTTCCCACCATGTACCTTGTGGGAACTGGGACCCGCCTCACCACGCCTGCTGGTGACCGGCCGGCCTCACCTTCCCTCCCACCTTGCCCGGTCACCCGTGGGGTTTAATCCCCCGCCATTCCCAGCACAGTGTCAGGATTGTGTAGCAGGAGATGGGGAGCTGTCAATGTTTGTCTTGGAGAACAAGCAATGCCTTTAGATATTGCCGAAACAAAATGGGGATGGCCAGGCTTATTTGCATCCAGCGTGCCCTTCAAGGGCCGCTCTGTCCCTAATCTCAAACATAAACATTCAAGGTTTAGTCCAGCAAGGGCCCCTTTTTCACTGGGAAGTTGTCTTTCCTGTTTTCACAGGTTGCACAAAAGTGTACACCAAGAGCTCCCACCTGAAGGCGCACCAAAGGACTCACACAGGTAAGAGCGCCAGATCACCAGCACACCCTGCCAGCTCTGGGCTGGGCTGGCTGTCGGGGCAGCAGCACAGCCAGGTGAAGTCTGTTGGTGCTGATGGTAACAAAAACCCCGTGGCTGCACTGGTTTCCAGCAACTCTGTGATGGTTGCCTGCCTTCTGGAGGGACAGTCCAGGACATAGGTCCCTAGGAGGCTCTCCCAGTGGGCTGGGAGGAGGAGGTGTCCCCAAGCCTCTGTCACGTGCAGCCTGAAGGATCCTCCTTCCAGATCTCCCGAACCCCAGCCAGGTCAGATCCTGCCTAGCCAACGGAAAAATTGCCTAATGGCACATGGTGCGAATCTTTGACCTCTGAAGAGGCGTCCACAGCTCCCAGGCTGGATTTTCTGGGCTCGTAGCGTGCTCATCTCTCCTGTGAGACCTCTTGTGCCTGGTGGCTGTCCTCCAGCTGTAGGGGGAGAGTCCTGAGGGGAGGTGAGGGCTGGTGCCCAGCGCTCCCACCACAGCCAGCTGGCCCGCAGCAGACCCAGCTCACTTGTGCATTCAAGCACAGGTCTCCTCATTAAGGCATTTATTATACCTGAAACTTTATCAGATCCCCGGGTAGTCCAGGAACCATCAGTGCCCTCATAAATCTCTTTTATAGGAGGGCTGATCTTTACTGAAAGCAATTAAGCTGGCCCAGAGTTCACTTTTCTTTTTTATGAACAACGAACAAAACCCATCCTGAGGCTGGGAATCAGCTCTCGCGCTTGGCTCTGTTCCTTTTCCACCTTATCAGCCCTTCCCACGAGCCAGCCGGGAGGTTTTCTTTGTGCGTGAGGTACAATATTTCTGGGCAGGGAGCGACACGGAAGGGGTGGCAGCGAGGCGCAGGAAGGACGTTGTCCCGGCGCCAATAAGCCTTTGTCACAACGGCGATCTGCACTCGGGGCTGTGTGAGGGCTCTGGCTCTAAAATTAAATCTTTTTCCTTTCTCTTCGGAGCGCTGCTTAAGGATGCAGCCCGTAGGAGACACGCGCCGTCCCTACAAGCTGCGCTGTAAAGATGTATCCAGGCAAACTTGGGTGGTTTTTGAACCCAATAAAGTGCAGTCATTTTTCCGGGTTTCCCAGTAACGAGGCTGGAAACCCAAGCGTGGTTCCCTTCTTCCAGCTCACCTGCTGCAGGAGGAAGGGCAGGGGGCCCAGGAGGTGACCTGAGCCACTAGGACAGCAGGTGGTGGTGGCCAAAAGACGGGACCCCAAAGCTTAGAGCCACATGCGAGCAAGCTTGGGGTGCTTGTGCTCGGTTTTTGAGGTCTCCTGTTCTGTCTGCCCGTGGGAGCACACCATTGCCCAGGTCTTTTCTTGTGGTTTGCCCGTTGCCATGGGCTGGGCTGTATTCATCTCCTGGAGACACCATTCATTTCCTGGGTGCCATTGTCAGATTAAATATATAACCCGGCGGCTCCCCGCCCCCCGGGGCTGGGAATGCCAGCTCGGGCCCTTTGTTTGAGCTTGCCCTGCCGTGCTGTCCTGGGAGATGGAGCCAGCTCGTGGGACAATGGAAAGCATTTTCCTTCCATCCTGGAGCTCAACCTGGTATTGTTTGAAGCTACAGCACCTTGGTGGGGTTGACCCAGCCGGGTCACCTGCCTGGGACAATGTCTGCGGCTGCACAGAGCAAATCCCACTTTAGCGTGCCAGCACGACTACCGACAGACCCCTGGCTCCGCTGTCAAACAGGACTGCGAGTGCTGCGTTACCCCCGTCACCAAGCACACAGCGCAGAGCTTTTTTGGGAGCAGGACGTGGTCTCGGTGCCCCGTATCCTCCAGGTCCACCTCTGTGCATCCAACCCTACAGTATTTCAGCCGGTGCGTGTCGGAGGCCGCTGCTCTTGCTGTGGCTGTGTGTTTTCTGTTTCCTGGCCAAATCCACAGCCTGTCTGGCAGCGGGGCTGGGGCAGGAACGGGCCTTTCGCCGGTGAGCGTGCCGGAGCGCCGCACACATGCCTGTGCATGCATGCTACGTGTGTGCGTGCCTTCATGCCGCGATGGTGCGCTCAGCAATTGGCCGATGAAACGGTAAATATTTGAGGTCGGGAAAGTCAGCACATTCCCTGAACTCTGCCTGCTTGTTCAGGCTGTTAAGAGCGAGGGCTAATATTTGAGAGCACCACACCCAAGCAGGGAGAGGGCTGCAGCCAGGGTTCAGCGCGGTGGCTGGGAGCTGCGGGCGGGCACAGGCTTCACCAGCCCGATTCCCAGCTGGCAGAGGGGTTGCACAATGCCATTGATTTCGGTTGGAGAGTAGGTGTGTGGTGGGGGGAGGGAGGAGGCATTACGTCACCCCAACGATCTCAGGAAAACACAATGTCCTGCGTGCAGCCAGCTGCAGTGGGGCTGGGTGGTGGCTTCTGAGATGTGAGGCTCCAAGGAGCCCCTTCTGCCTCCTGATGCACCCTCATCCCACATCGACAGCAGAAATAGCAATGTTTGTCCTTTTAGTCGAAAAGAAAAAAGAGCTCTGGAAGAGCTGTGCACAGAAATGCTCCGATATCCAACAGGCCTTGAGGTAGTCACCTCCCATGGCAGTGACCCTTGGTAATGCAGAGCAGCACTGTGGTCCTGCAGCGGGGTGGCCCCGGGTGCCCTCTGACCGTGCTGGAGCAGGGGATGGGCACTGGCCAAGCTGGGCAGGTGGGTGGCCGTGCTGTCCCCTGCGTTCTGCTGGTGACCTGTGGCTCTTCCCCGCAGGTGAGAAGCCCTACAAGTGCACCTGGGAAGGCTGCGACTGGCGCTTCGCTCGCTCCGACGAGCTGACCCGGCACTACCGCAAGCACACGGGTGCCAAGCCCTTCAAGTGCCTGGCCTGTGGCCGGTGCTTCTCCCGCTCGGACCACCTGGCCCTGCACATGAAGCGGCACCAGAACTAGGGGCCACCTCCATCGCTATGTCTCCAAGGGCAGCTGGGACTCTTCTCCGAAGGGACCTCTCCTCTGCTTGTACATTGGAACAACCTCATGCTGTGATCAACTGGCAGGGCAGCGGGTGAGACCCATCCCCACCGTTCCTGGTTTTAAAACAAATCTCATTAAAAAAGAATGATAATTACAGATTGATCTTGTGACGAGGCTCCCTGCAGCGCTAGGCCGATGGCCCTTAGTCTTTCTTCCAGCAAACCTGCTATTTATTTGTCACTTGGGACCAGCTGTCCTTGGTGTCTGGAGCTCGTGAGGACATTTTGCCCCTCTCAAGGTGGTGCCTTTGGGGAGCCAAAGGAAGGCAGGGATGGGCTGGTGGACCTGGGTGTCCCAGCAGTGGTGAAATCATCTTGGACTGTCCCCATTTCATGGCTGTGGATGGCACTGGTGACGTGCAGAAGCATGGCCCACAGCTGCTTGAATTGACAACCCCGGTGTCTGTGGGGGCATGGAAGAAAGTATGAAATACTCACACAAGAGACAGTGCAGAAGCGGGTGACAAAAGCTCTGTGTCCTGTTGAGCCCAGGGCATCTGCCCTGTTTGGCCAGGTTTTCTGGTTGTGTCCTTAGCATTTCTGCTTCCCAGATGAAGTGTGACTCCAGGTGACTTTGAGGGGACCAAGGTGGGTCTCAGGGCCACCCTGAGGACAGAAGGGAACTCACCTGTGAGCTCTGGCTTCCCGGAACACGCCGTGTCTTTCTCTAAGAGGCAGGCTCTGCTTGTGCCTTGACCACATGAGGAAGCAGCCACCGCCCATCACGCTGGGCCTGCGCTGTTCCTGTTTCACCAAGTTCAGACAGAAAGAAAGAGGGAAAAAAAAAATCCAAAGAAGTGTTTTTAAAACAAATTCTGATAAATCCTGCTGTTCAGACTGTGATCGTGTTACCTACCTCACCGGTTCCCCGCCCCAGGCTCTGGAAGGCGCCTTCCTCGTCTTCCTTGGGGTGACGCATGGGGCACGTTGGCTCCCCTTCAAAGCCTACCAGGGGTTAGGTGTGGGCAGAACAAGAACCATGCCACGCCAGCTTAACCAGCAGCCACGGAAGTAATAAGTAAATCAGGAACAAATAATGGGCCCGGCGCGTTCAACAGAATATTGATTTCCCCCACCCCATCTCCTCTTTCGTTCTTCCTCGAACAAATTGAAGGAACGCGCGGATGGATGTGCCTCCTCGCTGGGAACTGAACTGCGGCATCTTCTGGCCAATGAACCAGCTTTTGCTAACTGCAGCCATGACCACTAAGCCCTGGCCATGGTCACATCCCCATGTCCTTTCTCCAGCTCTTCCATCATGGCTTGGTGGGGAGCAGCAGGTACTGGGGTGAGCCCTGTTGGCTGTGGGGTCTACCCCGTGTGCGTTGGCGTCTACAAGTTGTCGAGGCCACCATGCTGGGGCAGGTTCTGCTGGTTTCCCCTCTTGCTCCCATTTGGAGACTCACAAAACAGGGTCAGGGCAGAGGGGGCTGAGCCTTCTAAACGTGTGAGCCAAACTGCGGAGCATGGGGTCCACCACGTCACCGCACGTGCCATGGGGCTGGTGGTGGGTTCGCCCCTCACCCGTTGCCCTCCCAGAGGAGCTTCATTGCTCCCTCCCATTTATTTTGGGGAAGGAAACCACCAGCCCCCCAATTTCCAGCTCTTGGGGCCCAAAACCCATTTGCTGTCAAACAGCAAATGCCAAACCAAGCAACAGGCAGCTTTAAATCTTAGGGGAATTCGGAATTATTTTCCTGATGATCTTTTGTTTTTCACTACAGAAAAAAAAAAAAATGCATCTGCTCAGCCTCACATAGACACACATATCTATTTTTGTTGCATTTGAGATTATTTTGATGAGGGGCCAGAGAAAGAAGTAGCTTCATGAAAATCCCACCCCACTCCAGTCCAGCTTTGCACCTCTGGTCTGCATGCAAAATGCTGCCATGCAAATGTTTTACTAGTGCAAAGGCAGCACTCAAAAAAGAAAAAAAAAAAAGGAAAAAAAAAAAAAGAGTCCACAGCAAAACCACAGCACCTCTCAGCTTTTACTCCTTTATTTCTGTCTCCAGCCCTGCGTTCAGTGGCTGAGGGCAGCTTTGTCTGTGAGCCCCAGAAGAAGCTGGGGGCAGGAGGGGAGGGATGCTGAGGGAGCAAAGCCCACTCGGGACCAGGGCAGGAACAGTGCGGAGCCAAGCTGGATGAGGGTCTCTCAGCATCCTGTCCCTTCCCAGGGCACACAGGTGACACTGGGGAAGGTTTGTGAGCCTGGGGGCTCCACCTGCAAGGTTCCCTGTGCTTTGTGCAGAACAAACCCGGCTTTGGCAGCCTGTATCATAGCGGCAGAACGGCTGTAAATAGGAAAGCGTTGCGTCGCTTGGCGGGTCTGTGCGGGCTGAACGTGATCGTTCACTGCCCGGAGTGAGCACAGCAAGAAAAAATAATTGAGACCTGGAAAACTTGGGTGGAAGGTTTATTTTTTTTTCCGGTGATGCTTTTTGTTTGTTACACAGCCCCTACAACTATTAATCTATCTAATATTTTGTAATAAAATTTTATCTTGTGGAAATGTCGTCTCTCTTCTCTTCCCTCCTGTTGCTTTTGCCTGCTGCTGCTGCCCGTGTATGCCTGTGTGTGTGTGTTGGTTTTATGAGCTTAATTAAAGGAGAAAGGCTATTTTATTCGGTTGGGTTAGGGGAGCAGGTATCCGAGCGGGGGGGGGGGATTGGTGCGTGGCGTTAACCCACAGCACCAGGCAATGCTGTGAGTGCAATTACGTGGCCTAGGCTGACACTTCAGAGGAACGCTGAGCCCTTCCTCCAGCTGATGTTGCAATGCTGTGCTGAGAAGGAGGAGGGCAGGAGAGGCTTCTCCCTGTCCCTGAAGGCTCATAGAAGCACCCCCACCCTTTGCACCGGACGAGGAGAAGGAGCATCCCTGGGCCAAGCAAGAGCAGAACGTGCGCATCCTCCTCCCCAAGGGGCAGACGAGAAGGAGGGACGAGGAAGTGCTGGGCTGGGAAGGTGGCAGTCAAAATCCCCTTCGGTGTTCGCCTGTGTGTATGCATACACGTTTATACACATGCAAACAGCTGCGCTTCGGCCAGGGCTGCTGAGCTCATGCCTTTTGCATGCACGCACCTGCACACACATACACAAACATCTGCAAGTACATACTCAGTAAGAGTATGTGTTTGTGGGCATATACATGTGTACTTACCCTGTATATGTACAGGCTGACCTAAACAGCTCTATAAAAACCTTTTCTGGCTGGGCCTGCTGTGCTTTCTCCAGTATCTTCTTTGTGACCACTTCCTGCGTTTGCCTCCTGGCTGCTCTTGTAGGATTGTGAGCCTTAAGCCACGTTAAAAATCAGCAACTTCTTATTGCTTTCCGTAGGTCTTGCATTTCAGTCAGATTTTCCATTGAAATCTTCCTCTTTCCCTGAGTGGCTAGGTTCCCCCAGCTGGAACTCCACTACGATACTGAAGAGCTCTGACACCCTTCTCCTATGGCTTTTAAAGAGTCCCCACGTGCTGCATTGTTTTTCTTTCCAGGTTCTCCTGTCCCCTCTCTTGTTTCCAGACTTCACTGTCACCCTCAGATTATCCTGATTAAGGGGCAGGGAAAGCAGGACACCAAGCCACGCACCTTCTGCTGTCGTCACTTCCCTACAGTTCTGCTGCAGGTTACCTGGGCAGAACTGGAAGCAGAGCCTGGGAAGGACCTGGCCACCTCTCTCCACGCCGTGTTGGTGCTGTGTCCCATGGGCATTGGGAACTGCTCCTTCGCAGTACAGCTGGCGGACGGTGGCAGGTATCTGCAGGTATTTGATGTTGGCTGCAGCCTCTGAAGTCCTCTGCCTGCAAATAATGTCACAGCTAGGACAGGGCAGGGAGGGAATGATGCTGGCCACTGGACAGGGACCTGTGGCACAGGGAAGGTGGTTTGGGATTGGAGAGGAGATGGGTGCTTCTGTGGAGCGAGGCATTAGGAGGAGGTGGAACAGTACCTGGAGCCGCCGGGGAGGTCTGGGTACTGAGAAAAGTCTTGTGGACGTCCCCATCAGTCCTGGATGGGATGGCGTGTCCAACCCACCTCCTTGAGGCCATCTCCTGCTCCACGAGTGTTTTCAGGAACTTGGTTTACTGTATGGCCTCATGGCAGCTGATACGGACACAGCCAGGATGTTGTTCCTCTTTGGTAAGCGCTTTCCCAGCTCCTGTGGTGAGAGGCATCACACGGCCCTTGAGCTCCTCCTTCCTCCTTCCTCGCCCTTTGGCCCACTGTTGCGCCCCGCACTTTGTCCTGGCTGCGGAGCCAAGCTGTTCCCGAGGAGATCATCAAGAACAAGAAGAGAGATCTGCCGTGACGTCATGAAAGTCCAGAGAGTGACTCTTTATTGCTTTTGAAACCGGAGTGTCCTTCCTCGACAGAGCTGTGGTGGGGAAATCCCCACAGAGGGCATCAGAGGAGAGCGTGGACGGGGCTGCCCTGGCATCTTCTCCCATCTGTAACCCCACTGCCAGGAGGGATTTGCTCTGTGCCCAGTCTTGAGGGACAGGGCTGGCTGGAGCAAGCTGAGGACGTCAGGCAGCCATGGGTAGTGGGGCTGTCCCCGTTGGGGCACTGAGAAGGACAGGATGGGGCTACGTACCCCTGGTTCCCCATCCTGGCCCAGTGCTGGACATGAGGGGTGGTGATGCTCTGCTCCACCCCACAGCTGGTGGCCACGGTGTCCTGGGAGGACACAGCCCCACTGGGCAAAGGGGAGTTGCTGTGGGCTGGGCATCCCCAAGGGAGAGATGCAAGGCCCTGGGCAGGTCGCAGTGTCTTCCAGCTCACAGCAGGCTCATCCCCCAGGGACCTCAGGAGAGCCAGGTAGCGCACAAGGACCTCACCCTGCCAAAAGCCCTTCACCCTGCCCACAGACCCCTCGTCCCCCTGTGACTTTCCCCTCTGCAGCCTCCCCGACACTGTCTTGGCCTTGTTTGTGTTCTGGTGATGAAGCAACACTGCTGTAAAACCCCGCCTCGATCCCACTGTGCGGTTATGGGGCTGTAAAGCTGCAGGAATGCCAAGATCGTGGATGGTCAAGGACAGGGAGGGAAGGTGGAGGTGGAGGGGGGGGGGGACAGAAAGCAGAGGAAAGTGCCTGGAGGAGGGGGTCCTGCTGCACCCATGTGCCTGCCCCCAGGCCCCAGCACCCAGGGGTGCTGCTTGTTCCTTGTCCTGGTGTCAGAAGTAATGGAAAGTGATGGGAACCGGCAAGACAGGGGGCAGGTGGGCTTGGTGGAGATGGGCAGTGGGGTGGAGAGCTGGAGAAGACCCCATGGACGCCCACCCCACTGCCTCAGAGGACGCCGTGGGTGCCCACAGGCTGTGGCAGTGACTTTCAGGATGGGTTTGGTTTTGAACTTTGTTGTCCTCCCCCCAGGGACTAACATGGTGCGTCTGCCCCACCACTGATAGCCGTCTTCCCAAGGTTATGCTGTTTGATGTTTTCTTGTCCTGGGCTGTAAAGTTATCCATTGACTTGGGAAAACACAGTTAAGACAGACAGAGCTGCCAGGCGGGTTCTTCAGGTATCTGTGGATCACCAACGGGCTGCAGAGAAGTGGCGTGGGCATTGCAAAGTCTGCTGGGGCTGGGACGGTGCTGCCTGAGGACAGGTGACCAGCCCCTACAGAGGCTCAGCATCCTCTGCACGTCTGGAAAACATGAGGGCTGGAATGGGAGCAACAAAGCAGGGCTGGAGTTTGGGGAGGGAGAAGGACAGTCTGCTCCCACCCTGGGGGGAGCAATGCTGTGTGCCGTGACAGCAGCCACGAGTGCTTCCTTTCCAGCCTCCCTTATCTCCTCTGTCCTGAGGACTATAAACCCCTCGAGTCTCCCTGTGTTCCCTATCAGGCAGCTGAAGCTGGGACCGAGCCATTAAAGTTAACTATTACCCAAAGTGAGTGTTTATTTGGGGTAATAGAGGCCCTGGGGAAAGTGAGGGAGGGGAGGAGGAAGGCTCTTGTTGCTTTTCTGCAAGATACGGCCAGCCCTGCAGCACTGGGGCAGCAGCCAGCCTGCCCTGAAGTGGTGCTTGAACAAGATGAATGCTTAAATAACGGCAAGCAAACAGTGCTGCTGGGAGCTGGCTGGGAGAGCACAGGCCACCGCCAGCCACTGAGCCACAGCCAGCCCCGGAGCACAGCGATGGGGATGCCTCGGGGTCTCCTGACCGTGGGGTCCCCATCCTCTGCTCCCTGCAGGGCTGTCTTGTCCCACCATGTCATATCTCTCCCACCATGACCTGCCCCCACCAGGACAGCCTCTTGTCCCTTTTCCTACCCTGTTGGCCTCCCAGCAGTCAAACAAGGGACCTTCACACAGCTGCCATGGCTGGATGATTTGGGATGAAATGACCCCAGGTCCTGTTCCTGAAACTGGAAGAGTGCACAGAGATGCTGCAGTCTCGGTGCCAATGTGGTGTCGGTGGCTTTAAGGCCTGGTGGGGTTGTCCAGGGAGATGAGGCAGTCTGAGGCCCGGAGGGAAGGTCCTGATGGGAAACATTCAGCCAGCTCTGGGTCCACTTTGGGAAAAGCCTGGAGGGCAGAAGAGCAGGGGAAGTGTTCAGGGACAGACGAGAGGAGAGATGGGATGCAGAAGGATGAAAGCAGACTGTGAAAGCCTTGGAAAGGATGTGGAACCCATGAAGCAGGTGGCATTGGCAGCAAAGCTCCTGGGCTGCAGGACCAGCACGGAGACACTGGGGGACAGCGGATGACCATGAAAGCTGTGCAGAGGCAGTGGGAGCCCCGGCAGCTTTTTCAGCCCCAGCTGTTCACCCTGAGCATCACCACCTATGCCCACAGTGGTGGGAAGGAGCCTTCTCCCTCCCAGACCTCTCATCCTAGCCACGTGGCTTCCCACAGCGTGGCCAAATGTTACTGATCAGGGAGAAACCCAATCGGGTGCCCAGCATTCACCTGAGCCTTCTAATCCCCTGATCCATCACCAAGGAGACCTGGGCATGACCTGGGGCTGCGGGAAGCAGAGGGGCCCCAAGGCTGGAGAATCGGCTCCCGGCACCATCATCAAGTGCTTGTGCCTTTTGGCTGACCTTGGTGACCTGCGAGGCAGACAGGGGATGGAGCAGAGGGGAATGACCGTTCAAATCCCATCTCACCCCACGCACCTTCTGCTACTTTCTCCTGTGGCTGGGATGGGAGCAAAAGGGGCGTGAGCATGCAGGCCGTGAAGCAGGAGGGAGGACAAGTCCCACCCTGTGCCGCATTCCCAATCCCATGACCTCCTCTGAGCCACCAGGGTCACCAGGCACCTCAGCCCCAGCAGCCCATCCTCATCCCAATGGAGCCACCCCACAGCAGCTCACTTGAGGCAGCGCAGAGACCTCACAACTCCTTACACCAGTGAATTGTTCCCTCCCCCCCGGGTTACACTCACCTCCTTCTCTGCTGGTCCCTCCCTCCACACTGGGACCCCAGATGTCACCTGCCCAGGGCAGGAGCTGCGGACCTTCGCCCCGGAGCTCCTCCTTGTCTCTGCCCAACACTGGGCAGTGCTTTGGTGCAGGGGAACCCTGGGGTGAGCAGCACCGCAGAGAGCAGCGCAGCCCGAGCAGGGGGACCCCAGGGCGATGAGGGCTTTGGGGTCTTCTCTTTGCTCTTTTCCACCTGCGGAAAGGAGAGGCTGGAGCTGCTCTAGGACGAGTTTGCAGCCCCCAGGGTGGTCTGGAGGCAGCCCTGCCTGTCCAGCTGTGCCACCTAGTGGGCTGCCAGCCCTGCTCCGAGTGGGACAGTCGCCCTGAAACAGGGGACACCAGCACAGCCAGCTGCAAGGCACCCCGCGAAAACCGGATTTTACATATCCCCACTTATTCTTTTGCAGTTTGAACCCCACAGCCCTTTCTGGTCCCCTCACCAGGGGAAGGGGACACAGGATTAGATCTTCTCCAGGACTAGGATGCTCCGAGTGCTGCCCTCCCCATCCTGCACTACATGCATGCACCCAGGAGGGCAGGGAAAACAAATGAAAAGCCTCCAACACCATCACCTGGCTGCTTCCAGAAGCTGCCTGGAGAGTAACACTTAATATGGGAACATCATTCTCTCTCACTGATCGCATCTGCTTCCAGAGTCCACCCAAATGTCCAACTCCAGCAGCAGCTGGAGCTCTCCTTTCCTTTCCTCAGGGCAAATATTTGGGTATATCCAGGGAAGTAAACCTGGGGCACATCACTGCAGCATTTGCAGGAAAATTTGTTGGAGGATAAGTGATGGCAAGGCGACAAGGGCCAAGGTTCTGATCAGACACCTCAAAAGGGGCAAGAGGCAGCCGTGTGGGGTCTGTGGGCTGGGTGGGAGGCTGTGATTCCTTATGGAATCCAGATGGGACTTCAGCTGGAGGCAGCTAACAGCATGGAAGTAAAAGATGAATTATTGGTTTTCTTACCTATAGCAGATGGAGTTAAGCTTCGAGGAGTCCCTTCAAAACCTAGAAAATCTGTTGTGAGATTTCCTCCAAGACGCTGCCGCTCAAACCTCTCAATTACAGGGCTTCCCGCTAACGAGATGCCACGAGGATGGATAAACTTTCTTAAAGCTGTGACAAACAGCAGGTTTTTAGGCAGAAGACACATTTCTGGCCCATTCCACCACATTATCAGACACCTCTACAGGGGCACAGCAAACCTTGTTTTACCTGTGGGAACAAAACCTGCTGGAAACCTCAAAGCTGCAGCAGGAAACACCCTGTCATCAAACAAAAGTTTCCCAGAAAGGCCGCACACTGCTGTTACAGCTTCCAAGGGCAACTCTTCTTGATGCTGGTGGCTTCAGCTTTGTGGTACAAAGCATTTATATTCCTTCCCAGAGGCTTGCTGAGTGCTTGGAGGACCCTTCCCCTGGGCTGGGCATGGCTCCTGGAGGGCATGCTGTAATTAACACCATCCATCATCAGCAGGGACAGGGCTCGCCAGGGAGCGTGATTAGGTTGTACCAGCAATTGCTCTTCTCCCAGGGAGGGTGGGGTGTCCCTTTTGAGAAATAGCCCCATCATTAGATCTGAAGCATCAACTGAAACAGAAACCCAGCGATAATCCTTTCAGAGCCGGCTGATCTCTCCAGGGCTTTCACAAATTTGCTGGAAGCGAGGTGGAGGTGCACTTTGCTGGGGGAACAGCTCCCAGAGGCAGACCCCAGGCAGGTTCAGAGCCCACATCGAGGTGATGGAGGCTCAGAAGTGTCGGCACTGGTAGGAATCAATAAGAGCTTGGCAGAGCATTGTTAGAAGGGGAGGCTTTGAAGATAAGCTCACTCTTTGAGGCGTGGCAGGGAAAAGGACTCTACCCACTCCCCATATTTTGGGTGCTTTGGAGTCTCCTTGGCACACACATGCTTGCATTCTATCCCAGTCTAATCCTGCTGCTTTAAGGTAACTCCAAGGCTATCTGAGGTTTTGCAAAACATCCTGAACTTTTCTTTGAAGCTCATTTGGGCTCATGATCCTCCCGGGCTTTCCCACTCCTGCGCTACGAAGATTCATGAGCTCTGCCGTGGAGTGAAGGGCACAGCTGTCCTCGCTGCACCATACCCACAGGGAGGCAGGCTGCAATTAATGACACTCATGACCACGGAACAAAGCAGGAAAGAATTAGCTAGGCTGCATCTTGGCTGGATGGCATTTTGGGGGAGGACATGGACAGCTTTGAAATATGGGCAAGGAGCTGCTGGCTGCAGCGGGTTTCTGTTAACCCCTCCTGCAGCAGGCTGCAATGCCTGCTGGAACCCCCAGCCAAAGCTGGGGAAGGTCATTTTTGGGGCTGATATGTCCACATTGCTCAGACAGCTCAGGAGGAGCCAGGTGATGTATTTAGTGACCAATAATGTGGGAAAACAAAACAAAACAAAACACCCAACAGATTGCAACAGGAATTAACCAGGCAGGAGAGGGTACAGGTGGGCATCACTCTGCAGTGTGACAGACTGAGGAGCAACCTCGTGCTACGCAAACACTGACCCCGGGTGCTCCTTCTCACTGAACTGCAGAGCACCAAGCTCCCACTTGCTGACATCATCTCCAGAGCCACCAGGTGCTTCAGAAGGCGTTTAACACTCAGTGCCGCCGCATCGGCACGAACCAGCTCCGCACCACTCTGGTTCCAGCTCTGGGGGTGTTTACCAGGGACCGAGTTCCCCCCCCCGAGCTCTGGCGACCTGGAGGTGTGCACTGAAGAGCTGTTTTCCTTGCAGCAGGTGACTGTCTCCAGCAGAGGAACTGGAGCTGCTCCGCAGAGCAGCCCTGCCGCTGCGCTGCTGCGGGGACACGCTGCGGGAATTCGCCCAGGACGCGACGTTCGGCGTCGCTGGGTACCACGAAATGAGATCAGCGTGTGCTCTGGGGAGGAGTGCTTTCCGCCCGCATCAGCGGGGTGGCTGTGGCTTGGGATCAGGAGCAGCGCCTGGCTCTGCAGGGTGGGCCGACACCCGTCCCTCTCCGGTGTGGCGGCGAGCAGCACGGGTGCACGAACTCCCGACGGCAGGCAGCCTGGGCTGATGGCCGTCAGCTGCGGCGCTGAAATAGCGAGGCAATCTGGTCTTTATTGCGGAGTTTTCACGGCATTTGCCAGGCTCGGACAGACGCAGCGGAAAACAAAGGCAGCTGGTTGGTGGCGTGCTGTGAGAGCCATTAATCACCATTAAGCACTAATGGCTGTGTACCGCCTCCCGGTGCCGGTCGTTATGGCAGCCACCGGGAGAGCAGCAGCACCTAGCCCCAGCCCCATGCTCCGGGACAGCGTCAGGCTCTCCTCAGCTGCCAGGAAAGCTTCCCACCTCTGTCTGAACCCACTGGCCTGGCCCTACACCCCCCTCCAGAACCCCACAGCGTGAAACTCCTTTTTCCCACCGCTCCCCTACGGCAGCTTTGCCTGCAGGAGCGCTGAGCACAGAGGTCCTAGACGGGGTGGGTTTTGCCAGCTGAACTGATCGCTTTACACTGCCCGTGAAAAAGCATCCGAACAAAATCAAGGGCCCAAAGGCAACTGAATAAACATAGCTGCGGACACAGGGAGGCTTCTTCTGTAGGAAAGCCAATTTTTAGGCTCCCTCCCTTCATCCCTCCACCCCCCCACCCATCCCTGACCCGTCCAGTTTCACACTGCGGGCCGTGTTTTCCAGAGCCCGTCCCTGCTGTGCAGTCTCGCTGACAGCAGCCAGCAGATGGCAGCTCTGCGCAGCACTGGCTGGCGCTGGGACAACGCGAGGCTGGGAAGAAGAGACCGAAACAACTCTTCTCCCACGAAAAATAGCTCCCAAAACTCTTCAAAGTTTTCAGTCCAATCGTGTTTCTACCTGAGATGCTGGTTTTAAGTATGGTGGAGAAGTATTTCACATGATCTGAATGGATTTAGAAAAGTCTTTCTATTTATTTTCTATATTTTATTTTATTTTATTTTATTTTATTTTATTTTATTTTATTTTCTATTATTTTATTTTATTTTATATTTTACTGTGTGTAGGATTGCAGGTAGCTCCTGTGGGGTTTCATGTGGCCCATGATAACAGGGAGGCAGCAGAGACCTTTCCTATTTTTCCTACTGAACCCTGAGATCGCAAACCCAGCTTTGTGGCAGCTTTGTTTGCTGCATGTCCTCCGAGCTCCTGAAATCTAAAATCATTTTGTTTGTTCGTTTGTTTTTATTTCCAGCCTCTCTGCGGGTGGAGGAATCATCAAGGTTAGATTTGTATTTATTAATTCATCTTTATGGCTGCTGGGGAGCGCTGCTGTCACACCAGAACAAATTGCCATGCTGGGGAAGGACAGGAGAGTGACCGGGGAGCTATGGAGGGGGCAGGTGGGCACGCTGCCTCCCGTCCCCTTGCCACGGGAGGGCAGAGGGGCTGTGCTCCAGCACCGTCTTGGCTGGGGACTGCTTGAAAGTTCTCGTCCCACTTTGGTTTCCTCCATGGCATGAGCTGCTCTGCTTGGAATTCTCATCCACAGTAAAGTAAGGAGAAATTTTGGGGTTCCTTAAAGGGGTCGGGCTAGGTGGAGGGGTATAATATTTCCAGTTACATTTGTGTGCAGCGCTCACCGTGCCCCATCCCTCTATCTGCAGCAGCCTTGATACTTTCCCAAAAGAGGGGGAGCCTCTCTCCAGCCGGCACTGGTTCCTCTTCTTGGGTGAGCTCCTGCCTTTGAGCCAGGTGCCCGGGGTTTGTGGGACTGCTGCTTGTGGATGCAGAAGCCAAAATC